>JAJLZV010000004.1:0-600000 GCA_030572415.1 Yamadazyma membranifaciens
CTGCTCAGAGATTAGGCGAGTTATCGCCTCGGAGTGTTTATTGTATTGAATATGTACTTATCTAAGTATCACTATAAAGGTATGGTGAAGACTGTACCAGCGAGCACGAAGGTAGTGCTACTCAGTGAGGTCGTACCAGCTAGCACGAAGGTGGTGCTATTCAGTTAGGTAGAATACAAAGGATTCCAGAGACAGAATTAAATTGGGAAATATGTAATATAAGTCTTCTTTCGGTATATATTAAAATTGAAGTGAACTAAAATTTTCAATGGAAGGTAACCATATTGACTGCGCTGTAAGGCGAAAACTAATCATCTTAAAAAAAAAAAAAAATTAAAAAGTTTTGGAAAAAAAAAAGCTCTTACATGTCGATTTACTATTGTTTTAATATATATATTGGTACTGAAATCTATAAAAGATTTTACTTATAATTTTTGCATAGCAGCAACATCAGTAGATTGAACATGATCTTCATCTTCTTCAATTTGTTGTTGTAATTCATCAGTTGAGACTTTTTCATCTTCAACAACAACATTAATTTGTAATTTTTTAATACCGAAACCAACTGGAATGAATTGATGACCACCCCAAGTTAAACCTTCTTTTTCAATAGCTTTAACATTAGCTAATAATTGATCTAAATCAGTTTCATCATCCCATGGTTTAACGTCTAAGGTAACAATAGATTTAGCGGCTGGTTTTGGACCTTTAGCAGCTTTTTTAGCAGCATATTGAGCTAATCTTTCAGCTTTTAATTTTTCAGCAGCTTCATCAACTTCTTCATCATCTGAACCGAATAAATCAACATCTTCATCATCATCTTCTTCAACAGATTTTGAAGCAGCAGCAGGAGCTGAACCAGCTGGTAATGATTCAAATTCAGGAGTGAATGAGTAGATGTGATTTAACCATTTAGTTAATTGAGGGTATTCTTTTTGGAAAGCTTTGTAAACGGTGACATCAGCTTGGGTAGCTTTTGAACTAAAAAAAACGTTAGTATACTTTTAGTTTCAACTTAATTAAACTCAAGGAAACAAAAGCATCGATAATTAATTCGTTAAAGAAATTTATTCATAAAATGAAAATGGTAGGTAAATTTAGTCAGATATTTTATTTAAATCTTCTTTGTCACTCATACGGTGGGTCTTAATCACCTCATAAACACGGACCAAAGATCATGATCATCATACAATTTTTCTAACCACTTTGCATTTTTCAACAATAATTTATCAGATTGTCTATATTACTCAATCAGATTTAAATTAATAAATAAAATCTGATAAATCAAATGAATTGAAGAAATGTTGATAATCCAATGTCATAATTGACAATGAATTGGTCAATAATTCTAAAGAAATACTTTCATTTATGAATAAATCATTTTACGAACCATCAAAATTTAAATTACCAATTGATCTATTATCATGCTATTTGATTCCAAGGAAGACAAATCATGGCAATAAACATACCCGTCAACGTAAGATTTATCAGCTAAAAACTCGTTTAAAGCTTTGATAGATTCAACTTTTGAAAAATCTGAAAATGACATTTTAATTAAATTTGACTTGGGATGGAAAAATTTTTTTTTCAACGTTTCCGCAATGAGATTTTATTTAACATCGCATTCTCAAATTTACACGTGCGCCACTACTAATGATACATTGTTAGCGTAAATAACAGCACTAATAATTAATTACAATTTCTAGTAGTTACTAGATCAGGGGGAGTGGGTGTTAGAGATTACATGAATATTTTTTTGCAGCCAAAATTTATAATTTTCATTTATTAAAATGAACTACGGCATATTATTCAAATTTCCATTGATTACATTCAAAAGATGCATAACATCTAAATTCATTACTTAAACCATTTTTATGTTCTGGATAAAAATTTGTTATTTTAGTTTCAGGATAATTTGCTTTAATAACTTCTCTCATTCGTTCACCAGTAGATGAAATTAATTTGAATTGTAAGTTTCCATCTTTAGTTTTTAAAGATTGGTCTTTGATTAATAAATTTCTAGCCGCTTGAGCTGATTTACTTTGACAATCAGCTTCCAAGAACGGAGGATCAATTAATAATCTATGACACTTATGCTTTAAAATTTGGGGTAAATCATCCGGATAATTATAATCATATTTAAAAAAATGGTCTTTACCACCTAATACTTTAAATCTTTCATCAAATTCTAATAAATAAATATGTTTAGTTGGTATTTCATCATCATTAAATTTTTTAATTGCAGCAAATACTGCTGGTGCACTGGCTATTACAATTACAGTATTTTCATCAGCTCCTTCTAATAGAGCTTTCGCCAATATTTGTGATGTTTCATCGGTGTACCAAAATTGTGATAATTGCCAATCCTCCTGAAATAAATCGATACTAACATCTTTTTTGGTTTCTTCAAACTTTTCTTCTGATTGTTTGTATAATTTTTGAAAAGTTTCAATTCTTTGTTTTTCTTCATTTTGAAATGCTTGTAAAGCAGCCAAAGCATGACTGGATAAAGTTATAGGTTCATCATCAGAGTCCATTCTTAATTTTACCTTTAAATCGTCTTTCTTGAAGTAATAATAATGGAATTTCAAAAAATTTTCATGAGGTCACCTACGACATCCAACCAAATTTCGATAAACAAACTGCGACATATAAAAGTCGTTATTCGAATCGCATGAGCGATATTGTGCTTTTGTCAAAAGTGAGGGAAAAGGATTAATCAAGAGATATTTATTTAATACACGCTATCATAGTATGGTATTCTCATGTACACCAATTGAATTATTATCATTCTTATTAGAGAAATTAGCATTTTCTGGTAATAACGGGTTGGCTTTAAATGAATTATGGATCTATTGTAATGAAAAATTAGGGTCAACAATCGATGAATTTGAAAAGCAAATTATTTGGAAATGGCTATTTTTTAGTGATAAATATTCCACTAGTTTATTTATTTGGAATAATAATGAAAAAATTATGCCAATAGAAAATTATAACCAGTTTTTATCATCCCAAACTAATGATGAAAATACTATTAGGGTTTTTGCAACCTCGGAAACTCAGTGGGATTATTTAGTAGGTAAAGATTTACCAGAAACTATGCGATCACAGTTAGGAAAATTACCCTATGAATTACTTTGTGCAATTGCTCAAAGTGGTCCCAAGGGGATATTAGCAGTTAATTTAAATAAATTAACTGGTCAAGATCCAAGATCGTATACTCCAAGATTAAAAAAATTGGAAGAATTAAATTTAATTACTAGAAAATCAACATTTTCAAAATCCTTAGGGAATACTTCATTATGTACTCATATTAAATTTGCTAATGAAAGCTCCGAAGTTTCCAGTTTAGATTTGGAAGATTTTAAAATTACAAGAGATGCAAAAAAGTTACGACCTTTAATCATTAAAAAAGTTAAAGAGGCTCCAAATCAATTACGATCTTTGTTAGATTTAAGATTAGAATTTGGTTTAGGTGATAATAAATCAATAACCAGATTTTTTAGAGGTATTGTTAGTGCTTTATGCCTTCAAGGTTACTTGAAAAAAGTCCAGGCAAAACAACAAAATGGTCAATTATCTTACTGTGTCCAATTTATTAAAGAGTTATCCTCGAATGAAAATGATGAAATCAAATCAAATGATTTTTTAGAATTATTTGGTTTAGGTGAAGATGAAGATGAACAACAAGAAGCTGCAAGTGGAGGAAATGAACAAGGCTTAATTGAATCTAAATTACCGAGTTATTCAAGTATCTTCCCAATCACTAACCAAATTTATCAACAAATCAATGCTCAACCTGATGGATCAAGTTCAATGGATGTTTCTAATGCTATCACTGGAGTCAGTGATCACCGACTATATGTTAGATTATTAGATTCCATAACTTCAGCAGTTCTTGAAAATACCAAAGAAAAATCATTAAAAAAATCAGAAATTTATGATGGTATTAAAATTAAAAGAAGTTTGGATTACGAAGGTAAATTTAAATTTTATAGGTACTTCGGTCAAGGTAATTGTTTAATTACTGAATCTTATAATGTTAATAAGAAAACAGTTCCAAAATTATCAAAATTAAACAAAGATAAATTTGTTTCAATAGGCAAATTAATGACAGGTTATTTGTTAATTGTTAAAAAAAGGAAAGCTGAAGATGGGATTGATTTAAAAAAACTGAATGTAGCATCTAAAAGAGTTAAATCTAGTAGAAAAGCAAAAATATCCCCAAAACCTTCTATACAAAAAGCTGGATCAAACGAATCTAATGACATTAATAATGCGAGCAATATTATTCCAACAGGTAGTGCTAATAATAATGATGACCTTATATTGATCAATAATGAAGAAACTGGAGATGAAGAATATATTCTAGAAAGTAAATCACAAGCTGCACCACAAGCTAGAGAGAGTAAACAAGAAAAGTTGCCCGGAAACATAACCAAACCACCTATTGGCTTCCAACCTCCGCTTAATTTCCAACGAAATGATGAACTTTCGACTACAGTAACCACTAAAATAACTAGTAAAAACAAATCAAAAGCAATTTCACTTAAAGCTTTAAATAGAAGAAATATTTTAATGGAAATTATTAAAAGTGAAGGTGGAGTTGTTTTTACATCGGCAAGTTTAAGAAGGGAACTTGATAGAAGAATTGATAGTAAATATCAAACCGATAACAAAACTTTAAGTAGAGATATTGCTACTATGGTTCAGGATAAATTACTAGAATGTGAAGATATTAGGACAATTAAAACTGGCCAACCAATCACTCGGAAATTATTAATTTCATTAGATCCTAGACCATCTGAAGATAAAATTGAACAAATTAGAACAAAAGCTGAAGTTGATTCTGGTCTTGATAGTAGAATTATTGTTGCTTATAATAATGTTCCACATGCTGATAAAGATGTTACAATATTTGTACCTAGACCTAAAAAGAAAAGATTGGCAGCTCTTTCAACTTCGGATAAACCTGAGAGAAGAATTACCAATAGAAAAATTATTATTAAAAAGGAAAATGGCGACAATTTAGAGTTAGGCAATAGATCAAAGGGTACAAGAAAATCAATTAAGGAAATTAATAAAGAAAATTCAATGACAGAACCAATCAAAGAGTCATTTGATTCAATAGTCAATTCAACTTTAAGAATGAAACAAAGGAAGAAAACTAACAGAGGTATTAAATCTGAGGGGACATCCGTTAGAAAATCTCGTACGTTAAAACTTTCTGAAGAAGATAGTTCAATGATGTATAAAATTTTTATTATAAGCAGAACATTTAAAAGAACTATCGACTATGAGGTTTTATCAAAGTATTTCGATGGTCTTAGCGCAAGAGATTTACAACAAAAATGGACTTCACTTAGAAAAGTTCATGGTGGTGGTGATGGTGTCAATAAAGGAATTAGAAGCTTTGAAAAAATTGTTTTAAGAGCCATTGATCAGGGCAAAATTAAATCTGAACATTTAAATCCAATAGATTATAAATTTTTCTTAGAATTGTGGGATACAATGCATGTAAGTCTGTTTAATTCAGTTCTGAAAAGATTATACTTTAATCCAACTGATAACTATAATGATTATATTATAACGGAAACCACTGAAATGGCACAACCTTTATCAGATCAGTTAATCTATAACTCAATGGTTCAAAAAGATGAAATATTATCTAGTCAGCCATTCTTTTATGCAAATAATAAAATATTGCAGTTCAACGCTGATGATGATTCGATTAAAACAAGTTTAAATGCTTTAGCGAATGAACAAAATTTCTCTAAGGATTTATTAGAGAAGATTTTTGGATTGGATAATGCTAATAAAGTTAAGGAAATTGTTGAGTTAATGATTAAGGATCGTGAAGTAATATTAATAGATCAGAATTTTAAATTTACAGAAAAATTTAATAATTCACTTTGTACCAACAAGTTAATTAATAAATTTCATCAAAGTTCAAATTTTTTAAACAATTTAATATCAATTTTTGAAAAACCAACTGGTATTATAATTTCTCAAGGTATTAATGATAGTCATATGATTTCATTATTAAATACGATTTCAAATTGGGAAGTCACCCCAATTCATATCGATAAAACTTATAAGTTTACAAGTTACGAATCAAGATTAATCGATAAATCAAATTTAGAATGTGATATAATAATTAATGGTAAGATTACATCATATAAATTTAATCATACTCCTGTGCCAACTGGTAAAATTGCTTCACATGTTTGGTATAAATCAGATGCTTCTATTGATACTGAACTTTGGGCCAGAATAGTTGTTTCAGTAATGTGGCATATATTATTTCATCCTGGTATCCAAACTTTTGATTTATATTATAAATTTAAACCAGTTTTAACTCATAAAGATCTTTATGCAGTACTTAATTGGTTAGATCAATCTGGTTACATTGTAAAGGGTAAGTATGATGATTATTGGGTAGTTAACAATCAATGGTATTCCATCATTGGTTAAAATTAATAAAAGTAATGTGTACGGTAGTATATTTTGTATTTAGTGTAATTTAGTATGAGAATCGCATTTAAGTTTTCTCACATCCCTATCGAGAAAAAAAAACTTGTATCTCATCTCATCTTATACTTATGGGTCTTGCAGGAACTAAAACTAAACAAAGATTTGGGTTAGATCCAAGGAATACTAACTGGTCCAATGATACCTCACGTTTTGGTCATCAATATTTAGAAAAATTAGGATGGACTCCAGGCAGAGGTTTGGGATTAGTTGAACATGCTATGACTTCTCATGTGAAAGTTTCTATTAAAGATGATAACGTAGGTTTAGGATCAAAATTAAAGAAAAAAAGTAAAGATCAGTTAGATGATGATGAAGCTCACGGATTGGATGCATTTCAAAGGATTTTAGGTAGATTAAATGGTAGAGAAACAGCGATTGATAAAGAATTAGAAAGACAAAGGAAAGACAAGATAATAAATGGTAAATTAGGTATACAGTTTATAAAAGGGGATGTTTTAAAGAGTACATGGGATGCTGAATCAAAGAAATTAAAAAATGATGGGATGGAGGACAAAGTGGACAAGAAGAATAGAAAGAGAACGAGAGATGATTTTGATGAAGATAAAAATTCGAAGAAATCAAAGTTGGATACACAAAAAAAGAAGGAAAAGAAGGTAAAGAAAGAAAAGAAGGAAAAGAAGGAAAAGAAAGAGAAGAAAGAAAAGAAGGAAAAGAAAGAGAAGAAAGAGAAGAAAGAAAAGAAGAAAAAGACAGAAAAGAAGGAAAAGACAGAAAAGTCACCAAGCATAGAACCTTCAGTGTCCGAAGCCAAACCAATTGCCACTAGATTATCAGCACGTTCAAAGTATATTAAACAAAAAAGGGCATCTGTAATGGATCAAAAATTACTTAATGAGATTTTCATGATTACGAATTAAATAGAATTAATAAAGATAACAAAAAACTATCAATTATGACTATATATAGTAAATACCTCTAGAAGAAAATGATTGAAACACCACCAATGAACGAAGTAGTTAAAGCGGATAAACCAATTAATTGACCAATTGACCACAGACCAATGGTAACAGCTGATGATTCTCTTGAACCTGAAGAATCTGAGCCTGAAGTACCTGAAGAACCGGATCCTGACAGTGAGCCTGATCCACCACTTGCACTTGAACCACTTGATGCTTTTGAGGCGCAACTAGCATCAGATTTAGCACTCTTATTAATTGAAGCAGAACCACTAAAATCACAAGCGGATGAATCTTCTTTTTGGTCTTTATAGTATTCATTTAAAACAAATGATAATTTATCTTTATCAGAACAGAAGGAATAATCACCATAAGTACCATTAGTTGCATCGGAGGTAATATCACCACAATCAATTTTAGAACAAATATAACCATATAAATCACCATAATCACTAGTGTCAACATCATCAGCAACAACACAAGATAATGATGAAGATAAACAATTACATACTTCTTCATCAGGTGTTGGAGGTAAATCACTTGAAGCTTCCCAAGTTGCAGCGGAAGTAGGACAAGCTAAGGTTTCAGTTGATTGAGCACTTGAAGCTTGTGCTAATGAAGGAGTGATAGCATTCATTTCTGATGAGTAATATTTAAAATCCTCTAATGTACTAACATCACTGCCGTCAACTGAAACTAAACCATAATGATTTTCTTCTTCAAAATACATATAAACAATACCACCTGACCAAACATCAGTCATATCATTACCAAAAATTGTTCCAATTTCGGTAAACTTTCTTGGTTGTTCAGCATTACAACCATATTCTGAGAAGAAAATTGGAATGGTTAAATTTTTGTATTCTTCTGTTCTTGCTTCATAACCTGAACTTTTAAAATCTGAATCACCACACCATTCATACATATTAATACCAAAGAAATCAGCCCTTTCATCTAAATCACCACAAGCAAAATAATCAGCAATGGCAGTTCTAATATCTTCATCATCATTTGATGAATAACCAACAGGAATTTTTCTATAGTTTTTATCAGAAATGTATTTTTTAGTATCTCTAACAGCAGCTTTAACAAATGCTGAGGCATCAGTATTACTTTTATTATTACTAACCTCATTACCTGCAAAGAACCCTAAAACATTACTATAGTTAGCAAACATATCAACAACATCAGTATATCTTTTATATAAATCAAGATTCCATTCAGGTGAATTTCTGTTAATTGATTTATCAGGTTCTGATAAATCAGCAATAATATAAATACCAGCTTCTTCAAAAGTTTTCATACATTCATCATGATCTAAACTTGTGTTGACGGCATAAACTCTTAAAGTATTAGTATTGGATTCTTGGAAATATTTGACATCTCTTTTACAGGCTTCAGCATCAGCTAAAGGATCATTAATATTATGAGTATCAGTTGAACCATTTGCAGTATTTTGTTGGTAAGCAATACCTTGAATCAAAAATTGAGTACCATTATCAGCATAATAAAATTTATTACCGATAACTTCGACTTCAGGAAGATCAGCACCAGCAGTGAAGTTTAATAAACTTAATACGAATAAAAAAGCGAATGAATAAAAATTTCTTAACATTTTTAGTATTATATTTTAATACCTTTATATCTCAGTAAACACCGACACAAGAAATTAAATATATCAAGAATCTTTTTTGACAGAAAGTGTAGAGAAAGAGAAAAAAAGTTCTTGGAAAACGAAATATACTTATACTTGCAATATTGATGTTTTTCACGAAACACGATTTTTTTGTCAACAGACATATAATACAACTATTGCTTTAAGAAGGCTATAAAATTCAACAACATTTTACCACACACCCATAACCTTAAACTATGGGAGATTTTCAAAATTTGGTGTCGGTTATCAGAGATCAAAATTATCATGTAAGGGCTTTCAATCACCAATTAGGAAAACTGCAACCATGTTCTCAATTGAGTGAAAATTTTAGTAAATTTGCATGGGACACTATCAATGTTGCTATTTTAAGTAAGTTACCGTGGCGATGTTTTGACATAATCGTCTAAGGCACTTCGATGTACTAGGGCTTTTCTAAGCTTCTTTAGTGGCTCTTTTATGGCTGACAAGATAACTTACCACTTGGACTATATAACTCTTTTTTAGTTCATAGCTGTTTTACATCGGTGATGTTCTAGTTACTTGGGAGGCATGGTCCTATTTTCCTCTATTTGTTTTCAGTCAGGAGTAAATCTGTGCGACACTATAACAAAAAGAAAAAACAATGCATCTGAAATTAGATTATATAATTGTTACATAATTTCTTTTGACGAATACTTGAGTAAATATGTCTAACTTCACCATCCAAATCATCTGAGGGATTACGTGTATATTCTCCAGTAAATAAATTATCCGCACCTGTACTCCAGAAATTCAAATGAAATAAGTGAATCAACAGAATTAGGAGATTCAAGAGAATTAACATAATAAAGAGAATGTAAGAACCAAATGTCTGAAGATTTTTGGTAGAACGATTCAGTGATTCACTCATATCAGTACGCTAATTTGCATTCATCAATAAAATATTGGTATAGTATGAGAGCCCTAGCTTGTTGACGAGGATATATGGTTGAATATTTTTAGCATATTTAACTTTATCACTCTATTAAAATAGTGACGATAGCTTAAACCTGCACTATCGCCTTATTTGTTTACCTTTTGTAATAATTATGCTTCAACCAACTAGTAAATAGGATATTTTCTTAATCTGAAACATTTAGTGTAATTGCAAGCGGAAATTTACAATAGCTATTGACACAGCTCAAGATAATACAAGTAATTAGGTACTTAAAAAATAGAGTTTTCATGCTTGATGAAAAAAGACGAGAACTATGCTGTGTATTTACATTAGATTAATTTATAGAGTTTGACGTTATAGAATACGTATTAATTTAAAATTTTATCAGCATTTAATTTCAAAAGATAAATCCCGTAAGATATTCTGCAATTGCAAATCTTCTAAATATAATAATCAAAATTATATGTAAACCTTTACAATTTAGTTAAGGGTTTATTAAATTACTAAACAAGTGGTATTTATTATGAAAAATTTACTATCATTATATTTGTATCTATTTAGTTTCATCCATCCAATCTAAAGTATATTTAACACCATCCACTAAACTAACTGCAGGTTTATAACCTAAAAGTTTTTTAGCTTTTGAAATATCATGATAACGAGTAGCTGAAGTAACCTTAACTCTGAAAACTGTTAAACCTTGTTTACCAGTAAATTTTGCTATATTTTGACTTATAAATCCAATAGCTAAACCAATTGGTTTACTGATTACTATATTTTTATCAGCAATATAACCATCAGCTTTCCAAACTGTTCTAGCCAATGACCAAAAATATCCTGGTTCATCATTAGTAATAAAAAAAGTTTCTCCCCCTAATCTATTAGTATTAGAAGGATTTAATATCTGTTTAGCTGCTAAAACATGAGCATCAGCTACATTACCAACAAACGTCCAATCAAAAAGATTATTATTATCTCCGATTTGAAATTTAAATTGTCCAGCTTTTGCAACATCTCTCAACCCGGGGATCAATTGTCGATCCCCCGGTCCAAATATACCAGCAGGTCTTAAACAAACTGTTAATAATCCATTTGGATCATTGGCTTCCATTACTGCAACTTCAGCAATTTCTTTAGTTTGATTATAAGCATCCATATGGACTTTTGGGTATGGCCATGACTCATTGGCATTAACAATTTCTTGCCCATTAAATATAACACCGGCCGAAGATGTATAAACTAAAGCTTTAACATTTAATGATTTGGCGACTTTAATCAAATTTAAAGTACCTTCAACATTGACTTTGTAATAAATTTTTTCAGATTGTCCATGTACTGGGGAAGCTGAATGAACAATCACATCACATCCCGAGTCTTTTATAGCTTTTCCAACATCTTCTTCTGATGTTAAGTCACCTTGATGGAAGGTTACTTCACTACTATCGAATGTAAAATAGTTGGATAATTTTTCGGGAATTGGGCGAATATCAAATACGTGAATTTTAGTTTCAGGACAATGTTTAGAAAATTGTTCAACTAAATGAAGACCCAAAAAACCAGCACCTCCAATAAGAAGGACTGAATTTAATTCTGACATCGATGTTGACTATATAAAAAATCTCAGTTAAACGAGACTACGGGATCAAATGCGATCAGTCAATCACATGACTATAGTTAATGAATCAAATCCTAAGGAAGGTTAAGTTATAATTTATGATATATATTAAAAATAGTACAATGATGCTATACATTAAAAGTAAAAAAATGCTTATAACTATCAACTTTAGATTTATCTAGAGTAATATTTTGGGGTTTTAACGTTGGGAATTTAAATAATTCTTCTTTTGAACTTCCATTTGAATTTAAGTTGGTAGTTGATTTAATAGATTCAGGCTTGGAAATATTATTTGATGACGATAATGACGTTGACGTAAATGGGACAGCATTTAAAGAAGGTGTGAATTGCGATTTCTGGTTGGATTCAGTATTTGATTCAACATTTGATTGAGGTTTCGATTCAGATTTTGATTCAGATTCAAATTTAGTGTTTGATTTGTCCCCTGAAACTTGAGAAGATTTAAAACTAAAATTAGGAATTTTATTAGTATCTTCAAATGGTTTTGAATCACCAAATGACAGGAATGGGGGGTTGGAAGCAACGTTTAAACTTTTTGGTTGGAAGGAAAAGGATGGTTGATTAATTTTATTTGATGATTCTAATACAGGTTTCTCCACTACTTTACTACTTGTATTAGATGGTAAAGGATTTGGAAATATCCCCGAAGGTTTATTTGACTTGGCTTGTTCGTTATCTAACGTAGGATTAATTGGGTTTATCACGGTATCAGCAGCGTTTGTAACTGATGCTAATGATGAGGTAGGTGGTTCAGGATTCACTGACCCATTATCACCAGCAGGGGTGGTAACAGAACTATTATTTGACGATTCTGGAATATCTACTGATTTGTCAAACATAATGGTAGAATTTATAACATCAGCTGTCAATGAATGATTCTTTTTAGCTGAAGATGCACCAATATAAGGATTTGAAAATTGTTGAAGATAACTATTATTGCCATCTTTTTTAGAATCATCCAATACTGATAATAAAGTGGTAGCAGCCTTATTCATCGATCTATGAGATCGGTCAGAAATTGATTTATCAATTGAGGTATTAATTCCATTACTACCCTTTATTCTTTTATTTGGTGTCATTATTGGTGCTTTAATTCTAGTTCTATAAGGTGATGGTAAACCTGAAAATTGATAAACTCGTTTCACCGATGGAACATCTTTCTTTTTCGATGAGCCTGAGATACTATGATAAACTGCTTTATATTCAGGGGTGGCAAAAACTTTAGGACTTGACGGTCTACTTTCATCAATATTTCTTAAACGTACTTGTTGAACGGGAGTGTATTCAATTAATGTCGATTTATTTCCCGGTTGTCCGTTATTATTATTATGATTATTATCGTCAGTATTAGTATTATGATTATTACGATCATGTTCTTCACTAATGTCTTTGCTAGGTAATCTCCTGATTGGACTATTAGGAAAAGCTCCCGGCATTATGAAATCATTCGATTTTTTATTTGATTGTGACAATAATGATATCACACCTTCATATTCGATAGTACTTAAAGGTTGATCACCCTTTTGTTGGAAAAATTCCGATAATACTATATTGGGAGTTTTTTCAACATTATTATTTTGACGATATTCATTTCTTGGGGTGGATACTACATGATGGTCAAGGATTTTATTGGTATGAGGGGTATTACTATTGATACTAGTTGATTTTTTTACACTTGTATTGTCAATTGATGATGGTTCAACTGATGATGGTTCAACTGACGATGGTTCACTAGCCGATTGGTAACCTTGCGATTGTGATGATGATGTTGTTTGAGATTTATTCCAAAAGGTTCCAATGAAGTTCTTTACTTTCGAAAGTAAGTATCTATCCTTTTTCTTCTCAAGCGTTTGTTTCTTATATACTCTTCTATTATCCATTATAGAAAAATTAATAACTGGTGATTCAATACCAAGTGGATGGTACTCTAGGGTTTGGAGATTTAAAATTTTTCCAGTGCGCATTTTTGGATGCGTCATGTGATAGTCATGGGACCGCATTCGTATGAGATGTTTCACAAACACGAAATCTAACACCAGATTTATTATCATTGTTGATTAAATCTAAGCGTTACAGTAGAATAAACTATGATAAGAATATGACAGACTATATATCAGATTCGGAACCCGAAGAATTACTAGCCAATGCTGAGATTTCAAGGGATAAAGTTGCTGATTATTTACAACGTTTACCTGACGGCAGAAAGCACCAGGTAATTACCACCATACGACGTAAATATGGATTAGGGCCCAATGACATGCTTCACCCAAGATCACATAAACGCCAAGGCGACTCAGAAGTCATTAATAGAGAAAATCAAGATATTGAAACGGCATTACTGTCATTATTACCATTAGCGGTAAATCATCAACTGAGACGAGGGTTAAGGAAGAGGAATTTTGCTAGTACTCATCCTTATTTAGCTGATCAAGCTCATTGGTTGGGGTTAGCCAGTACAGAATATTTAAACGATATTTATGAACAACATCAAGATCTTGAAACCATGCTTAAATTATTAAATCAACAATATTTACGTAATAAGAAAAAGTATCCTAAAGAGGATCGTTACAAATCCAAGAGTTTCTACAAGTTCCTTGGTAGAACACATCCTAATGGTAATCGCCATAATGAGTCGAAACCTATCGATCTGTCTCAATATAATGAAGATCCACCTATAGCTAATAATGAAGGAGATACGAGTGATGATGCCTATGAATCTGATGGTTCTTCCATAGAATTTACAAGACATAAGCGAGGGTTAATTTATGATTCAGATGATAAAGATGATGATAATTTAAGGAAGTCACGTTCATCGTCCATATCCTTAATTGATGTCAATGGTTTTGATGACAATGTTGATATACATAATGAGAATAATACTAATAATAACAATCACCACCACAACAATTATAATAACAATCAAGATAATAATAATAATAAAAATAATGATAATGATATTTATGATAATGGTATTTATGATAATGATATTTATGATAATGATATTTATAATAATGATAATGATAATGATGACGATGATGATAATGATAATGAAAAAAGTGACAACGATAATAATGATTCTTCATATGTGCGTGTAGGTGGTAGAATTAGGAAAGAAAGGTCTGTATTAAGAGGAGTTTTACCAGAGTCAGCTAGAAGATTAGAAATTTATACCGGAAGGAAGAATGTAGTATCAAAGTCAAACAAGAAGGAACCACAGGAGACTAGAAAAGGATTAGCAATAAAAAAGAAGAGTTCCCATAAATCTCACTTTTTGAGTGAAGGTGATTTATACAATGAGTTATTTACCAATGATTCGGATTCAAGTGAACATTATGAACCATATAATGTAATAGGTGTTGATAAATCGGTCGATTCTGCTGTGGCCGAAAGCGCAATATTCGATTCCAAATATGGTGACTATCTTTCTGACTTGAGTAATAGTGAATCTGAATGTGCTTCCACTTTGCCAGTTTTAGAACAACATAGTATTGATTCTTATTTGTCTCCAGAAGATGATGAAATTAACACTGATGAAATGTATGGAAATAAGTCACATTATGATGATTTCGGGGTTATTTCATCAAGATCAGGGAATTTTTTTGATCAAGCCGAAATTAATGCTGATATTATTAAGTCTTCAGCTCGTAAAATGATTGGTAAACACGGTGGAAATAAACGTTCAAAGGCAGTTAGAAGACCGCATTTAAAAAGAATATCAAAACCCCGTGATCGATTGAAAAGTAAAGTTTTGGATAAAGCTTCAATAAGAAAAACAAAATCCAAATTTATATCTCCTTCAAAATCGAGATCAACAATAGGATTACAATCGACATCAAAATCCAATGGGTCTAATCAATCTTACTTACAAAACAATAGTTTTTCTAGAAATATTGATTCATTGACACCTCCCACTGAAATCCAGCACTCCCATAAACTAAATCACAAACAGCCAAAGGAACTAGACCTTCCTGGTTTCCACCGGAACTTATCCCAATTTTACTTTAGAAGAGATCCCAGTTTAACTACCACAGTATTTGAAGCTGAAAGTAATAATAGATTTGTCAATTTTAATAGATTTAATAACTTAAGTGTTAGAAACCATAATTTATACCAACGAAAAAACCCAATTGTAGATATCGAATTACTGAAATTGTGTACACTTAACGAAGGATTCTCCCAGTTTATTGTCCCTACAGGTTTATTCACTCATTTCAATGGGTCAAAATATTCATTTGATATAGTTAATAAGAATGAATCAGTTATGTCATCGCAAAGTTTATTATTAAAGGTTGCAAAATTTATGAATGAAGAGGACATTGAAAGAATCGTCCTCTCTGATATTTCACAAAGTTTACAAGTTTTAATTTATTGGCACTTAACTGTACAAGAACTACCTAATGATATTGAATGGAAGTATTTGAGAATTAGCTTAAGTACCTTAGTCAAAAGAGACTCAGAAAAACTAGGTAAACTTCTACCATATTTACTATGTTTATTTTTTGTTTTTTGGAAACTTACTGAACGATATAAGTTTGGTAAACTTACAGCTAATGAGACCGAGTTTATTGACTATTGTGGCTATTATTGGAAACAGTTGTTTAAAAAGTTGAATAATGAATTAGATGATGTGATTCTGGTGGAAACTAATGAAGATTACGATTTCATTTCGCAGTTATTGAATTACAATAAGACTTTAACTTGGAGATCATTAGAATCTTCATTAACTGGTATTTCATCATCAGATTTACATACTTATTTAGATGGATTCTTCTTTATAGCTAATAAGTTAGAGACTAAGTTTTATGACTGGAAATGCTTTTATGCTTTATATGATTCATCAAAAGATTTGACTACTAGTAATTTTTTCAATGACTTTTTAGATGTTTGTTTCTTATTAAATCAAAGAAAATCGTGGCCAATAGAGGAAAAACTCATTTTAAAACTTTATTCTACTGTTACAAGAAATAAATTTTTTAATTTTGACGATGAAACTTCAAGTGCAATTCCAATATCAAAAATTTACACGTTTAATGACATTCCTAATACTTCATTTTTTGAAAGGTACATGCAATTTTTATATTATTATGCTTCATCACTAGAGAAAGCATCATCTATCAAAAGACTTGCTACCAAATTATTGATATCAAGTAATTATCAGTTCAGTAATGAGAGGAAGTACCAAGTTGCGTTTATTAATAGATTCAATTTTATAATTTTATTAAGTCAAATATCAGATTTAAATCAAACAAGTCTGATAAATAACTTAATTAAACTGATATTAGATTGTAATAATGTTAAGATATATCAGATGGCTATTAGACAACTTAAGTCCTATTGTGAAATAATAATTAAGAAAGACCAGATGAAGTTACCAATAGAATGTTTTGGTTTATTATTGACCAAAATGGCACAATTGACGTTGTCATTAGCTGGAAGCACTCATGTATTAATTGATTTAACCAGTTCATTAAAAAAGGCTTTTTCATTAGAAGATCCAATCAATAAACCTAAATTATCAATTGAATTTTTTAAACTAATTGCCACATTAGATTTTAAGGATTTTTATGATACAGTAACCTCCAAATTAATTGATTTAATGGTGTTTGCTACACAAAAAATATTATATGTGCCTCAAGAAGATTTGAATGAAAAATTACTTCGGGAAGTAATTCAAAAGACTACTACATTTATTAACTATCAAATGGGTAGGTTTCCAATGCAAAATAGAGTTCAAGAATTAAGATTGACCAAAGTTATAGAAGATAGTATTTGGATCTGGATTCAATTCAGTAAACTCATAAATTCTAATTGGAATAAAATTTTACTACAAGATTTCCCGTATATTGGTAATTCATACCTGAGGGAATTATTTATATTATTTTTATTTAGTAAAATTCTAGAATTTGATAAATTAGAACATCATAAGACGGCTATCATTGAAACATTATTAAAAAATCTATCAAAATTAAATACTTCACCATATCTTGTTGAACTTATTAATACCTTGAGAAAACAGAACTATTTTATTATTGAATTTAAGAATAGTTCATTAAATAGAAGTCTTTCAGCAATTGAACTTTCGACTAATAAGTTTCAGATAATATCAAATATAGTTTCGAACATTATGAATACTTCAATCATTCTGGAAGAAACTAAACTGAATATAATTCATAATTTTGTTGAGTCACTTAACGAAGAATATGATAAGTGCTATATGTCTCCAAGATTTGTAGAAAATTGTAAAAAGATAATACAATTCCTTCAACTTCAATGTCCAGATCTTGTTAGTCAATTGGAAATGTATCAAGAATTAGCCAGCAAATTAGATATAACCCCGGTTTCAATCAATCAATTAAAATGGAAAAATTTACCACAGATCGAGCAATTATCATTTTTACACAAAGAATTTGTTTCCAGTGTTATATATCAAAAGGATATATTCAAAACTTTAGATCAATATACTGAGCATGATTCATTATTATCTATTTATCATTTACTAAGTATATATCTTAAGGGGATAATTCAAAATCAACCAGAATTCTGGATGCTATTTTCAATTTTAATAGATTATTTGTTGAATAAATTAGAAACTTTTAAAATTGATATCAGTGATAGAGATTTTGGTAGATTTATTTTAATGATGAATGATATTACATCAGTATACAATTCAAGATCAGTTGGTAGATTTAGTAACGCTTTAAGAAATTTTCAGTTAAAAACAATGGTTCAAGCATGTAATCTTTTAAAATTATGCTATACTATTTATGACGGATATAAGGATCAAAGTATTATCATTGGTATCATTCAAAAACAAATTATGGATTATAGATTTCCTAGCTATCAGCGTGTTAATGAATTATCTAGACCATTTTCTCATTATATTTTTTATGATATATCAAATAATTTTAAGGAATTATCACAATTAATTGATGAAAGATTATATTTACCAGAATTAGAGAAATATGATACGGAAAAAAAGTTTAATGAATTAAATTCAATCATAAATGAAGAAGAAACTCCTCCAACATCAGAAACTTTAGAATTTGAATTTTAAAAATATTTTTATTGCATTATACACGTACATAATATACAAGATTTATTCATTAGTAAATTATCAACTATTCCAATCCTTTTTGACTTCTAATTAATTGAATTTCCGATTCTAATTTATCTTTTCCTCTTTTAATATCTAAAAGTGTGATCACCGCCTTTAATAGTTCATCATATTTAGCCATAGTTTTCCTTGATGGCATAATTGGTTTCCATGAAGTTCCAGCAGCAGTTGAAATATCCAATTCCTCTAATATAGTATTCACTGATTTTAAAACAGATTGTCTTTGTTGCAAGCCTTGAAGTCTTTGAGATGAACGAAGAATGACACCAGGTGTCAATTTTTCACCACTATGATAATGGAGTCCATAAGCTTCTTCATCTTTAACTGAAAGACGTTTCATTAATAATCTTTGAATAGCTGAGGTCTCATGTTTAATATTTGAATTTTGATTTTGTTTTAATAAACCAGTTAAATATTGTTGTAAGTGAGTTTGGAAACTACGTTCTTTACGAATTGATGATGATGCCGCAATTGGGATGGTTGGTGGAACAGGGTCAGGATTACTAGTTTGTGGTTGACGCCTTTTTTGATTTTTATCCATAATCATTAAATTATTATATAAATTAGCAATTCCTTGGGATGATTGATATTGTGATACTGATTGTGAAGTCTGAGGGTAATCTAATAAAGTTAATAAATTGGATCTTTCTGCAAGCATTTTCTTAGCAGCCAACTCAAAACGGCGGGCTTCAATAACTAATGATTCTTCTTCAGCGATTTCAGCGGGAGTTCTTTTCAACAATTTTTCTAAATACTGCTTCCTTTCAATTTCTTTCGATTTTGAAAAATTATCAAGTGATTCAATCAAGGCTGGATTATTATTTATATCATTTGAGTAAATGTATTTACATATTCTGTAGAAATGTTCCTTTAAATCTTCTTGACTACGATTTGTTGAATAATCATATCTATCGTATATAATGTGCCATTTTAATTCAAAAGCTTTGCATAAATCAAATAGATATTTAGTCTCTTCATACGTCCATTCTTCTTCATTATCAGTGTCATCGTCGATATCATCCTCTTCCATTTCATCGTCATTGGAATCATCTTCATCTTTACCTTCTATTTCGTCATCTTTGGCTGCTGGTTCTTTCTCTTCATCCTTTTTTTTATTCTCTTTTTCACCTTTCTTTTCTTCTTTATCCGTATTTGGGGATTTTTCATCAGGTTTTTTAACATCTCTATCTTTAACCTTTTCCTTGTCATCATTCTTTTCTTTTAACTTATTCTTCTCTCGTTCAATTCTCTCTTGTCTCTCTTTTTCCTTCTTTTCTTTCTCCAACCTTTCCTTCTCCAATTGTTTCTTTCTTTGTCTTTCTAACCTTTTTTCTTGTTTAACATGCTCTTTTATCTCAACCATATATTTATAATATTCATCTTCATTAACTAAATCAGGGATATCAACGTTAGTATTGAATTTTTTAAAAAAATATGGTTGTTGACTTTGATGAGGCTCTTGGTCCAACAATTCTTTTGCACCACGAACCCAATGATATAACGTAATTCCCTTATCACTATCACCATCAGATTTAGGATTAAACTCTTTTAATGTCCATGGAGTTGCTTTTGTTTTCCATTTATCTTTTACACCTGTATTATTTGATGTGCTGTTAAGGTTAACTGGAGGAGTATTAGGTCCTAAAAGATTGTACAATTCACGAGCCATTCCAGTTTGACGAGCTTGGGTTGGTCTATCATTCGAAGGTTTAGCTTTCTTTTTAGCTGGCTGACCCGACTGATCTCTTTGAATGTTTAAAACATCTAATACATCATTAGCTGACATAGTGATAGTATGTTGTGAGAGCTTTCAAAAAATATTTCGAGAAAAAAGTCTCTAGTTGCGCGACAATGACAGTTCTTTGGAAAATGTCGCTATATATAAATATATATATATCTGAAGGATTTATCTTCAAATCAAAAATTATGCTATATAATGGAAGAGATTTCTATTTTCATCATCTCTCTTAAGATATTCCTTATCAATTAAATCTTCTAATTGACGCTTAATAAGGATATTGCTGGGGATGAATCTGGATTGAAGTTGTTTTATAATATCACTGATTAAGTCTCTATAAATTATCGATTGCCTTGATTTTAAGATCCTAACAATAGCAGCATTTACTTCATGTTTCCTACCTTCAGTAATATTAGATTCTATTTCTTCTAATTCTTCATCATGACTTGATTTTTTAGGTTTGCCTTGAGCATTGGCCAAACTTGAAGACGATGAAGCTGAAACGGTTAATACTTTAACCTTAACTGATGGTGATTTAAAATTATCATTTAATTCAAATACATCATCGTCATTGACATCTTTTGACATAGGAGTTTTAATTAATAATCTCAGTCTTGGAGCAACTGCAATGGACTGTAAATGACGTTTTAAATCGGCTTCTGGTATGCCGGTCAATTCTTTAATTTCATTATAAGTTAATTTTCGTTTATCCTTAAATGGCAGAATATAATCAGAGCCATAGTTTTTTGATGATGGGCCAAATAATAACATGATTATACCAGCATATGTTGATAAATTAATTTCATAAGTTTTTGATGGATAAGTAATTTTTAAATCAATTGATCCGAATTTTGGACTCCAATATAACGATTTATTATCATTTTTTTTACCATCTGACCAAAATTCTTCAAATTGGGTGATAGTATGTTTTAGATAACGTGGCCATATAAAAGTATGATCTTCTTGTGTTTCGGAGGCTCTACCAGAAAGCTTCTTATAATCTTTTGTCATGGAATTTGGCCAATAAGCAACGTTACAAATTTTTAAATCCATTTCAATAATAGATTTGTCACTGGATTCTAATATATGTTTTTTCCAATCTAACGTAATATCTCTTGACAGTTTAATATCTAAATTCATTTTTATGATACTATCTAATGATGTAGTACCTAATTCTTCGGATAATTTTGAAATTAACAATTCCTCTAAATCGACCCCAAGATGGGAATTTACAATATTAAACCCTTTGGAATTCAAAAATCTTTTAGCGAAATGATTTTTATAATAAGCTTCAAATGCATCTTTATCATTAATAAATTTTAAAAATTGGATTGAATTATTTATAAATTGGTCGACTACATTTAAAGAATCATTATTGCCACTGACATGATTACCATTGTTATTATGGTTATTAGTTTTACTTTTAACCCTTGATTTACTATTCTTATTCAATTCATCATTTGACCTAATATTTGAATTTGGTTTCAAAAATTGTTTAATATTATAGTCCATATAAATTGATAATAATTCACTAGGATTAACGATAATTAAATCCTTGTTTTCAGGTTTTTGTCTGATTTTAGCTGGTAAGTTTATAAAGTCTCTAATAGCGGATGAAATAAATTGTTCCATCGAATAATCATGATCAAAAGCTTCTTTAACAATTATTTGAAATTGAGTTCTATAAATCAATATAGATTCGATCCATCTATTTGCAAATGTTGAACTATTGGTAGTTATATGTGGAGATTTTTTAGTGGTACTGGTAGGCTCTTTATCCTTATCAGTTGAATTTAAAACATTTTTAATTAATTTTGGAAATTCTTTTCCGTCATTTATAATTAACTCTTTTAATCTTATTTTTAATAATTCACAGTTACTATCGATTTTATGATTTAAGCTATACAAAATTTTTAAATAATTTAATTGATCATTATTTGATATGGAATTATTATTAGAAATAATTGTTGAGTACTGGATAATTTTGTCCCTAATTAATTTTATCCAGCTTTGCAACCCATATTGAGGAATATTTATCACGACGTCCAATTGATTTTTTATCAATATATTATTCATTAAATCAATTAATTTGGGTATGGTACTTGAAGGTAAATAAAAATTAATCCTATTAATTTCATCATTTAAAAATTGATTAGTTTCCACTAAATATTTATAACTATTTTCAAAATTTAAAAAATCTTTTGATAAATTAATGAAATAGTTTTCCGAAGTTGACAAGAAAATTGGTTCAAAAAACTTTTGATAATAATTTTCCACAACATTAAGATCTGTCAAATTATTATTTTCGTGTAATAATTCAAACATTTCAATAATTTTATTTATATACATCTTGGTAGAAATAATTTCATTTTTTCTATTTTTTGTTATCTCATTAATTAAAATATTAATCAATTTATTACCAACTTCATTGTCATTATATTTTATGATAAAATCTTTAAATAATTGAATACCTAGATCATAAATTAATAATTTATTTTGCTCTTTAACGTAAACTCTATTTAAATACATTAAAACATCACTTATAAATTTCATGGAATGCAAGTGTTCATTCCATTCGTTCAAAATATTTTTTAAGAACAATTCTTCCAGTTGTGAACTGTTTTCCTCATTATTTCCAGCATTTAAAATGGATAATAATAGATCTCTTTTGACTAATAAATGTTTTTGAATTAAATTTTTGACATTGTCGTATAATTTATTTCCAAATTTATGCAAAACTAAGGTATAAGCTTTTCTATATAACTGCTCATATGATAAATTTGACACATTTTTATTTTGAATTTGTACTATTGCATTAGCTAAAACTTCCCAAGATTTATCAAAATCAAAAGGTTGATTATTGGAACTTAAAACTGATGATGATGATATCGATTTTCTTGGTGGTTTAATCTTTGTACCTCTACTTCCTGGTGGTAACATGATGAATTTTAATTTATTTATATATAATGATTAAATTTCGAACAGCTGTGTCAATTATTTGGATTAATTCGGTCAAACCCAATGTTATACCAGAAATCTTTATCTCAACTATATCCAATAGATATCAAATTTTTAGGTAAATATTGATTGTTTGGCAATAATCAATGTGGATCAATAAAAAATACCTTAGCCAACCGGTCAAATATACTTCGGTACTAAATAATCTGAGTTGTTATCCACTTGATATATTATAATACTACAATTGTTCTCTAAGTGTCTTAGACATAAATCGATTTAACGCGAAGATTTAGATTGGTAGTCATGCTGAATTCACGTGATTGTCCTATAATCTATCGGCTATTTGGTGTACCGAAGTAGGATACGGAGTGGATGTCAAGTGAATTTGAGGTGACTAACAAATCTCGTCTTATTGGATCAAATGCCGGTAAGGCCTGAATCGCACCGGTGCGACCTAAGAAGGCCGTTTACGGTATGACACCCATTTTCATGGAGCAAAAAAAATCTGTCATTTAGTGGGTTTGTATAAAAAGAATATAAACTGTCGATTCGTCAAGATTGATAAGATTTTATATTAAATTCTATAGATTAGAAAATATTTAAAAACTAAGAGAAATTGAAACATGACTAATTCTCCAAAAACTCTTTACGATAAAGTGTTTGAAAATCATATTGTTCATAAGGATGATTCGTCATATTTATTATATATCGACAGACATTTAGTCCATGAAGTTACTTCACCTCAAGCTTTTGAAGGATTAACTAATGCTGGTAGAAAAGTTAGAAGAGCTGATTGTACTTTAGCTACTGTAGATCATAATATTCCAACTACACCAAGAACAAATTTTAAAAATATTGAAAATTTTATTGAACAAGAAGATTCTAAATTACAAGTTAAAACTTTAGAAGAAAATGTTAAACAATTTGGTATCACATATTTTGGTATGGATGATGACAGACAAGGTATTGTTCATATTGTCGGTCCTGAACAAGGGTTCACATTACCTGGTACTACCGTTGTTTGTGGTGACTCTCATACGTCAACTCATGGTGCATTTGGTGCATTAGCTTTCGGTATTGGTACTTCAGAAGTTGAACACGTCTTAGCTACTCAAACTATTATTCAAGCTAAATCAAAAAATATGAGAATTGATATTCAAGGTGATTTAAAAGAAGGTATTACCTCAAAAGATTTAGTTTTACATGTCATTGGAGTAATTGGTACTGCTGGTGGTACTGGTTCTGTCATTGAATTTTCTGGTAAAGCTATCGAAAACTTATCAATGGAAGCTAGAATGTCCATTTGTAATATGTCCATTGAAGCTGGTGCAAGAGCTGGTATGATTAAACCTGATGAAACTACTTTTGAATATATTAAAGGTAGACCATTAGCACCAAAAGGTGAAGAATGGGAAAAGGCTGTTAAATATTGGAAATCATTATCTACTGATGAAGGGGCTCATTTTGATTATGATATTAAAATTAAAGCTGAGGATATTGTTCCAACCATAACTTGGGGTAACTCACCACAAGATGCTTTACCTATTACTGCTTCAATTCCAGATCCTACCAAAGTTGATGATCCAATCAAAAAATCAGGTATGGAAAGAGCTTTAAAATATCAAGGTTTAACACCAAATACCCCCTTACAAGAAATTAAAATTGATAAAGCCTTTATTGGTTCATGTACTAATTCAAGAATTGAAGATTTAAGAGCTGCAGCTAAAGTTGCAAAAGGTCATAAAAAAGCTGATAATGTTAAAGAAGTTTTAGTTGTTCCTGGTTCAGGTTTAATTAAATTGCAAGCTGAAAAGGAAGGTTTACATAAAATCTTTGAAAGTGCTGGTTTTAAATGGAGAGAAGCCGGTTGTTCCATGTGTCTTGGTATGAATCCTGATATTTTAGATCCTGAAGAAAGATGTGCTTCTACATCAAATAGAAATTTCGAAGGTCGTCAAGGTGCAAAATCTAGAACTCATTTGATGTCACCAGCCATGGCAGCTGCTGCAGCTATTAAAGGTCATTTCACTGATATTAGAGAGTTCGATTATAATAATCATGATGAACCATCCATTTCTATTCAACAAGAAGAAGATAAAGAATTACAAGATGCCGTATATGAACACGAAAAACAACCAATTAATAATGATGAAGAAAGTGTCGAAGAACAAATTAATGATATTCCAAAAGAACCAGAAGCTACCAAACATGAATTAACTGAAGAACAAAAGGAAGAAAAATCCGAAGTTGGTGGTATGGATAAATTTACTGTTTTAACTGGTATTACTGCACCATTAGATAAAGCTAATGTTGATACTGATGCCATCATTCCAAAACAATTTTTAAAAACCATTAAACGTACAGGATTAAAGTCTGGTTTATTCTATGAATCAAGATTCACTAAAGATGCAACCACCGGTAAAGATGTTGAAACTGATTTTGTGTTAAATGTTGATCCTTATAGAAGTGCTGATATTTTATTAGTGACTGGTGATAATTTTGGATGTGGTTCATCAAGAGAACATGCACCATGGGCTTTAAAAGATTTTGGTATTAAATGTATGATTGCTCCATCATTTGGTGATATTTTTTATAATAATTCATGTAAAAATGGTTTATTACCAATTAGAATCCCTCAAGAAGATATTTTATCAAAATTATATCCATTAGCAGTGGCTGGTAAAAAATTAACTGTTGATTTACCTAATCAACAAATTAGAAATGGTGAAACTGATGAAGTTTTAATTGAAAACTTTGATATAGAACCTTTTAGAAAACACTGTTTAGTCAATGGGTTAGATGATATTGGTTTAACTTTACAAAAAGAAAAATACATTACTGAATATGAAACTTTAAGAAAAGATATCTATTCATTCTTGGAAGGTGGATCAAAATTAATTAAACCTATTAAAGGTGCTAAAAAATCAGCTTTTGGTTTAAAAACTCAAGAGTGGTAAATTACAGGTAGTTTTATTTATAGTTTATGACATGAACATATTAATACATCTCTTATATTGACATTGTTAACCTCTATCACCAGCTGAAGTCATCTTAAGATTGGTGAGTTGGATTGTATTTGACATGATTTACGGAATTGATAGGATTGCAAAATGCGAGAATGCGAAATAGGAGCGCAAAAGACGTAAGGTATATAAAAATAAGAATTTCCAGGTATTATTAGTCATAAATAATTTAAAGGAATAATTTACAAAATGACAGGTGAAGTTATTGTGGTTGGTTCAGGGGTTATTGGCCTTAGTTGTGCATTAGTGCTTGTTGAAAATGGTTATAAGGTTACAATAATTGCCAGAAATTTACCTACCGATCCATTGACATCAGAGTATACCTCCCCATGGGCAGGAGCTCACTTTAGACCCTATCCTTCAAGATCATTATCTGATAAACGAGAAATGAAAATGACAAGAATGACCCAAAAGTATTTCAAACAATTAAGCCAACAAGAACCTCATAGTTCAATCAAATTTGTAGAAGGTATAGAGTATTTTGAAAATCCCGATTCTTACTATACTGAACTTGCATATGGTTATACCGAAGAAATGGAAGGGTTTGAAGTCCTTGATAAGAAAGATTTACCAGAAGGTACTGTACTTGGTACGAAATATAAAACCTGGGTACTTAATTCCCCCCATTATTTAAAATATTTACAAAGTAAATTAGCATTTAGATACGGGGTTAAATTTCTTCGTCAAGATTTTCATTCATTAAAAGATGTCTTGGTTAAATTTCCTAAAAAACTTATAATTAATGCTACTGGTCAAGGATTACAGTATCAAGGTGGTTATGATCCACAAAGTTTCCCAATTAGAGGTCAAACTTTATTAGTTAGAGCACCACCAAGTTGCCTGTATTTGAATAAAACTATCACTCACCAATCAAAAGAAGGATTATGGACATTTGTAATTGGTAGACCATTGGACGGTGGAGTTATTTTAGGAGGTACGAAACAAATTAATGATTTAACCCCTAGTCCTAAAGATGAAGATACCAAACAGTTAATTGAAAGAGGTAAAAAACTTTATCCAGAGTTATTTATTAATGGAGAATTAGATATTAGAAATATCAATGTTGGATTCAGACCTGCTCGTAATGGAGGGTCCAGAGTTGAAGTTGAAAAGTTCGATGAAGGTAATGTAATCCATGCATATGGAGCAGCTGGTTTGGGATATGAATTATCCTATGGTATGGGACAAGAAGTATTAAAGCTTGTTGAAAAATTACCAATTGATGCTAAATTGTAGTTAAATCTAATATATAACGTATTTAGTATTATACTACTACTCTTTGGGAATTCAAACTGATCAATAAAACAATAATTCATTACTGGGAATGAGCCAATGGTATTTGTACAACAAAGGTCACCATTGGATTGTACTATAAACCAATGAACTGATAATCTTTAACCAATAACAATTATATCTTAAATTACCGTTCGCTTATCTGACCTCAAAAAAGCCGCTCAAATGTTTCCCTTTTTTGGTCACGTGATGACAATTGATAAGAGTTGCATACTTAGGAGA
Source organism: Yamadazyma membranifaciens (assembly GCA_030572415.1). NCBI lineage: Eukaryota > Fungi > Ascomycota > Pichiomycetes > Serinales > Debaryomycetaceae > Yamadazyma > Yamadazyma membranifaciens. Next base: position 28,009 of record JAJLZV010000004.1, read on the forward strand.
TCAGTAAACAGTTTACCGATTGCAATTTACAGGAGCGGAACGTAGGAATTACTCAAGAGGAATTACACTTTGAATATATATATATATAGACTCTAGAATACCCCATATTAAATAAAATACCTTGGTAGATTTAAACATGGGAGTTAGAAAATTCAAATTAGCAGGAGTTCAATTAGGGCCAATACAAAGATCGACACCTAAAAGTGAAACAGTGGAAAGATTATGCAAATTACTTAATGAAGCAGCTGATAAAGGTGCTACCTTGGCAGTATTCCCAGAATTAGCTTTAACGTCATTTTTCCCTCGTTGGTTGATAAATGATCAAGAAGAAATTGATTCATTTTTTGAAAAGGGTGATATAACTCAAGGAATCGTCAAGCCATTGTTTGATGCTGCTATTAAAAGAAATTGTGGATTCGTATTAGGATATGCCGAGTTAACTGATGATAACCATCGTTTTAATTCTTGTATACTCGTTGACAATAAAGGTAAAGTTATTGCCAAATATAGAAAAGCTCATTTACCAGGTTATGTGGAACCTACTGAAGGTATTAAATATCAACAACTAGAGAAAAGGTATTTTGAATACGGAGACTTAGGTTTCCAAGCTTTTAGACCAGATAGTGACTGGATTGATGGAATTATGGGGATGTTAATTTGCAATGATAGAAGATGGCCAGAAGCCTGGAGATGTTATGCGTTACAAGGTATGGAACTTTGTTTTAATGGCTATAATACTACAGCTGATGGAACAGCGCTTTTTAATAAAGTTGAAAATAAAGAAGTTAGAATGTATCATAGTGATTTATCCACCAAAGCTAATGCTTATTGTAATTCTACCTTTGCCGTCTCAGTAGCAAAATGTGGTGTTGAAGATGGACAAGAATTGATTGGTGGATCATTAATTGTTGATCCTAATGGTTTAGTATTGGCCCAAGCTAAAACTGAGGATGATGAGATTTTATATGCTGATATCGATTTAGATGAAACAATTAGTGGTAAAACTAAAATGTTCGATTTTTCAAGACACAGAAGACCCGAATTATATGACAGATTAGTCAAACAAAAGGGTGCAATTCCTATTTAGTACTATGTGTTTTTGCATCCAACATACTGTAGTAACTATCCCTAAAAAATAAATATATATATATTAATCGTCTATAAATCTAAAATCTAAACTTCTATTGAATTTACTGAATTATTTGGCTTACCACTACCATAAAAATATTCTACCAAGTTATTAACACAACATATTTCAAAATTTTTCCAGGTTGCTTTACTAACAGCTCCTAAATGAGGTAATAATGTGACTTTCCAATTATTTAATAGTTGGTCACTAATTTTTGGTTCAAATTCATGAACATCAAATCCAGCTCCAACTAACTGACCTCTTTCTAAAGCATCGATCACTGCTGCCTCTTGAACTATAGGTCCTCTGGCAATATTAACCAATCTAACGGTAGATTTCATTTTCTTAAATGTTTCAAAATTAATTAAATGATGAGTTGATTCGGTATAGGGGCATAATACCAATAAACAATCCGTTTTAGATAAAAACTCATCAAAATCCAGAATATAGGTCAATGAACCTTCAGGAAATTCTTTTTCGATATTTGATTTTCTTGATCGATTATGATAAATAGTTTGCATACCTAAAGATTGACAAGTCTTTGCAACTATTTTACCAATATCCCCTAAACCAATAATACCCAAGGTGTAACCATTGGGATCATCGGATATAGAAGCTAATTCCTGAGATGTATAATACTGACCTGATCTAACACAATGTTCAGCAAACGTTAAATATCGAAAAGAATTTATAATCAACAGAATTCCAACATCAGCTGTAGCTCTTGATCCAGTATTGGGGGAATTACAAAATATAATTTTCCTTGATGTTAAGTAATCAACATCGACTATATCATAACCATGGCCTGATTGAACAATAATTTTCACTGATTTGGGCAATAATTTAACTGGCTCACCTCGAAATATATAATGATGAACATAAGGCAGACCTTTTAACCAAGTTGGACGGAATACAGCATCAATATTCCCTATTTTACCATGACCAGGCTTTTTCAATTCTTCCATATAATCTTCAATAGTATCAAAATCATAGGTGACAATATCAAACTTTTCATTGACTAATTTCCAGGATGCCTCATCATGGACATCCACATCACAAGGAACATAAAGTATCCTAGGCTTGTCGGTGGTCATATTACTACTATCTATATTCAATGTTTGGTTATGTAGTATCAGTTACAAACTTATATGGAACGAAAACAAGAAAAATGGGACTCATGAGATATTTATAACTGATCGGCATTTAGATAAACCACTTCCGCAATATCAAGGTGAGAATTCCTGATAGTATTGCATTAGTCCTATATACTATATATTTTACATATTACCAACGTCAATCAAAGATACTCTTGACCCCGTGAAATTCTAGCTTCCCTTGAACTAGCAAATAACCCTTTTTTAGCAGTTTTTAATCCACATCTAACTAATCCACTCAATATATTAATACCAGCCACTACACCATCAATTACAACTACATTATCATTTTTCACGGATTCTTCAACAGCTAGTTTCATATCTGACATGCCACAGCAACCAAGGATTAAACTATCGGCTCCCTGGTCTTGTACTAAAGTTTTTGCAACATATTTCATGGTATTTAATACAAAATCTCTAGGTTTAGTTTCTAATTCTGATACTTTTAAACCGGTTGATAATACTCCAGCACAATAATCTTTAAGTCCCAAATTCTTAATGCTATCGGCATGTCTAATTTGGGATCGATACACGGTTGCCACCACTCCAAATCTTCCCCCAATTAATCTTGCCGAATACAATCCTGCTTCAAATATCCCACAAACTGGTTTATCAAATTCTTCTCGTAAGCAATTGGTTAATGGGTGATCAGAAAAACAAGCTATTAATGCAGCATCTACTTGATCCATCAATGGATATACATCCTTAAATACTGATGCTGATGACAACACTCCATCTAAATGACCTTCAATCGTGGTAGGACCTTTCCCAACAGGAGCAGTATAACCATATACCACGGTATCTAAAGGTAAAGCATCACTAACCATCTTTAAAGCATTTAATGTCATGGTCTCCGTGGAATTGGGATTAATTAATAACACCTTGATTAATTTCGATGCTGGTAAATGGGCCGCATAATCGCTTTTGATACTAGGTAAATCTTCAATGTTTGATCTCATGATGGGTGGTCTGCTTATACTATTCAAAGGTTATACTAAATGATCTTAAATAGCTACTAGGGTATTACTAACTTGTCGGTATGGCATCGGCATCACTAGCCATGGCTCATTTTACCTGGACAAAATATATTATGATCCCTGAGCTCGATAGGATTTACTGATAAACTTTTCCTGACACGGAATTTTGCAATCGCAAAATTCGATATCTGTAAGTGGAATTTACATCATTGACGGCACCAATTATTGAATTATATTCGGGTTGGTGATATTGCTGTTATTTATCAACCGGTCAACATCCATCACATTAAAATTGACCATTTATTAGGGAATATAAAAGTTAAAATGACGTTACCAACCTATGATTTAGTTATATTTAACGGTAAAATTGTTACCGCATCAGATATACTTCCACCTTCAGTGTATATTGGCATTAACGATGGGATTATTGAAATCATGACCACTAAACCAATTAAGGGTACCAAAGAAATCAACTGTGAAGGGGGATTTATTACTCCCGGGGGAATTGATTCTCATGTTCATTTGGATCAAGATAATGCTCCAACCGGAGATGATTTTGATAGTGGATCAAAATCTGCTATCGCTGGTGGTACCACCACAATTTTACCATTTGCTATACAACCTAAACATGAAACTAGTATTACCAAAGTGGTTAAAGATTATCATCATCGAGCTAATAAGAAAGGTGGTAGTTATTGTGACTATGGGTTCCATTTAATTATTCTGGAACCTAATGAAGAAATGTTAACTACAGAATTTCCTAAAGTTATTGCTCAAGAAGGTATTACTTCGGTTAAAGTTTATACTACTTATCCAAGATATAAATTAACTGATAATCAATTATTAAATGTATTATTAGCTAATAGAAAATTAGGAGTAACCACCATGATTCATGCAGAAAATTCAGATATCATTGATTTTATTAATGAAAATTTACAAAGAAAAAAATTGACCGATCCATTTTATCATTCAGTTTCAAGACCATTAGTAGCTGAAGAAGAAGCAAGTTATCGAGTTATTGCCTTGGCAAAAATGATTGATGTACCAATATTGATCGTTCACATGTCATCTAAAACTGCTATGGATCATGTCAGAAAGGCTCAAACCGATAATATTCCCATATTTGCTGAAACTTGTCCCCAATACCTTTTTTTAACGGCTGATTATTTGAAACATTCATGTCATCATCATTTGGATCCTCATGATGATTTTGAAGGGGCAAAATATGTTTGTTCTCCACCTTTAAGACAACAGCAAAGTGAATTGGATGCAATTTGGTCCAACATTCAAAATGGTACCGTTACAGTATTTAGCAGTGACCATGCCCCCACAAAATACGATGATCCCAAGGGTAAAAAAAGTGGCATCATCAATGGTATACCCCATTATAAACTGATTCCAAATGGATTACCTGGTATTGAAACAAGATTACCATTATTATTTTGCTACGGAGTTGAAACTGAAAGAATCACTCCTCAAAAATTTGTTGAAGTTACCTCCACCAACGCTGCTAAATTATACGGATTAACTAATAAAGGATCCATAACCATTGGTATGGATGCTGATTTTACTATTTGGTATCCAAAGGGTAAAATGAAACCATTTAAATTAGAAAATGACATGCTTAATCATAGTATTGATTATACGCCATTTGAAGGCATGGAATTTACCAACTGGCCTAGGTATACGATTTTAAGAGGGAACTTAAGTTGGGATAGGGATAACGGAGGAGTTATTGGTGGTAAAGATGGTAAATACTTAAGAAGAGGGAATTCACAATTATCAGGATCCCTTGGTGAATTAGATCCTATTTTCTCCTAACCATGCCTAACTCCAGCTTAGAATAACAATCTAACATGCACCGATATTAGCATTAACGGGCTATAGAACCATCGCTGTCTTGCTACGTAACCACTTATGTCTTCCGATAGTTAGTAGGATAATAATTTTATATACAACAACTACAATTTTTCATATTTCCTATCTATTATATGTAGAATCTCAGTAAGCGCACTGATAAAATTTGGCACATAACAATATCAACCCGATAATGGAGGAAGTTATCGATATTAAACCTTTAAGTGTAAAAGCTATGGGTAGGACTCAGATGGCATGTCTTAGATGCCGAAGTCAGAAAATGAGATGTTCAAAAGGTATGTTACACAATTTTTTTTAGCATCTGAATTGTAATAGTATAAAATACAATTAGACGGAAAGCGATTACTAGGGATTCGGAATCTAACCATTTATTTTAGAACAACCTAGTTGTAAAACATGTAATATTACCAATAGACAATGTGAATACCCTAAAAGGGAGAGAAAATTGGTGTTACTTGATTCACAATTTCAAAAACTTCAAGACCGTATAAAATATTTAGAATCGGAATTAAAGAAAAAGGGTCAAAATGATGGTATTAAAATTGAAGAGTATATTGATCCCTTCGATAAAGAAGTGGGGGATAAGACTTATTTTGGATCAGCAGCATGTCAAACGTTTGATAGTTCGTTGAATTCTTTCTTATTTAGATTCACTCATAATTCCAATGTTGAAGTCCCCGATAATAATTTACGATATTTTTTACAAGATACTTCAGCTAATAAGTCATTTCTGGGGGTATTGATGTTACCTGATAAAGACTATGCAATATTTTTAATTCAAAAAGTTATCGAATTTTTAGGACATGAGTATTATTTTATTGATACTGAGGAAATCTTTAACAAATTAGATAAAACATATAGCTCGATGGATGATCGGGATCCTTTATGGTGTTGTTATTTGTTAACGGTTTTAGCAGTAGGTGAACAATATTTAAATGAATCCCCTGATGGAGGAGTGCCAGGTATGAGATTTTTTATACCGGCCATGCAATTCTTTAGAAATTATTATGAAAATCCCAATTTAGAGTTGATACAGACCTTGTTATTGTTTGGATTTTATCAACAAGGATTAAATAGAATCAATGCTGCTTTTACATTTTATGGATTAGCTATAAGAAATTCTTTATTAATGGGATTACATAAAAAAATTACCGCTAATCGAATGTCTAAATATGAAAAGGAGAAAAGGAAAAGAGTTTGGTGGACTTGTTTTATATTAGATAGTGTATGGTCAGCTAAGCTTGGTCACCCAATGCATATTCTGATTGAGGATACTGATGCTGAATTGCCAAATGAAAATGTTGTTACATTAAATGATGAATTTGATTATGAAATATTAACATTAAATGTTAAGTTGGGTACAATATTAGATAGAATAATGAAAAGTATTTATCGAACTAATCCGATAAGCTTGAAAAATATCGTTGAATGTTTGGAGGAATTGGATAAGTTTCAACGATCATTCCCACCCAGAATTAAAAAGTCATTATTTAGTACCAGTAATAGAGGATCAGCCAATTTGTACTTAAGATTAAATCAAGCCGTCATCATAACGACTAGGCCATTGGTATTATCAATTTTCAAAGGCATAATTGTTGAAAATGAAGTAACTAATAAAGTGATACAAAAATGTACCATTGCCGCTAAGACGACGATTGATATACTATTACATTTGAAACAAAATGGATGGGTTTCAACGTTTGGATTTTGGGATGCTCAATACGTTTTTTCTTCGTTGTTAATTTTGATAATGAGTAACTTATCAGGCTATAAATTTGAGCAAATTGAAATTGGTAGGGAATTAAATGGGTATATGAAAGCTGCTGGGAATTTTACAGCTATGGAAAATGATATACGATTGAGGAAATTAGACCAACTATTACAGGATGTAAGAGATCAAACCAAGCTGAAATTAAATGATTCATCAAATACTGAACGTGAGAAGAGCGATGCCAATGATTCTATAAGTAATATTAATGATAATGACAGTATTGATGATAATAATGATGATAAATATAATAATCATCATCCCCCTGTAGAGAAACAATTGCACAATTTACTGCCCGAAACAAAAATTCCTGCTACCAAACTATCTGATGGGGGACCCAATATTAATTTTAGTCCACCGTCAAATGCATCACTTTCTCATCATAGTTTACAAATAAGTGAACCATCATTTCAGCATAATAATGAACCCCATCAGCAAGTAGCCAATGAAGAATCAACGATCATGAATGAAATCTTGAGTAATTTCACCCCCACCGAGTTTAATTATCACGATACCGAAGTCATAAATTTATTTAAAGAAGATACCCAAGATAGTGCGTGGAATTCATTAATTCTGAATTTACAATTTTGGGATTCATCGGTGGATTTGTAATATAACGATTTTATCAATAGTTTCATTACTACTCTCCACCCAACCTTTTACAGCCTATATAAATTTTAAGTAATGGTGCATGATGGAATTAATGCGATTGTTGGAACATTGTAGTTTAATTGGATTAGATGATTCCGATATCTAATTCCATCAGATAACACATTGACTAATTAAATGACCACCAAGTTTACTATCGATTAGCGATTTCTTCAGACATATTATTGGTAATTCAACCTGTCAAGCAATGGTTATTGGCTTGTCCATGAATCTTGACATTACCATTCGTGTAAATAATTCCATTGACCGTTGTCAGCCGCATTCCGGTGGATACTGTCGAGTTTACCGGGCTGATTTATTGGAGAGATAAAATGGAAATACCGTTACAAACCTTATCGATAAGGCACTGATGTAATTGATACGCGATAAGGTTAGATATATAATACATGCCAGGACATTGTTAACCTAGTCTTTTAACAAACGTTTGGTTTAAGCAAAGGTAACCACAGGGTGAATTAGTCAGTACATCGCTATCGTTACAAGATAAAATATGACGTGGACAGAATTTAAAGATAAATTAAGGGTAGAACAACTGGAATCTTCATTTTCTGATGGTATATTATCATCGAATAAATCTTTAGATCCCGTACCGGTGGGATCAGACGAAAGAAAATGGACGTGGCCATCATTTTTAGGGTTCTGGATTGCTGAAGCATTTAGTATTAGTATGTATCAAGTTGCTTCATCATCAATTTCATTAGGGTTAAGTCCTGGATTGGCCATATTGGCATTAATTGTTGGTCATGTCATCGTGTCGGTTCCTAGTATGTTAAATGCTTGGATTGGGGCCAAATATGGATTTGGGTTCCCCATCGCTATGAGGTACGCCTTTGGGGTTAGAGGTAGTTATTTTGCCGTATTTATTAGAGGTGTAGTGGCATTGATTTGGACGGGTACTCAAACTTATCAGGGTGGACAAGTGACACAAGCCTTAATCGAAGCCATATGGCCATCATTTATAAATTTCCCTAATAAATTACCAGCCAGTGCTCATATAACGTCAGCAGAATTATTATGCTTTTTCATTTTCACCATTATTCAATTACCATTATTATGGTTAACCGTAAATCAATTAAGATGGTTTTTCTATGTTAAAATTGTCATTATGCCAACGTTTGGTATTGTTTTATTTGCATGGGCAGTTTCTCAAGCTCATGGCTTTGGTCCCATCTTTAGTAAAGGTAATAATATCGTTGATGGTACCCCAACAGCAGTGGTGTTTTTCCGCTGTATGATTTCAGCTATTGGTCCTAAAGCGACCTTAGCATTAAATATTGCTGATTTTACAAGGTATGCTAAAAAGCCAAAACAAGTATGGTGGCCCCAATTCGTAGGGTTAGTTATTCTTGTTACATTATGTGGTATATTAGGGATTGTTGTTACTAGTGCAACCCAAGTGATTTACGGAGTATTAACTTGGAACCCTGTCCAAGTTTCAAAATTATGGAATAATCGAGCTGCCCAAGCATTTTCATCCATATGCTGGATGTTGGCGATTTTAGGTACCAACATTTCCGCCAATACCGTTTCATTTTCCAATGATTTAACCTTATGGTTCCCTAAGTATATGAATCCAAGACGTGGGGCATTCATTTGTATAATCTGTGGTGTTTTATGTAATCCATGGCAAATTCAAAATAATGCTGTTAGTTTTTCCAAATTTTTAGGTGGTTATACATTATTCTTAGCTCCACCAGCCGCTATCATGATTATTGATTATTTTGTTTTAAGAAAACAACAATTAAATGTACCAGCTTTATATAAATTAAAGGGCCCCTATTATTTTTTTAAAGGATTTAACATTCCAGCTTTTATTGCTTTCTTTTGTGGTATAGCCCCCAATTTACCAGGGTTGGCCTGGGCCTGTGGTAACACTACTATTCCTACGGGTGCAGTATATCTTTACTCGGTATCTTATGTAACGGGATTGATTGTAAGTGGAGTTATTTATTACTTAATTTGTAAGTTTATTCCATCGATATGGATGGCCAATTTACAAGAATTAGAAACGTTAGAAAGTGAATCAGTTTATTCTGAAAAAATTTATGTAAAAGTTGATCAAAAGCTGGTTTAAACTTTTATGGGTATAGGGTAGGCAAAAATATAGATTGAAATATTTCTTTACTCTCAAATGTTATAAATGAATTTTCATTAAACTCTAAATAATAATATAATACATAATAGGTAACAAGAACTAAACGATTCAATCAGCTTTGTCATACATGACTTGTTTAACAGGTTCAGTCTCATTAACATATAATTTATGCTCTTGAATATACCTAATAACTGAATTTGGTAAAAGATATTGAACTGACATACCTCGTCTAATAAATAATCTAATTTTTGTCGACGATATATCGTTATAAATCAATTGTTTTATAACTAATACATTTTTCCTATGCTCGTACATTATATCATGACTTAATAAAAAGCTTCTGACATCTGATCCAGTTCTTTCTACAATAAGACAACCATATTTACCTAAAATATGATGTAAATCTTGATCTGCCCAAACATCGGGTTCACCCATTGATTCAATTAAATCACCACCAGCTAATAACATGATTTTGACTCCACGTTTAATACCATTAGATGTCATTATACCACCACGTTTTATATTAATTTCTTCATTAAAATGATCTAAAACTAAGGCAGTTCTAGTATATTTTGGTTGTAAACTTTCCCAAGCATCTACCATTAACCATGATGAAGTTCTTTCACAAGCTAATTCACACATTCTAACACGATGATGAGCGGAGGCTAACCCTTGTTTTTTATAATTGGATGATACAGGACTATAATAACCTCCAATAACTTCAAACCTCGTTTGTTCATTAATGGCATCAAGGGCCATTTCAAACATTCTTAAATGTAAATAAGTAATGGGAGAAAATGATCCACAAGCGACAATTACCAAAGGGTATTTCGAATCATCATTTAATTTAGTAGCTAATCTATGATTAGGGAATTGATATTCTTCCAAAACTTTGGCTTGTCTCTGTATACCATGGGGTACTTCTTCCAAATCAGCAATTTGATTCGATTTAATGGTAACTGATGGAGGTAATATTGGTTCTTTTTCACCTATATGAAACAGAGGTTTCTTAGCAGCAGGTCTACCTTCATCATTATCCGATGACAGGTTGGAATCCACTAATTCGGTATGTTTAATAGGAATTTTGGAATGTTTGACATTTAAACTGCTAGAACTCATGGAAGGATGAGGATGGGGTGGTGGTGCATCCACTGCATCCCCCATATCAGCTATTACTAGCGGTTGAATTGGAGCATTTTGGGGGATTTTCGATGATGGAGCCGTTGGCTCAATATTAGGATTTAATGATGGTGGTGTAAAATTTGGATCATTGGTAGGGTCCATTTTTATTGCTCGGTTGATTTATTACGATGATTAGCTATCTATAGTGGGTATACTTTAATCTATTATAACCAGTTAACCCCGACAATCACTAATATGATCTATAGTTATTGACTCTAATATTATGACTAAAATTTTCCTGATCCTGTGAGATTTTGTTACGTGAGACTAAAATGATGCAATCGTCGCCCTTTATATCCTAAGGAATTATATCTCCAACTATAATGACAGGTGAGTGTTATCGGTGGGATGGATCGATGGGACGTCCAGATATTGTCGACTTGACAGGGGCAATCGAGGTAAACAATCAAGGTAAACCAATGACAGAAACTCCGAAATTGATGGGTGTCGTGTGCCCTTACTCATTTATGGAGTTTAGGTCCTGTAACGATTACCTGGTATAAAGGAGAGTTTAGGTTTAATGGTTATATCGCCATGGTCTATTAGTTTAGTCAAGGTTGATCACTACCTGAATCCGGCCCTTGAATACATAGACCACCATTTACCACAGCCCTCACCTGATGTTTATGAAGCTATTAGCGAATTCGGACATATAGTTAATCGTTGAAGCTAATCAGCCATGGTAAACTGAGGTTTGGTTGTACCCTGTTTCAGCCAAGGCATGATTTAAACTCCACAATGCTCGCATTTACGTAGATTGAACCCAACAAGTAAGGTAGTTGATACGTTACCAAATTTACATCCTCCTAAGAACTATCAATTATTAACTATATCGATATCTTGGATCTAACTATGGATTGCAGTGTATAAAAATACTATTCATTCTATCTAATCTTTTACTTGTATATCATTGACGTTGATAATGTAAACATTTTGTAAGTACAACCGTATATATGGGCCATATGGGCTAATATAGTCCTATATATCCAATCACGTGCCATATTATATCTTATTCGATATGCCACATTTATTTTTTTGTATGGACAGAAATTGGTCACAGTGGCCGAGTGGTTTTAAGGCGGTGCCCTGCTATATTTGCGGTTAGGCATTGGGATTTTCCTGCGCAGGTTCGAATCCTGTCTGTGACGCCATTTTTTTTGCAACTATTTTTAATATCTAGATTAATAAATCGATGAATCATTCATACTAGACAATTAGTTCCAAACGGCAGTTTTTTAACTGGTCCTTCCAGTGTTGATAAATCTCTCGTAGACATTTTTACTGTATTTGGTGCTTGATCTGAGATATGCCAATTCCCTTGAAGAATATAGATATCATACAAAAAACTATGTTGGTAAGATATAATTAAACGATTATCGAAGTTAATAAGTATTTTCAGGTTATAAATCGTATAGATTATGTTATTATATGTTTATTACCCCTAAATAAATTTTTCAAGATATTAATTTTTATTTACTGTAATTTTGTAAAATTTACTAATGAACAATACAAAATTATATAAAAAATCATAAAAAAAATCAAGAAAAAAAAATTGAAAATAAAAATATTTCATGAAACCTGATTTGATCTCATAATCAACAGGTTATTTCTATAGGTTATTATGATTTACATATACCATCATCTTTGGTATTGATTGATTATCGGAATTAAATGATAATTAAGTTTCAATGCCACTTAATTTTTACCCCACATCGTTGGATATGCACGTCTCGCTGGATCTGGATAAACTGATAAGCCAATATAGGAGGTATAGGCCAATTAAAACTTACCATGGTAATAAACGGCTTAATATAGCGATGATGGATTATAAAGAATAATTAGACATAAATAATATTTACTACACATACCTAAACTTTCTCTAAATGATCCACATTTCCCTTTTCGTTACTATCAATAGATCCAACTTCTACACTATCCACATTTCTAAGCGAATGCATATCACTATGAATAGTTAAATCTCTATGGAATCTATCATACCCGAAAAATATAATCAATAAAATATAAGCAAATATAGCCCCACAAAAAATGGTGGTAACTTTAGCATAATCGTGAGTTGCTACTCCATTACTATTAGTGATGGGGAATTTTTCAGCCAATTTAGCTTCGATACTTGAAGATGCTGATGATGCTAAATTACCCAATTGATAAACAATACCTGATAATAATGCTCTATGATTGGCATTGACTAATTCTAAAATGATACATACGGAAATACCAAAAGTTCCCATAACACAAAATATTAAAAAGAATGATCCACCCAATAAGGTTGGAACATGATTAACCATATAAGCAGGATATAAGAATGCACCACCAATACAAATAAATATCATAATGGTTAATCTACGACCTAATAATTCTGATAATTGACCAATTGTGAATCCACCAATCATGGCTCCAATATTAGCCACACAAATAATAATTGTTCTGGTGTCACTATCAAACCCATATTGTGTTTGTAAAATTGTTGGATATAAATCTTGGGTACCGTGGGATGAAAAATTCAATCCAGCCATAAGTAACACTAAATAGATAAAAGTTAACCATTCAGTTTCAATGGTTTTTATAGCAGATGAACCAAAAAATTTTCTAATCCCAGTTTCTGGTCCTTGTTGTGATTTTAAGATTCTTCTTTGTTGTTGTAATCTTACAAAGGCTTTAGTTTCAGGTAAGAAAACTCTCCAAATCATAACTATGAATGGTAATCCTGCACTAAACCAAAATAACGATCTCCAACCTTCACCAGGTTTATAAGTACCTTCAAAAGCCCTGAAAAATGCCACACTTAAAAGATAACCTAAATTATAACCTACCAAATAGAATGCCGATAATATTGATCTGGCTCTGGCTGGTAAATCTTCTAATGCCGTAGTACTAGCAGATCCATACATGGCCCCCATTAAACATCCAAAAATTGCTCTTACGGCTAAAAATTCATTATAAGTTTTAACAAACCCGGTACCAATTTCAATCACGACAAACCCGAAACAAATACCAATAAATACCCATTTCCTACCAAAACGATCCGATAAAAGTCCACCAATGGCAGCACCCACCGACCTAAGCATCAAAACTAATGTGATACCCCAACTAATTTGGGTAATGGAAACATCCAACGTTGCAGCAATTTCAGGTAATGCTACCAGACAAGCAAAAAAATCAAACGCATCAATTACCCAGGCAAAAAATCCACAAAAAAACATCGAATATCCCAAGGGAGTAACTTCTTTTAACCCTGGGAAAGGATTAAGGGTCTCCCATACCGTCAAATTTGATTTTTTATATGGTATATCAAAAAGCGTCGTAGCTCTCGTTGCTACATAATGTTTAATCGCTGATAAGGAAATATCAGGTTTTTCATTATACATTTGCTTTTCAGCATATTCAACTATTTCCGTCATGATATTGAAGGTTACCTTACGATAGTTCTTTAATAAAATAACTGTGAATAACAAAAACCTCAAACTCTTAGGGATGAGATGTACTTTATACCCCAGATTTCTTTTTGGTGAGGGGCTCGTGCTGGGGATCCCCATTATGCTCGGAGTTGGTGATTAATTGGCAGGTCTCGGAGGTTTTCATTATATGCCAGATATGGTAAATGAACCTACATATCATTTGGGGCTTAGAATATATTATAGTCAGTATAATGGTTGACATGATATTCGATTTATCGCTAGGCAAGGGATGCTAATCTAAAGCTAATGTCAAAAGAGGAGGTCTAGTAAGTTCTAGTATGACATGGATAATAAACTCCGTATCCCTTAATCCTGTCGTTAGTTATCAGGTTCATGGTGGGTACCTGTGAAAGAGGGTTAATATCATAATTTATACAGTATGGGGTGTTGGGCGATTTTTGAAAAAAAAAAAATATCGTAGACTCTAAGTGGGAAAAAGGACATAGACTGAGTGATATCAATAGTTGTTAAACTAGTACAAGCCGTCGGTTGATGATTCGTTCTAAGTTACAACCGTTCCATAAAACTGTACTTCTACTACTCAGTAACATTGTACGGTTCATCGACAAAGTGTATGCTACATGAGTGGGGGCAGACGAGGGTAGTGTCCTATCATTCGACATAAGCCTGGATCAATCCGGCGATTTGGCAGCCGTTTTAGAATTATACAAAGGTTAATTTTGGGTCAATTATACAGACTATTAATTGTTCATTGTGGTAATATTCGAAGGTCGCATGAAGGGCTCATAATAAAATGTCATATGAAAAGTTTATAAATTTTGGGTAGCCGCTAATCTACCTGCCAGTTAAAGTAACTCTAACACATTAGACCATTAACCCACCCATATTTACCTATATATACGGTTAGCTACGTCAAAACTTACCCCGTTATTAATATATGGTGTGATTGATGAACCCTAAAATTATCCACGCTTAATTTCTTAATACGTATCCTGAAACACCAGCTTGGCCGATAAATGACGACCGATTAATGACGACCGATTAATGACGACCGATAAATGACGAGTGATTAATGACGACCGATAATGATTCCCCATATATTATGAAATGGAAGTCATAGATCCTTGTTTCCGTAAATTTTGGAGTTCAGGTATCGATTATAATACTATTGAATCTCTACATATAATTTATTAATTAGTGATAATATTATGGTATTGGTTAACCAGAATATTGATTCATAGCGATAAATCTTCTTCTGAACTAGGCATTATTAATAGACACTACACACGCTAAACAAGAATTTAAAGATCAAAACGCAAAACTTTTATAATACAAACTTATCTAATTTTTTTTAATCATCTAATTCTTCATACTTGTCTAATCTATCCTCAGCTTTGTCTTCATCATTAATTTTAATACCTCCACTAATGGAGAATTGTCCACCTGCACCAATTAATAAAATATCATGATATTTAGTGGCAGTATTAACGATTCTAGTAGGAACTTCAACATCATCATCTAATGGTCCTAAACCAGGTCCATAAGTATCAGCAAACCCCCATGCAAATACCATACCATCATCAGTAACGGCAAATGAATGATGGGATCCGGTACCAATAGTTTTACACTTGATTGAATCATTACCAATTATAACTCTGGTTGGTACTGGTATAGCTCTAACATTACCATGTTGATCTTTAAAAGTTGATGAGGGTAATTTATCTTTAGCAATACCAATTTCTTTCATATCATATCTACCCCAACCCCATACATGACCATTATTGTCTAATGCTAAAGTATGATGTTCACCACCAACAATTTGTACGATATTTAAGTTGGATAATGATGGAATTAATGTAGGTTTGGTAATTAATGACCCATCTTCTAATTCCCCTTGAGCATTAGTTAATGCACATTGACCATATTGATTTAAACCCCAAGCATAAACATTATTGTCATGATCGATGGCAAAACAATGGAAATCACCACTAGCAATATATTTGATATTATATAATCCAAATTGTTGAGGTTCTAAAGCTTTATATTTATGTCTTTCCAAGATTTTACGACCTAATTGAAATTGTTGACCATTACCCCAAGCATAAACAATCCCTTTAGAATCTAACGCTAATATATGATCTTTACCATTGGCTAATTGTACAATATTTTTAAATTCTTTAATTTTCATAGGGGTTCTTTGAATTTTAATTTCATCTCGTAAAAATCCCAATAATCCTTCATTATTACGGAAACACCCCCATGCCCAAACTTCACCATTGTCTAATAATACGGCACTTAAATTATCGGTAGCACATAATTGGACGATGTTACCATCGGTTGGTAAACCTTCAACTTTACCAGGAGTTGATTCAGCTTCATTTAAATCTCCATCTTCATCATCTTCATCAGCATCCATATCTTTCAAAACTTCTTTAACCTTGGAAGTATCTCTACCAAGCACACCACTATCATTACCACCCCAAGACCATACTTCATTATTACTAGATAATGCTAAACTATGAATTCCTCCAACCGAGAAATCGACAATTTTGGAACCACCCAATGCTTCTTCGGTTAAAAATGGATTTAATCTAGGTCTCTTAACTTCCTTATTTTTAGCACTAGGACCTAAACCCAATTCACAAATTGACCCGGTTCCCCAAACAAAAATATCTAATTTTTCGGTTTTAACGGGCATCATCGTATTGATTTCCGGTAATTTACCATAAGAGTGTAATACTTTAGAACTAGTTGATTTAATTCGTTTGGCGGTACCATTACCACTACCATCTGGACTGGCTCTTCTTTTTCTTTCCAAGGCTACCATGTTTACGTGAGGTCAATTTTTTCACTCTTCGCAGTTTTACCGATACTGATGAGATTGCAAAAAATCGCAGCACAATGTTTACCGTACATTACTATAAAAGGGTTAAAGGGTATAAAATAGGTTAATGACGTTAATTTAAGGCATTAGCATTAGGGGCATTATAACCTTCACGTTTATGTCTCCATTTGTTTTTGGATTGCACCAAGAATCTGGCGGAACTTTGTAATAAATAACCAAATGATCCAATGGCTCTAATAAAGGCTAATATGGCCACCGACCATAAAATAAATGCTAAATAAATATTCTTTTTCGTTTCACCAGCATTATAAACTTGTAACATGGTCATGATAAAAATTAAATTACTCAACATCCAGATTAACACCACTTTGGTCCTAACATCTTTAGCATAATCTTCCCCATCTAACATGGTGGGACCTTTATTAGTACTCAATACTTTTTTACTGGATCTTTTAGCTCTAATATTATATAACGTTTCTAAATAAATTTCATCAATGTTAACATCCAACACCACTGCTTCAAATTCACCTTCATCATTCTTTTCAATAATATATTGATTACCAATATCTTCCTTGGGATTATTATCACCTTTGGTCCCCCATGAAACATCATGAGTATTACAAAAGGCAAAAATTTGTAACGTACATGTGTATGATGGTACCATAAGGAAATATTGTACCGAACACGTCAACATATGCCATGGATCCATATATAATATTGACATAATCGTGTATAATCCATAAGTAGACAAGAGGGATACCACTACACTTACAAAAACGTATGATGATGAACTACCGGCACTAAATTGACGAATGGTTTGTACCACAAAAAACACCCCAACAATCAACGCATAACAAGCACACACCGTTAATAAAATCATTAAGGTTTTAAAAATTGTTCTTGAACCTTGAGGTCTATTACCAATTGAAACAACAAACAATGACACTAAAACACTTATACAAAGATAATTGAAAATCGTAAAAATCCAAAATCCTCCATGATGACCGATCATATTAATCAAGGATCCAGTTAAAAAATAAAATGTTAAGTAAAAATTACTCAACGAAAAGAATGAAAATATTAACGTAACAGTTTGATACAAGAATTCCATATGTAACCAGAATTTTCTACTGATGGAATGATCAGTATACCATACTTGTTTAAATTTACTCAATGAATATAAAGCTGCAAAAAATGCACCATTAATCCATCTTCTTCTTTGTGATAAAAATTCAGGTACACTCTCAGGAACATCAGTTTCAGCAGTTGCCAGTTTAACAAATTTCAACACCCAATTTTCATTTCTCTTAGCTACTAATTCCCAACATAAAATTCTATCTTCCGCTAAATACATATTGGCTTCAAAAAAATTAGTTTTCGTATTTGAATGAGTCTTGGAAGTATTTAATAAATCCTCACCTTTAAAATAGGAAGCTAATGGTCCAGTACCATCTTCATGATTAGTTAACGCAATATATCTATAAGCAGATAATGCACCAGGCAAAACCGATATATAACCAAATAATGATTCCAAAGGTTTATCCAAAATATTTGACATTTTATATTCAAAATTTTGTGAAGCAACTAATGGGTTAGTTAAATTAAACCATCCTTTACCCTTCATGGCTTTAATTTCACCAGCAGCACCAGCAACATTGGAATCTCTATCAAATGCTTTCCATAAGTTATAAATTGCATGATTATCGGGTTTTGTACCGACATCCAATAAAACTACAACATTTGGATCTAAAATTGGACAAAATGCATTAAATAACCATCTATGACTATTAATTTTCTTTTGATTTTTTTCTTTTAAACAGAATAAGACTTGAACAGGTGCTAATGATTTTTCGTCACCTTTGAATTTTAATTTTTCATCAATTGAAATTTGAGTAGTATACTCAAAAATATGGGCATTAACTTTTTTATTATTAACATATGGTCTTGCTAAATTTCCTTGATAACAACCTGTAGCAGTTAATAATTCTAACACCGACTCATTCACTTTATTTCTACCATCAGCAACAATAATAACTTGAACTTTTTTCCAACTTTCCTTACCCCAAACTGATGATTTATTTCTTGTACATAAATGAGCGATATTTTTCATAACTGAATGCATTGTTCTTGAAAATGCATATTCATCTTCATTATACATAGTAATACAGATAACCAATTCAGTTTCTCTATTATACTTTGCTGATCTTAATGTGAAACCATCAGCAACAAACTCATCAGGTTCTGAAGTACATGCAGTATACGTCATGTTAGTGAATTCACCAAAGGGTGATTCTGTTCTAGTTAAAACTTTCCTTAATTCTTCAGGAACAGGATTTTCTAAAACTAAATTACCAGATTTACCATCAACTAATCTAACTTTTCTCTTGGTCATGGTCTTTTCTCTAGTTGGATGAAACCCATTTTTAATATTATGCATCATATCGGAATCAATTGATGCTCCAAAATATTCACTTTCAGTTATACCCGATCCTGTACCACTATCAGGAATTGAAGAATTATAGGCAGTGGAATCGGAATATAATGATTTTGATTCATAATCTTGCTGTTTTTGATATGATTCGTAATCATAATCATCTCTGATTGTACTATTATCACTATCATCCATATCATGGTGTAATGGAGGACTGGGACCAGAATTATTTGATTTTTCATCGTCAAAAGGATTAGCTTCAGCATAGGTTTCTGGTGAAAAAATTGGTTGAGGAGGTTCTAAAAATCTTTCACTTCTATGACTACCAGAAGATCTACCAAATTGAGATCTTCTTGGTGACCCCGATAAATCGATGGAATCATTGTCACTATTATCACCATTATGATTATTATTATCATTAAATGAAATACCAGTTTCTCTTTGACGTTTTGGTGATTCTCTTGATGTGAATTGTGCTCTAGCAGTGGTACCACCATTTAATAACGTTGGATTTTCGTTACTAATTGGTTGTAAGTTTGGTGTATTATTAAGTAAGACTTTATTTAAATTACCATTGAGTCTACCACTTCTCGTGAAAATATCGGGTGATCTCGTTGGTGATGTATTCCTTGGTGAGCCAGGATTATTACCAGTTGTTGATTGAGGGAATGCCATAAATTCATCATCATCATCATCTTCATCTATTGGTTTATATCTTCGTGGTGAATTATGATTGGTAAATGCAGCATTAGGATAGGTTGGCTGTTTATCGAATGGATTATCGTCAAATGGGCCACTCATTGTAGATCAAGCGTTCCGGGGTATTAATTAACAGCAAAATATCAAACTATCAACCTGTTAAATTCAAGCTCAATCACTGTTGTTAAAAAAACTATCTTGATATTCAAAATAATATCGATAATGATGTTTATTTATGTTTTGTTTAACTCCCAGTTGGGTATTCGATGTCGCAAATTTTGCAACTATGCACCAAACGACAATGATTGCGGCAGTGGTGGTGTACGGGTGTATGAAACAGAATCGATTGATAATGCCGTTATCATCATGGTTGATAGTGGAGGACTGGTAGATCAAGTGGCTTTACACCATTTCCCAATATTACTAGCGACGTCAACTTTAGAAAGTTTGAAATGCGATGATGAGGAATTATCAAGCTGTGACCATGGGTGGAGATGGGAGACTTAGTCCACAGAAAACCGTACAATTCGTTGCATGGGACCTCCAGGTGAGTTTTTATATAGTCCGGGGACCTCTGTTATATATATCGGAGCAGAGATGATTATATGGAAATTCATTGATATTAACTAGGTGGTGATACTTTAGTTAAGACCCTCACTGAAGTGCGATCAATTTATTATGGTGGATGAAGAAGCAGCACCAATAAGGGTTAGTTCCTCATCACAAATATCCAGTGTTGGGTTTAATAACTTGAAAAAACTCAACACAAACTCATCAACATCAACCAATACATCTACCAATTCAAGCAAACCGCCAAATGCATTAACAAGATTATTTACTCGAAATCGATCGAGCTCCACGGTTGATGATATTATTCTATCGGATGATGAAGCAGGTCATGATCATGAAAATCAACCTCCGGCAAAACTCAGTCTTGAAAGGAAACCATCCAATGTATTTCGATTAACGAAAATGAATAAACGTAAACCCAAAGCTAAGGATTTAACGGTACAAACCGATTTATTTAAGGACCAGAATCATATTCCTAGTCGAAAAACCTCCGTAAATTCCCCAGTTAGTACTACGTTCCATAATTTATTTCATCGATCCAATAATCAATCATCGTCAGCTACATCCCATGAAATAATTGAAGAACCAACCCCGGTAATACGATCTACCATCACCTTATCATCCAACAATTCCAATTCTAAAATTCAAGATGCTGATATTGCCAAAGTTTATAAATTCACCGATCCAACTAATTCATTAGAGGAAGAAGTTGATGAGGTGGATAATTATAAGAAAATATTTTTACCGGCGGATCAATTTTTAAAGCTGAAACCCCCCAATAGTCCCACCACTTCACTTTTAGATAGTAATATTAATAAGGGTAAGGATAATAATTATGAGAAATTCTGGAGTAATTTATTAGGGTTAATCAAGCCGGTAATACTTTCGAGTCAACAAAAACGAATGATGAATGGTTATAAAGCATCATTAATGATTATGACCCAAGAAGATATTTCCAATCTTGTCAAGGATAATTATACCAATAATTTAATCTTGGAAGATGAAGAATCCAATGATTTAAAAGTACGAGAAATCTTGCAAGATTTGATCAATTTTTTCAACAAGGTGGTGACACTTTTCGTCAAGGATTTTAAATTTCATGGTCTAACTGATGATGATTATAAGAATCAATGGATAAAATTATATCAATTATGGTTATACTTTAGGAATAAAATTTATTTCTTCTTGCTCGATTGTTTTACATCGATGAACCAAAACAATTTATTTTTAAAATCGGGGATTATCATTGATGATTTGTTACTAGAGAGTTTTAAAAATGTCATCATCGTACCATTAATGACAAAATTACATACCCAGGAATCTCAGGAAGAGGAATTTTTAAAATCCTATAAAAATGGCGAATTATTACATACCATGCTCCAATGTTTTGGTATCATCAATAGTTGTCAACGATATGATGATAATCATAATAATGGCCAATATTTGCTGGTAGTTCTCTGGCTCACCACGATAAATATATAAAGAGTCGCGTCGATTTTGATTCAACATCTGAGAAGACCTCTATACGGTAGAAATAACCTAAATTGATAAATACGGCATCATGCTGCTTCCTTCCCATTTAAAACAAAACTTGATGCCTTCAGAAGTCAATTTCATCGCTGAAAATGAATATATTCAAATCCTTCCCCGGTATTCCATGAAATCAATTCAACTTATTGGAGTATGTATCGATTAACCTACCTTGATGAGGTTATCGTTAGAGGTTTATAAGCTATAACCGATTGATAATAGAATCATACTAACCGCCAGACTAAAATCCCTAATTTAAGAGCTTTACGTCGAGAAAAAGTGCCATTATGGGTAGCCTTAATCTTAAAATCTCAAGGTAAATGTAATATTGTCCCTCCTGACTGGCTTAATATGACATTTTTACGAGAAAAATATGATGAAGAAGTCAAGATACCTCATAAATTTAGTGATTTGCCGTGGCATTGGATTGAAACCAGTAAAATGTTATTATCAAAAGCCGCCGATGATTTATCGGACCCTTCCCATCAATTACGATCGATTATTCAAGATTTACGAGAAATTCGATTAGTTAAATCCAAGAAAGGGTTTAGTGAATTAAATGAAAGTAATATCGCCTTAACGGGATTATCATTATTAGAAATTAATGAAATAAGACCGTTCGTGTTGGGAGTTATGAACAAATTACGGGCTGTTCATGATACTATTGATCGTACCGATGATCTCGATGACGACGCTGAACCTGATGATGATGATATGCAATAACCTCGGCACCGGGTACCTCGGCACCGTATACCATGAGGTTATGATATCATCATAGTGAAGGTCAGATCAAGGTTTGGCGTAGTTTTGGTGATGATACCCTCATCAGATTGTCAAATCACCTCGCGCAAAATTCCATACCGGGTCTATGAGTAAATTAAACCTATCCAAGCAGTTTATTTCAAATATTGAATCGCACAAACTCGCTACGGAATATAGACGAAATTTAATCTTATCGATCTTAAAATCCACCGCCACCAAACGAGAGACTAAAAATTATCTTAATAAATATCACAATCAATTTTCCGATGGTGAAGCTGATAAATATTATCAACGTAATATCCTTGTCAAGCGATTTTTACAGGCCAAGAATCCCTTTGGTAATATTTATGATGAAGATGAAAACAAATTGAGTAAAGTACCGATAAGAATTGCCATCTTCAAATTGCAGTACCAATCGATTAAACCACGGTATTGGCAAGGGATTCAGGAAACGTTTAAACGATTAATTAATTTAGGTATCAGTCCCATTATTATCATGGATTATGACTTTATTGGTCATGGTACTGATGCGGCCACTAGTGATACCCTGAATTTTAAACATAATGAATTATTGGCCATTACCGAAGGTAATCGAATTTTAAATCATTTTAAGGATATTAATCCACGATTAGTTCGAAATATTTTCCAACGTAATCATCGTGATGGGGGGATTGAACTAACTAATTTAGAACAATTAATTATCCCATTATATCAAGATTTTGTACCGATAATCCAACCTATCTGTACCGAAATTGCTACCTCCAATCAATTTTTTGCACCATCCAATGATATTTTAATTACGTTATGTACCTCATTATTACAAACGAAAAATCTTTTATCACTCGAAAAGATTGTCATTATCGATGAACATGGTGGTATACCCTCGATTGAAAGGAACCAGACCAGTCATGTATTTATTAATTTATCACAAGAGTATAGTGATTTAATCCTGGAATTATATATTGGGTTTTTAAAACCGGCTCAGCGTGATTTCCATCTAAATAATTTAAACTTAGTCAATAATGTATTAACCACCATCAATTCCTTAACGGGGAATGATGAAGCCACCGGTATTATTACCACACCATATATTACATCAATTAATAATGATCAATTAAATCCCATAATTTATAATGTTTTAACTGATAGGCCCATCATATCGTCATCATTACCACTGTCGTTTGAACGAACCCCAACGTTGTCAACCTCCATCTTGAAAAAGGGGATTAAAGTTGAAGTTTTGACCCCGGAAAATTACGATAAAGAATTTACCTGTAACAATCTTATCAACGATGGTATTATTGATAAAGCGAAGCTTTTTGCATTAATCGAAGATTCCTTTGGTAGAAAATTGGATGGGGAAAATTATATGGCAAGAATCAATGATTCGATTGCCTCGGTTATATTAATTGGTGATTATGATGGTGCAGCCATCATCACCAAGGAAACCTACCACCAATCTGATGATCACGACGGCAATGAACCAGCCGATAGTCAACAAGTAATATACTTGGATAAATTTGCCATTGCCAAAAAAAATCAGGGCTTACCAGGATTGGCTGATATTATCTTTAAATTGATAATTCAATCCAGTCCTGACGAATTAATCTGGCGATCACGCAAGAATAATCCCGTCAATAAATGGTACTTTGAACGATCAATTGGTTCGGTGGCTAAGAGTGATTCCCAATGGAAAATTTTTTACACTGGGGATATCTTTAATAAATCCATCAACACCAAAAAGAGAAGGAACCATGTTAATATCGATGAAAAATTAAAATTATACTCCCAAATTTGTGAAAATGTCCCTCCATCGTTTATATAAGTTTATTAAATCTACGTATTGCATATAACTCGGATAATTGTCTCTATCATGTTCATAGCTAAAAATGGCAAGTTTAGGGTACTGTGATATTTATGCGAATGGCCGCAAAAATTCTTGTTGGGTTTTTTGCATGTTATGACCAATGATTAGGGAAAGAAGAAAACCATCTAGTTCGACCGTTACAACTAATACAGTATCAACTACAGTACACGATACCATGGAGCAAATAAAGTTGAGTTTTTATCATGAACTTGACGAATGGCAAAAGGATAATCATTTTATCCGGTCAGGGTATGTAAAGGGAACTAACTCCTACCGAGCTAGTTTTTTATCATTATTTTATATTCATAATGAAACAGGTAACATTTATAGTCATTTATTACCATCGTTGATGATTTTGGCATCGGTATTATACTATATCAATTATAGTCTAACTAATGTTGAATTATGGGCCAAATTTAATTTTTTGCAATTTGCTATGGCTTCCACCTTGTGTTTACTAATGTCATCCATTTTCCATTGCTTAAAATCCCATTCCCATAAAGTCGCTAAATCGGGCAATCAGTTGGATTATTTTGGCATTATTATCTTGATTACTTGTTCGCTTAATTCCATCATTTTATTTGCCTATTATGATGAACCATTTTATAAAGTCATGCTCATTGGTATTTTTATTTTATTAGGGGGATTATGTACCTTCTTTACCTTGGATGCTAAATTCTCTTCAGCTAAATATAGACCCATTCGTTCCACGATGTTTATATTGTTTGGATTATCAGGAGTGTTACCCGTGATCATTGCCTGGTATAAATTTGGTTGGCAAGTTACCAAACAGAGATCATCGGTAGGGTGGTTAATATTAGAAGGATTCTTTTATATTTTTGGTGCAGTTTTGTACGCTATGAGAGTACCGGAACGATTTACTCATATTGATGAAGATGAAACCAGTTTATTGAATAACCCCATGGCTGGGAAATTTGATATTTGGGGTCATTCTCATCAAATATTTCATGTATTTGTTGTCATTGCCGCCTTTTGTCATTGGAAAGCGTTGGTCAATTGTTTTCATTATATGATTGACAATCTTGTCTAGGTTAGTTGGATGCAAAAATGCCAAAATGCAAGTTTTGACGCGAATATTAACTATACAGATAGAAATATAACGATTGTATTACACCTCTAATTTACCAACCACTATTTAAAATGACGTCAGTAGATCATATGGTGATAATTCCTTGTCATGGAATTTGGAAAGGTGGTGCAACCAAGGGTGATAGTCAATCGGAGTGGTATTTAGCACCATTTCAACTTGAAGGTGACGATCACTTGAGTATGAAACAACATATTTTGAAAAGTATGGAAATTATTAAAGCTGATGCTAATGCCATAGTGATTATTTCAGGGGGGAAAACTAAGCCAGAAGTTAATGAAAGTGAAGCGAGCTCTTATTTTAAATTATTTCAGCAATTGACTGAACATCATCATGATAAAGTGTTGTTGGAAGAATACGCTAGAGACTCATTTGAAAATGTGATCTTCCTGATTTGTAGGTTTTACGAAGCTTTCCACACCTACCCTAAACGAGTTACGGTGATTGGATTTGAATTTAAACGGTCGAGGTTTTTAAAGAACCATTTTAGTGAAGGTTTAGGGTTTAATATTGATAATGTGCAATACATTGGTAATTCCCCCAATCCTAAGCATGATGTTGAAGCCTATTTCAAAGATCTTGATGCAAGTGAGTATAATTTCGCTGTCAAGTTTTTTGAACAAGATTGGTATGGTGTCAAGGATCCATTATTGAAGAAAAAATTGACGAGAAATCCATATAATGATGTTCATAATTATAAGGCAACGAACCCTGTTTTGGCCAAGTTCTTGGGTGCCATTGAAGACGATAGTCCAGAATTAAGTAATGATGACATAAAAGCATTGTTACCTAATTGGTAGAATAGATATAGAATAAATAGAGAATATTTTTTTTTCGTTTAGTTTCATCTCCGTTCCTCTTAATAACTAATTCGATTGACGTGTTTACAGTTGTTCAGATATTGATGGAATGACTTTCGAATCAAGATTAACTTCAGATCATAAACAGATAAGTGTGTTATCCGCAAGGCATAAATAATTTATATTTTACACTATGTACTTTTTAATCTTTTTTGTTTAATTTTCTTCTTGCTTGAACAGCCTTACTTAATTTGGTTAACATATCAACGGTAGTTTCCCAACTGACACAACCATCAGTAATAGAAACACCATATTTTAATGATGATTTATCAGCATCTTTAGATGGCATACTTTGTTTACCTTCATTAATATGAGATTCAATCATAACCCCAATAATTTTTTCTTCACCATTAGTAATTTGTTCAACAACAGAATCTAAAACTTTTGGTTGATTTCTGAAATCTTTTTGAGCATTATCATGAGAACAATCAACCATTAATTTAATGGAAGGATCAGTGGATTTAGCAATAGCTTCTTTGGCGGATTTAACTGATTCGGCATCGTAATTGGTAATTTTTTTACCACCTCTTAAAATGATGAAACAATTATCATTACCTTTAGTGGTGGTAATAGCAGCCATACCATCTTTAGTAACCCCTAAAAAGTGATGACCTTTAGAAGCAGCTTGAGCAGCATCCAAGGCAACACCTAAATTACCATCAGTACCATTTTTAAATCCAATAGGGAAGGATAAACCGGAAGCTAATTCTCTATGTAATTGAGATTCAGTAGTTCTGGCACCAATAGCTCCAAAACTTAAGAAATCACTAAAGTATTGGGGTGAAATAGTATCCAACATTTCTGAACCAATAGGTAATTCGGCCTTACTAGTTAAATCAGAGTATAATTGTCTGGAGATTCTTAACCCTTTGTTGATTTCAAAAGTATTATCAACATTAGGATCATTAATTAACCCTTTCCAACCCACGGTAGTTCTTGGTTTTTCTAAATAAGCTCTCATGACAATTAATAAATCATCCTTTAATTCCAAAGATAATTTCTTTAATCTACCAGCATAATCTAAAGCAGCTTCAGTATCATGGATGGAACATGGTCCCACAATAACTAAACATCTATCATCTCTACCTTTTAAAATTTCATTACTTTCGACTCTACCCTTTAATACCACCTCTAATGATTTTTTCGAGGCAGGAATTTCATGCAGTAAAAGGGCAGGGGAGATTAATGGATCATAGCCTAAAATTCTAGTATCGTCATATTCGGATGGAACTGGAGTATTGCTCATGGTTATTTTGAATATATTTTGTGTTACAGTAGCTTAGTACTTAAGATTAACAAAAAAATTTAATCAGTCGGATGTAGGTTCTTCCAGTTTCTCATTTTTCCAGCTATGACTCGAAAGGTAGTGCGTTATGGTGAAAGTGAAAATTTTTTTACATCGTCATGGATTATATAATAACTAATCTGGAGTCCGGGACTATATAACGCCAGCAAGAGATCATCGACGAATCCATGCCTGTGAAATATCGTCAAAAAATGGCCAGAATTACCAGGTTGAACCAAATCTCTCGGTAAAGGTTGGGGTCGTATTTTAGCGATGAGGGTGTATTGTTACCACGGGTACTCGACTCACCACGACAACCTCCACTGCACCAGGAGACTTATTGGCACTAATTAGAACTGATGAGAAATTAGATCCTGGGTAGACCCCCAGGCGAGACTAGACTATAATATACGGTAGTACATACCTTTTGGTAGTTGCTATTCGCCTTCATGTTCATCAATGCTACCATGAGCAGGTTATAATCTCCCACGACGATTTGCAGCCAGATTCGGCAATCTCATATAGATGTGCAGCAAATGCCAATCATCATGCAACTCCTTAACACTACATTAGTCGGCATAATGACCCTCATCGGCAGTCATAATTAATCCGCTACACGGCTGATTTAGGCAATAATTGCCCCCAATCCTGGCTATCAACGGTAATGATAACGATAGCGCTTATCGATGGTATTATGGAGTGCGGGAATGTTTGGACATAACTCAACATCATGCTGATCATGGTGAGTGAAAATAAACGGATTTTCATATCATTTTTAGGGTTTGGCTTGTTGAATAATATTCTTTATGTGGTGATATTATCGGCGGCCATTGATTTAGTAGGAACCAAAACCCCTAAAGCAGTGGTATTATTAGCGGACATATTACCGGCGTTTTTAATTAAATTAATGGCGCCATTCTTCATTCATTTGATTGCTTATAACCTAAGATTATGGTGTTTGGTAGCCCTATCATCGATGGGGATGTTGATTATTAGTTTAACCAGTCAACATGCCATTTATGCCAAAATTTTTGGTATATGTTTAGCCTCATTAAGTTCAGGATTAGGTGAATTGACGTTTTTACAATTGACCCATTATTTTGAAGAATTATATTCTATTGGAGGGTTTTCTACCGGTACAGGGGTGGCAGGATTAGGAGGAAGTTTTATATTTATGTTGTTAACCAATATCTTTGGTTTATCCACTTGGGTAACCTTGTTGATGTTTTCTGTTATCCCCGTTGGATTTATTGTGTTATACTATATGGTATTACCCCCAGCTAATACCATGATCCAATATGATGAATTGCCCACCGTTAGTTATATCAGTAGTAATAATAATAGTCCTACTAATAGTGATGATAATACCGGTTATCGTAATAAACCCTCATCATTAAAACATCATATTTTTACCACGATTGATGAAATTAAACCATTATTAAAACCCTATATGATCCCGTTATGTACCGTATATATCTCGGAATATGTTATTAATCAAGGTATTTCCCCAACATTATTATTCCCCCTTGAGGATTTACCCCATTGGCTATTTAAAAGTTTTCGAGATATTTATGTAGTGTATGGATTCTTGTATCAACTAGGAGTATTTGTATCACGATCGTCCATAAATTTTGGTATCAGATTTAAAAATTTATACATCCTAACCATTTTACAATTTATTAATGTTATCATCACCATTAATCAATCGATTTATTTTTGGCCGTTTAAATCCATCTGGTGGCTATTATTGTTGATCCTTTACGAAGGTTTATTAGGAGGATTATCGTACGTCAATACCTTTGTATCGGTTAGTGAAGAGTCCCCCAAGTCTAAACGGGAATTTAATATGGGATGTGTGGGTATGAGTGATAGTTTAGGAATTGTTATGGCAGGATTAATAAATTATCAATTGGAACCCCAATTATGTAACATTCAAGTGGGTAATGGAAGAGATTGGTGTCGGCATTGATTTTATAGACTATAATATATAGTTATCGTTACCTTTTTAGTTATCGTTTAGTGTTCGTTTCGTTATCGTTTCGTTATCGTTGGTTATCGGGTATCGTCGCTACCGTCGTCCCCCCGGCGGCGCGGGACGTGGGTCCAGGGATCAGTGTGGTGGCGGGCGATCTCTTATCAACTCCTGAAATCACGAGCATCGAGTAGATCAGCATCCACAGTTCAACAATCTCATTTAGTCATCATAAGCGTATTTCGAAATTTCACCGTACCTTGGATGAATATATGGAAACGATCAATAAGTTCTACAATTAAAATGTCATCCAAAACCGCTGCTAGTTTACACAATCCTTATTTCCATCAACAAGAAGGAGAAAAAGATATTTGGAGTTTAATTAATGAAGCTGCTCAAGATGCTTCCACCAACAATCCCGATCGTACCATTTATAATTTAGGTCAAGGATTCTTTTCTTATAGTCCTCCAGAATTTGCCATTAAATCGGTCAATGATGCTATTGCTAAACCTCAATTCAATCAATATGCTCCAGCTAAAGGTAATCCTAATTTATTAAATAGTTTAAAGGATAAATATTCTAACGATTTTGGTTATAACGTTGAAACTAATGAAATTGCCATTACTACGGGGGCTAATGAAGGTATGTTGTCGGTATTTTTTGGGTTTTTAACCCCTGGAGATGAAGTAATTGTTTTCCAGCCATTTTTTGATCAATATATCCCCAATATTGAAATGACGGGTGCTAAAGTTAAATACGTGGAATTAGAATTCCCCGACAAATTTAATCAACAAAATGTTACTGGTGATGACTGGAAAATTAATTTCGAACAATTGGAAAACGCCATTACTTCCAAAACTAAAATTATTGTCGTCAATACTCCGCATAATCCAATTGGTAAGATTTTTAATGAACAAGAATTAAGGAAAATTGGTGAATTGGCCATTAAACATAACCTTATTATCTTGAGTGATGAAGTTTATGAAAATTTATTCTTTACTGAAAAATTCTCGAGATTTGCAACCTTGGATTTACCAGGTTTAAGAGAAAGAGTATTAACCGTTGGGTCTGCTGGTAAATCATTTGCTGCCACTGGTTGGAGAATTGGTTGGGTAGTAGGTCATAAGGATTTGATCAAATATGTCATTGCTGCTCATACAAGAATTTGTTTCTCCACTCCTGCTCCATTACAACAAGCAGTTAGTGAAGCATTTACCCAAACTAAAGAAAACAATTATTTTGAAATCACTAGACAACAATATTTGAAAAAATATGAAATCTTTACCTCGGTGTTTGATGAATTGAATTTACCTTATACTGCAGCTGATGGTGGATACTTTTTATTAGTTAATTTATCAAAAGTTAAAGTACCCAAAGACTATGAATTCCCGGAATCATTTAAAAATAAGACCAAAGATTTCCAATTAGCCTATTGGTTAATTAATGAATTTGGCGTTGTTGGTATCCCTCCAACTGAATTTTTACACCCCGATTTTAGAGTGGGTAATGGCTTAGAAAATTGTATTAGATTCGCCGTTTGTAAAGATGATGATTTCTTAAAAGATGCAACTGATAGAATTAGATTATTAAAGGACTATTTATAATATTATTTGTTTTTTTCAGTAATGATATACTGCTTGGCCCCTGGGAATTTTAATTGGTGATGCATTTTGGAATAAATTTTTTAAAACAGTAGGTTGTGTCACCAAATTCATCAGATCCTACCTCAATATTATTGTAGGTCTCTTTATATTTATTATTTAATAGATTCCATAGATTATCTCTTATATCTTGATAATTTCTCCTTAATGGTACTTGTAAAAGTATTTCAGTATCTTTATTTACAAGGTTATTTAACACATTAAAAATTAATGCTGGATGATCAGCTGAATAGATTGGATCACTTAAAATTATGGTATTGAATTTAATGGGGTATTTTTCCATAAAGTACGATACATCATTCCAATCCAATTCATCAATAACAAGGTTATGCAAATCATTAATTTTTATATTTTCTTTTAAATTAGGTACAATTTCTGGCAAGTCAGTTAAGTAAATATCGTCATAGCCAAGGCATGATAAAACAATGCCCACTAATCCTGTACCTGCCCCTAGTTCCAAGATTGGTTCTTTTAATACTTGACGATCATTAATTAATCTCTGACTTAATATTAATGATGATCCCCAGGTTTTTAAACCTAAATTATCACTCGTCAAGGCTGGTTCTTTTAATTTAACATAATTCACTCCCAATTTTGACATATTATGTAGTTTTATTTTCCTAATGATTTCTGGTTGGGCCGTTCGACCACAATTTTCCGAAATTCGAAGACTAGTTTCCTTGTGAATTATGGATATTTCCTCATCTGTAAGCCATGATAAATCGTTAATGATGATTCTGGTAAGCCAGTCATTATATTGAGGCAATTTTTTTAACGAAAAGCTTAGTTTCGGTATACAACTTAATTTTAAAATCGTATTAAACCTTGGACAATGGTTTTCCAACCACGATAATGATTCATGGACAATATTGGTATCAATTAGTTTATCTTCAAATACCATAAGCGGATCGTCTCTATCTTCTTCATCCTGTTGGAAATTCCACACTTCATTAAGCGATAATAATCGCAAGATAGTATAAAGGACCCCAAATGGTGGTTGTAGTTTAAGCAACGGTAAATCAAGAATATGAATCGGGACTAAATGTGAGTCACTATCTTCCATAATTTCATCAAGGTGGTCATTGTTTGGTTCATCACCTTCTTGGACTATATCATTCTTTTCCATATATTGTGATGGTGATTTTAACCACGGCGCCAGTATGGTATCTTCTTGGTCGAGGTTGCCTCCGTCTTTTGGCGTAAATAATGAAAGGGGATCAAAATCCATCGGATGGGATGAGATTTGAGAATGCTCTCAACGCTACATAAAGTATCAACAATCACAACAGAAACACTAGAAATCCATGATATCTATTCTATATACACTAAAACCTCTGCCGAGGTTACTAAAAATCGGTAACCCTTCCATTAAACGACCAATCATTAAATTTTAAGGGATCTTGTTTAGGGCCACCCTTTTCACCAGTTTTGGGGTTGGTATCACCTTCGAATTCAGGGATGGTCTTTAAATAACTGGTAGAAAACCCCCCAATATCAGTTTTCAAATCGGGTGGAGCTGATGACGCTTCATCCGTAGTACTGGAAATCCCATTACCTGCCATCTTTTGATTATAATCATCAATGGCTGCTTGGGAATTGGCAATTTTCTGTAATCGTTCAAATTCTTCTTGTTGTTCTTTGGGTAATCTTGGAGGTGATGGCATATGTTCAGGGGTGAATTTACTGGAATATAACCTGATACTAGGGGTCTTAACCCAGTTTGCAACTTGGAAGTTTCTAATCATGGGTGATCTGAACATGAGTGATTTCATGCCGATTCGCATTTACGAGTATCTTGGCCTGGTGGTGCGTGGTACCACCGTTGGTACCGTGAACCGTACCAGATATGGTACCAGACCTGGTACCAGGTGTAGGTCGACGATAGACCTAAAACTTTACGTTACAGCTGGTACCATTACTCCGCACGGTACGGTACGATGGTGTGATGATCGTCCCCCCTAAATCCTGGCCTATTGTCAACGGAATGGGGGTGACTATGCGCTAACCACTGATATCACCTATACCGAATTGGGTAGTTAGCGCAACCGATAAGATAAGCGAACTATTTAAATACCTTAGTTTGGGTAGTAAATGGATAATTTAAGGCACAGGATGTTTAAATCATTAAAAATTGAACAGGATCGATTCATCAATACGATACATGACACAGCTAAATGGGGAGCTAAAGGAATTTGGGGATCCCAACCCACTGATACTGGGGTATGTCGATTAGCATTGACGGAATTAGATAAACAGGTTAGAGATTGGTTTATTGACCAAACCACTCAACTAGGATGTGAAATTAAGATTGATGCGTTGGGTAACATATTTGCCATTTATCCTGGTAAAAAATTGGGGTTACCTACGGCCATTGGGTCTCATTTAGATACTCAACCAACTGGAGGTCGATATGATGGTATATTGGGAGTCATTGGGGGGTTAGAAGTGTTAAAAATATTGAAAGATAATGATTTTACACCCAATTATCCCATTGCTGTTATTAATTGGACCAATGAAGAAGGGGCAAGATTTCCAAAATCATTAATGTCATCGTCGGTGTGGGCTGGATTGGCCGAGTTACAGGATATTTATAATTTAAAACTGATTACCGATGATACCCCCGTTACCGTATTACAAGCATTGGAAGCTATTGATTATAAAGGAACTACGGAAGTAAGTCATATAGCCAATCCCATTAAATGTCATTTCGAAATCCATATTGAACAAGGACCAATTTTGGAAGAACAAGGTAAAAAAATTGGTATTGTTACCGGTGTCCAAGCTTATAATTGGACCAAAGTTAAAGTTGGTGGTGTAGCAGTTCATACTGGATCCACCCCCTTCCGGTCGAGATCAGATGCCTTATTAGCAGCATCATTAATGATTGTCAAAGGTAATGAAATTGCTAAAAAATATGATGGATTACTTTCAGTGGGGTCTATTGAGGCCTTACCAGGGGCTGCTAATGTTATTCCTGAAGAAGTTAATTTTATTGTTGATGTTAGAGCAGTAGAAACCGAAAAATTACTTAAAATTGTCAATGAGTACAAGACGGAATTTGTTAACATCACGAAAACCAGTGGACAAAACATTTCCATCGAATTTGAAGAGTTGGTTACGTATGATGCTACCAAATTTCATGATGATTGTATAGAATGTGTTAGATCATCGTCGATTGAGTTATTTGGTAAGGAAAATGTTATGGACATTATATCCGGTCCTGCTCATGATTCCTGTGCCACCAATACCAAAGTTCCCACCAGTATGATTTTCATCCCTTCAAAAGATGGTATCAGTCATAATCCTGCGGAATATTCCAGTCCTCAACAAGTAGCTGATGGTCTTGAAGTATTATTAAATGCCGTGTTAAAATATGATTCTCTTAGAGTAGATTAATTTATTGCCATTTTACGGAGTTTAGTTCGATAATCTCTTATGGATTCTAGTCGATCATTTCTGGTAGTTCAATGACACCATTGCATCACTAATAACGATTTCAGAGTAAATATTGGTCTCATCAGATTGGTGAGTATTTAAATAGTATCAACACTTTTCTCACTGTTTTTTGGTGCAAAAAACGGTAAAACCTTTTAGTATGACATTTCCTGGAAAACCACCAGCTCCTGCAGCGTTTCATAAGGATCCACGGATATTGGAGACGCTTGATAATAGAATACTGTTTGATAGGGAACACCAGCAATGGTTATTTCATGATGAAACGGGAGATTATCAATATAATTTTATCATTGAGCGATGGATTAAAATTGGTAAACATATCATGAACGATGAAGAAATCGAGGAAGAAGCTAATAAACAAGAAATTAAACAATTAAAGAAACAAAAATTAGAAGAAATTAAACTGCATGTCAATGACTTTAAAACTAATAAAAATACGGGAGTTTTCATCAGTAATTTACCTCCTGATAATAGCGAACAAGAGCTTTACGAGATTTTCCACAAGTATGGGTCGATTGCCCGGGATAAAACCCAGGATTACCGAATTAAATTATATTATGATGACCAAGGGGTTTTCAAACATGAAGCATTAGTAATATTTGAAAATGAATCATCGGTAGAATTATCCACCACCATGTTAGATGGTACCATGATTAAAGATTGTACCATCAAAGTAGAGCCTGCTAAGTTTAAACAACAAAAGGATGATGCTAAAGCCAAAATTTTCAGCAAAACCATTGTGATTGCCAATATGTTTCGCCAGGATGAATTTAATGATGAACTAAAATCTGATATTGAACATGATATCTACGACCAATGTAATGCCCAAAAAATTAATGATATCATAAAAATTTCATTCTTCACCAAAAGTAAGGTGATTACCATAAAATTTAAATCGATTGACCTGGCCAATAAGGTCATTGATAAGTTTAATCATCGATATTATGATGGGTTAGTTTTAACCGTATCAAAATATAATGGGGAAAAATTTGAAGTGTAAGATATTGAGCCATCTAGATACTGCCATAATTGACCACCCTCAACTACACTAGGTCCTAGTAACCAACACCTGTGCTGGTAGAGAGGGCTGGGGTCTGAGAAATTCCTGGTAAAATTGACCATTAGCAACAGTACCGTATCGTCTAAAAAATCGCCTGCCTACTTTTATGATCAATATCGTTCACTACAAGAAGAGGATGGGTATTGTGGCCATCGTGGATCGAACATTAGGGTCAATTGGATGTTTTCCAAAAATAGCGGTGATTTCCTAAATGGGAATCGCATAAGATCTGGGGACAAATTTGCGGTTTGCTTTATTGATACCTTACGTGCCAACCATCTTTGTATCATTAATAATCGGTTTGTATCGTATTAGACCATGATTAGTTTATCAGTACTTTCAAGGTTACTTGTCGTGCCCTTGTTATTTGGCTTCAGAACGATTCAATATTTTACGACCGGGACATTATTCGATAATGCCTTAACTAAGAAATCGTTGAAACGAACGTTGAATGCATCGTTATTTCGATTTATGCATGGAGGATTAACGTTACAAGATGCTGAATTTGTCTATAAAGATATTATCACTACGTTTAAAGATTCACAACCTACGATTAATCCCCAGGGAGATTTACCACATTATGGCGAAATATTCACTGATAAACGGTGCGGTCTCGATGAGGATGAATGTACTTCGCTATGGTTAACCCGGTATCCTGATAAGGATGTTCCGGTATTGATTTATATTCATGGAGGATGTTTTGCCATTGGATTAGACGGTGAATCGGTAATATCGATGAATAATTTTTATCGGGTATTACTGGACAAGGGGAAAAAAATTTCGGTATTAATTGTTGATTACTCGTTAACATTTCAATCTAATTGTAAATATCCTAAACAATATAATGAAATTGGGTTTATTTATAATAAACTAGTTAATGAAGGATATAAGAATTTAATCCCCATAGGCGAGTCAGCTGGTGGTATTTTATCACTTAATATTTTACAATACATTGATACTTATAATATTCATCAATTACCTAGGGCTATCATCGCCATTTCTCCGTGGTTAAATGTTTCTATTCAAGGTGAATCAGGTAGCTATTTAAGTACTCGGGATATTACTGATGCTAATGGTTATAAATATTTTGGTCAGGAATATATTGGCCATGATCAATATTTAGATAATTCACCCATTGTTAATGTCGAAGCCAATAAATTAAAATTTGATTGGAAAAACCATCCAGTTATCAAGAATGATAAACTTTTCATTTTATGTGGTGAATATGAAATTCTTTATGATGATATAAAAAGTTTTATCGATTATTTAGGATTGAAAGAGACAAATTATAGTATTGAACCAAAAGGGTTCCATATGGGATTTTTAGCCAATGAAAATATAGATTATAAAGATTTACACCAATGGCTGGAATTTTATAATAATTCAAAAATTATTGATTATTTATTACATATTTAACGACTAGTCCGTTACAGTTCATGGTCTAAATCTTTGATTAAATCATCGAATAATTGTTTTAAATTATTTAATGATAGTTTTTGTTCACTAAATATACGTTTGATGTAATTTAAATCCTTTATTGATGTATTTTTACTATCAATTTTCGTTAAATCAAATGAATCCTTGATTAATTTAACTTGATTTTGTAAATCGCTGAATTTTGTAAAAATTGATTCATCACCAGTAATTTGATTAATTTCTTCAAACCATTTTTTTTCTGATTGTGACAATGGAACTTTTTTATAAATCTTTATTTCTTCAATCTTTATAATTAATTTTTTATGTAATATTTTTAATCGATTATTTATATCAATTTGCTTTTCCTTCAACTTCTCCATTTTTTCTATACGTTCTTGTTTCCATGTCACTGATTTTGTTGTATTATAAATATCAAATTGATTTTGCAACTCTTTAATACTATTAGAAATCTTTACCCCTAATTTAATTAGTATTTTACTATACTCACTTATTTGATCGATAGTTTTGATGGAAAATTCATTTACTTTACTTAAGACTTTCAAGTCATCATCATTCTTTTCAATTGCTCTTTCAGTCGTTAATGCTTTTAAATTTTTAGTTAATATTTCCAATTCTTCAACTAAGGTGTCATGAGATCTTGGATTTATAATTATTGGTGATGATTTTTTAATTAATGCCATTTCTTCACTGTTGTTAATTAAAAGTTCATGTGGTTTTTCAATTTGAACTATTTCTATTTTATTGTCTTTTTCAAGTGGTGCACTGATCAAGTAATTTCCAGTGAATGTGATATCGTCTTTAATTAATGAGACTGACGATGAACCTCCTTGAACATGATCAATTAATTGATAATCATTATAAATTTCAAATTTATTGTCAGCATCAATTAAATAATTAGCCAATAATTTAATCCAATCATTAGGAGTTATAATAATAGTTTTATCACTTGAGTGAATTAAGAATTGATAATTATTAATATTTGATGGTATGATTGTCCTTTCCCTATTTAGCTTTACATCGTTTAAAATATCAATTGAAACTTCATCAATACCAATAAAATTTTCTCTCCAAAATAACAATTTTGACTTCGATGTTGTCTCGTCCCCTTCTGATGGTGCTTCCAAAGTTTCTAATGACGTTTCTGACCCCGTTTCCGGTTCAGAATCTTCATCTTCATCTTCATCTACATAACCAAATCCTTTTGTTGGGGTTTGATATGAAACATGGTTAATTTGTTTAGGTTTTTCCAATGGTGTGGTAGGGATCGATGGAGTTACGGTAGTTTCATTAACCGATAAATCATAAACTCTTGAAATTAATGTTGATGCTTCACTATCCCATCTCATAACTAATGGTTTTAATTGAACCAAATATTTTATCATTAAATCATTGGCATCATCATTTATAACTGATAAAACCGATAAATTTTTATTTGAACCAATATGACAAATATCATTAATCTTACCCATACTTAAATTAATTAAAGGACCTTGAATATATGGAGTTTTCAAATGCATCGAAATCTTAATTTTCTTAAATAATAACAGTTCATCATTTCTAAGAACCCTATATTCTGAAGCAGTTGAATCACTACTTTCTTCGTACAAATATTGGAAAATGTTTAATTGATGTTCTACCAAACTCAATAACTCATCTCGTTCAGGATACTTTGATTTAATGTATTGAAGCATTTCTTCGGTTTCATTTTTAGCTGTAGTAATGGCATCGGTGGTAGTAGCAATATAACAATCTTTATATAATAAGGGATAAATGGCATAAATTTTTGATGATTCTGTAGTTAAATACAATGTCATGGCCCCAATTAAATTAATCTCTGAACCAAAGGAAATTGATGAAATGGTTTCAGGCTGATTGAAATATTTATTTAAATCAAGATTTATCATAGGTTTTGATGAATTGGCAAAGTCATATACTTTTAAACCATTATTATTATCCAATATTACTAACCCTGATTGTCTGGGTAATAAATTAAACCATATGATTTTTTTAATGGTAGTATCAATGCCTTCTAATTCATAGTTTTCGTTAGGTAATACTTTATGATCCTTGAGACTTAAATTATCCGGGATGGAATGGATTATCACTCGTTGATAATTAGTGGTATATAAATACGTTCCCGACTCATTAATCGATATTTCATCAATATCAAAGGCCCTAAATGGCGATTCAATGATTCTATAATTCTTTGTTGTTGGGTTTATGGTACAACACCTAATTACATTTTCCACCGCATAAAAAATGTCACAATTATGATTGACGACCAATTTATTACCATGGGTAGTTTTATTTGAATCCAAATACCTTTTGAAAATTGACTGATCCTGGATCGAATCAACAAAATCAACTGTACTCATGGTGATGGTTGATTTTTAAACGCTCCGTGAGAATTTTGAGAATTCTCATTTTGTGTAACTTTTTTCTGTAACAGCTTGGTGCATCATGGTTAACTACCATTAGATAGGTTAGAAGGAAAGAAATGGTAGTATAATCTATATAATTACTCGTATATATACCACGGACTATTTTTTCCAGTTTTGTAGGTTTCTAAATGGTAAAGGAAGGAGCTTTGGGTATATCTACATTATCTAATGGTAAAAATAATCTACTGGGTTGACCCAGACTAGATGGTTTTTGTAATTTATTAATGTGATAGGGGGTAGAAGGATTTTTTTCAGGACTGGGGATGAATAAACTACCCACACTTTTAAAGAACGTCGAAACGTTAACCACAGCGTACATTTGATTATCTTGCTGTGGTGGTAGATCTTCACTAATGCCACTAACGTCTGTTATATCAATGGATATTTCCGGGTCAGGTGGTGGGTCTGTATTGGAAGTATGGGATGCAACATTAATATCAAAGTGAGCTAAACGTTTACGTTTCAATGAATGCAACGATGCAGCATGTCTCAACATTTGGCTCCGTTCCCATTTACCGTAGTTTTCTTTAGGTAATATCTTGGGGGGTTGAGTGAGTTCAAATGAATGTTCATAGCGTGACATGAAAGGGTCATTCTGATTTTCTTCAATATCATGTTGGTCTTGGTTATTATTAACATTGGGAGTCTCACCTGCATTATGTGATCTAAACCACTGTAAATCTAAGCTTCCATTAGGTGGTGGCAAGATATTATGCAACCCATTATCTAATTTCAGTCCTAATTTTGAATCACGAGTTGATGTATCTTGAAACGATAAATTGGACTGGGAGTTTCCAAATAAATTATTGACTTGGTTAATTGACAAGTGATTTACTTCATTTTGACTAGCAAATGGATCCAATGTAAATATTTCATATTGCTTTAAATCAGCCGTTTCATTCTTGGTCAATAAATCTTCAAATGTGTTAAGTTGGGGTTTATGATGAATAAATAATGACCGAATCTTATCTCTTTTCCTCATAGCTTTAGTGGTAATAAATTCCCGTCCCCCATCATTTGGACATGGTATAACGTTGGGTGGGGGCGATGCTGGAGGTACTTTGCGTTTCCATAGTCTCCTAACTGAACGTATGGTATTAATTTTAACTCCCATGATAATTTTAGGTTTACAAAAAAATTTGGTTTGTGGATTATAATGCACAATTTAAATTGAGTATAGAGACAATTATCCATTTTGGGGTTATCAATAGAAACCCCTTTATTAATAGGAATTAATATTAAATCCATATTTTTTAATAACAATTTCCTTTGGTGAAATTTACCAATCGTGATATTGAAGGTTATTAAAAAACCTTCCAGAGTCCTCTAGAGTAATGCAAAAATCACCAAAAAATCACCATTATATAACTATTAACCATGTTAACCATGCTATATAACCATCAGTCATACTTCACTATAAAGACCTCGCCTAACTATCATATACCTAAAATATATGATATAGTGGTAGATTCGCAGATGAGAAAAAATAGCACATTTAACCATGGGAAAACAGTATATTTCCACCAATATAGTTAGTGATGGTCATGAGCTGGATATTTTAGACGTAGCAATTACGGATAAGTATACCATTACGGTATCAGGAGATGGTTATGCTAAATTTTGGGATAATAAAAATGATGAGATTGATAATCCTAAGGATAATGTAATTATCCATAAAATTGATGATAGTGGTCTTCATCATATTAATCTTTACGAGAATATTTTACCTGATAGTCATATAAAATTGGTAATTATAGGATATGGATGTTTCAATGGTTCCACCAAGTATCAATATTTTATAAATGATGATATAACCACTTTGAATGATTTACCAACGCCTCCAGAGGTTACCACCAAGAGCTGGTGTCCAATTTTTTTTAAAGATCCTAATTCAACCCAAGATTTATTGATTGTGACGCAAATCACGGGTAATGTGTTGGTATATCAAATTAATATAACTATTAATGATGATAAAGTTGGTAGCATTGCCTTTGAAAAATTTAATTCGCTAATGGCCATTGAAAATATTTTCCCCATTTCAGTGGATGTTAGTATTGATAATAAATTGGCCATAGGATATACTAATGGTGATGTTATGTTATATGAATTGATCACTTTAAAGCCCATTTATACCTTTCATTCCACTGATTTAACCATTTCCAATAAAAATTTGAATTCTAATTCTACACCTAGAATTGTGAAGTTTTCCCCTGGTGGTTCCATTCTTGCTGTGGCCAGAGATAATCAAAGTTCGGGATCGATAAATTTATACGATGTTAAATATGGGGAAAACATTGGTTCATTAACGAAACCTTCTCATTCATCAAAATCAACCATTGGAGGGTTTGCTCACGATGGATGGATCATGGGATTAAGTTTTAATGATGATGGTAAATTTTTATCGAGTTGTGGGTTTGATAAGTGTATTAGAATTTGGAATTTAGAAAATAAACAACGAGAAGCTACCATAAATTTATCGATTAGTGATTTCACCGAAGATTTTAAAAGTGATGAACATGATGATAGTATTGCTAGTGGGGTGAAGTTTATTAAAAAAGGTATTAGAGGAGGCTTGGGTGGTGATAGTAATGATGGATTATGTGTAATTAGTTTTGATAGAGGTATTAGGTGGTATAGAGAAGCCGGTGGTATTTAGTGCCCTTGGTTTTTGTATACTATGTAAATATAAATGCAAGGTAATTTAATACTCTCTATGTAATGTATAAAATTAATTTATTGTCGATATTATTAACTATGCATA
Source organism: Yamadazyma membranifaciens (assembly GCA_030572415.1). Taxonomy (NCBI): domain Eukaryota; kingdom Fungi; phylum Ascomycota; class Pichiomycetes; order Serinales; family Debaryomycetaceae; genus Yamadazyma; species Yamadazyma membranifaciens. The sequence continues at coordinate 71,044 of JAJLZV010000004.1, forward strand.
TACTTGCCACATAATCGATAATAGGTACCAGTGTGCATTGATCTCACAGGATTTATATAGTGGCTGAACTTTTAGACATCGTAAGCAAGTAATCTATACAAGATGGATATGTAATAAGTGTTTATATCGTTAAATTGGTTACTCTGACATCATGAAGTAACTTGATATAAAGAAGAGGAAAATAAATCGGGGTACTAATCACTAATTTATGAATATATCTAAATAAATAAATCTACTTACTCTTCTTTGCTTGTTCTTCCCATTTTGATGATTCCATTTTCCACCATAAAGTTTCAAGTTTTGATTTCGAAAGTTCTTGTTCCAATTGTTTAATTTTATTATCCAAAACTTCAAAGTCTTTACGTTGACGTTCTCGATACTTTCTTGCGGCCAACGTATTTCTTTGACGTTTGGTATCTTTATCTTTAATATCTGAAACTTTTTTAATCGATCGATTTTTCATTTTATCTAATCGTTTACGAACAATATCAACTTCAGACGAACGTTGATTATTGGCCATTTTATCAAACGCATTAGTTTCATCAACCCATTTTAATGGTTCACCTTTCGATTTTTTATTCAGTTTCTTTTGTTTGGTTAAATCTTGAGGTATTTCATCTTCACTTAAACTAATGGATGAACTTACACTTAAAACTGAATGGGGAAATAAACAATCATCAAAAGGGGTCAAACTATCCAGCATCAGATTGGTATAATTATTATTATTATTATTAGTATTATCAATATTAGTAGTTAAATCATTATAGGCGTCGGATCCCGAACCTACAGAACCGGGACCAGAACCCATACCTGACTCAATACCTGAACCTGACGATGAACCCGAATCCACTGTACCTTCATCAAAAATATTATCAATATCAAATTTAATAAATTCAAAATGACTTATATCGTGACGATTATTAACCGGTAAGGGATATTTATCAAGTTTATCATCTTCATATATACCAGTATTGTAATGGTTAGCTTTATAACCATCATCATTGACAGAATAATTATTATCCAACGATAATAATTCATGCCATGGTGCTTCTGGTACCTTGTAGACCAGATTGGTCGAACCTTCCGACCATACATTCGTATCTGTATCTTGATGGGATAATTGCAGTTGTAACTGTTGATGCCATTGTGTCTCTTGATTAATTAAAACTTTGTACCTTAATGCGCCGGTTCCTGTCACTAGTTAACCGACGTCAATTCAATCTCTATATATACGTCGCTCGAAGTCCTGTTATTATTAAAATAGCTCCACTATCGGTGAAAATCCGTTTCACTTAGCCTATTAATAATAATCTCGTTTCTATATATATAGAATGGTTGTAAATATGGTGAGACAACCAGGAATGGCACCAGATTTTATAATCCCATCAGCCTATCACGACATTGTCACAGGAGCCCAATGTCGCGATGACCGGATTGAGAATTATGAGTAACCGCTAATCATTTGTACCGTTTGGGCCACCGTCAAGTGGGGAGGAGGTATAAGAATGGGTGGATAAGAATGGATGCCTTGGAGTGGATGGTAGCAAATACTTCTATGGCGGTGTACTGATATTATAATGGCGTTCTGTCAATATGACATGGTGAATATCATGGCGGTGACGGTCAAGGCAGGGGTCTATTGGTAGAGGCAATAGGAGCCGTATTTCGTATCTAATCCGTAATGAGTTACGGTGACATTTGTCCCAATTCATCTACGGCATCCCCCATTTTCTAATCGATGTAACTGTAGTTTCACACCAATTATATCATGGTTGAAGAACTCAGATAATTCATTGATTTCATGAAGTTCAAACGATGTCTTGCTCTTCCTAATGATAATCTCTTCATTGTTCATCATACCGATAATCGATGACAAACTATATTATAGTCGAGGAATTAGCTTGATTTATAGAGTGAATAACTAAGATCACCAGAGGATATTACCCAGTTATTATGGTAATTATTTGCATCCGAACTATCATGTGCCGTCATTATGACCCATTACTACTCACAATCAGAGGAAGTTACTCATATCACCAATTAAAGTAGCTGTTATTAGCAGTAGGGATATTGTTATATACTAACATTGCTTCAAGTTCACTCATGATAATTTCTTGACATGAAACCTTGTTTAAAGACATTGATCATAATTACCGTGTATAGTACTAGTATACCATTGATGCTAGTCATCAGGACTAGTTGAAGCGTTTCTACCACCACCCACTGCGGTACACCCATAATAACAGTAGGAGGTTGTGAACCGCGTTTGTGTATACTCGATGCATAATGCCATGAATAGTGAAGAAGTTAGCTTAACGCATAGTGAAATGCAAAATGGAGGGCATCATGAATTACCTACGGCAGCAAGTGATGCAACATATAACAGTACAGATAGTGATAAAATCATAGCGAAAATCATCGACAATCTTGCACAACAAGATCTTAATCAAAGAAAATCGAGTCTAAAACAATTACAAGAAATCATTAATATTCAAGGTATTAATCAACCAAACTTAATGCTGTTGTTTGACTTAATTCTAGAGGTACAGAAAAAAATAATTCAAACTAATGAAAAGATTTTCATTGTAAAATATTTACTATTGCCAAATAATACCTTTACCATTCCATGGGAGCTACTGTATAAGATAATAAGTAGTATAGGTTATCCTAGAACGTATTTTGATCACAATGGTAAAAAAGTTACCCAAAAAAAACTCTCCATGAATTTACAAACCCAATTATTGAAGTGGTTAATTGCATCGATCCACTTGTTTGGTAAGTCCATCTTTAAAAAGTTACATAGATTATTACCCATATTATTTAATTTGTTATCATTTGAGTACCTGAGACCATTTGTGGTTAATTTAATATTTATTATAGTGTTGAATGCTAATAATACCATCGATTTTAATCAATTGAATAAATTTAATTCCAATCTAGTTTTAATTAAACATTGGCAAATACAATTAGTGGTTGATTTATTACTTAAATTTCCTCACGATGATTCATTAAGAAATTTGTTACTATTGTTTAAAGAAATTATGCCAAATTTTGATTTTAAAACGTTTGTACATCCAAAGATATTCAATCATTTTACCAATATAAATTTTTTATCAAAAATTTCATCAGTCATAAAATACCCAAATATCGAATATCTAGAAAAATTAAATACTATTAGTAAGAACCATAATCAATCACTAACCGAGAATACGTCACATAATAACGGTAATAGTGAAAGAGATGATATTATGAATAGTAACCTTAATCAATACCACACTTTTAATCGAATGCTTAAAAAACGTAGAAAATTAAACAATTATTATCAACAAGAAATAACCGATATTGAAATGTTAAATCCCGACTTGATTGCTACATCAAGTTATAATTTAAGTAATTTGCAAAGTTTGGTGTTAAAATTGAATAAAATTAATTACTTGAATTTTTCACATTTAAGTAATCAATCAGCAAAAAATAATTATCATAGCAAATTTATCATTAATTGTTTAATCTTGAAATTTTTAATTAATGACAATGATCCATTAATTATTAAATTTAACAATTTTGTGAATAATAATATTGAGGATTTAATGAAATATGATAATTTATCGTTAGAATCCAATATATCATCAGTAGAACCAAGTTTTGAAAAATTTCTAGAATTGCAATGCATTTTACCAGATTTATTTAAAAATTCTAAATTTGATAAAATTTTTCATTTCAAAACTAATAAATTTAAAACTAAATTGATTAAATTTAAATGTATAAGGAATTTAAATTTCCAAAACTATTTGAATTACCAGCAATTATTTCCAAGGGATAATTTAACGGTTAGTCTTAAAAATAATAAACTTGAAAAGTATAGTGAAATTTTGTTAGTTAGATACTTTATTGAAATTTCTAACTTTATATTAAATTGGGATCAAATAATGAGCGATAATAATAATAATAATGATTATAAAGATATTCATTTAGCAACTATGTTAAAACATAATTTTAATTATTTTAATGCAAATTTCGATCATTTTACTGTAATAGTTCAACTTTCATTTGTTAAAATTTTTAAATCACTCCAGTTCATGGCAGAGGCAAAACCTTCTAATAAACAAGTATTGAAAAATATGAAGCTTGAATTATTACCAATACCATTAATAAATAAATTATTATTAACTAATAATCCATTAATTATTTCAGAAACATGTGGATATATAATATTTATTAAAAATTTAGATAACAATTTATACAACGATACTAATCATAATTCCAATAATCAGATTATTAATATTCAAAATAACTTAATAATGGATACAATAAATTTTATCTGGAGAGATAAAGCATTCCATTATTTAGAAAATTCAAATAATAATGGGATGTACTTGACTCCTAAATTTATTGACAACTTACCCACCTTGAATACTTTCAGTTCCAATTTAACCCAGTTAAATACTATTGGTAATTTATTCCATAGTCCAGCTTGGTCATATATCACTGCTGAGATCATTTGGAAATTTGAAGATAATATTAAGCATATAACTAAACGACACCCCGGTCCCATTACCGATGAATCAGTAGAAAATCTCATCCATAATAAACTGATCAACTGGATAAATATGAATTATGAACAAATTAAGGTCCATGTCTTGAAAGAATTAGATAAATTGGGTTACAAAGGGTTAGGTGATTTATTATTTTCATCATTACGAAGTTTAGAATCGGTTAGAGATCATTAATATTAAAATCATATGTACACCTCTCTCATAATATAATCATCCCCGATTAATACCAAAGGTTCTCAACTCCTCATTGTTTATGATACTACCTCCAGATCGTAGTATTTACTGGTCAACAAGACGGTAAATCGACCTATAGTTCAGTACGTCTAATAACAATAAATAAACCCCATCAATAAATTCTCACTATTATAGTGAGATCCAATCTCACTTGTTCGTAAAAATCTGAAAAAATATCACGATGCTACGAACTTTCCCTAGATTAATACCTTCTTCACGATATATCTCGAGATCACAGTCTACAAAAGTGCCATTAAAGGATTTAGATTCCAAATGGATATCGAAATGGCAGGATTTAACTAGTAAACAAGGGTTAAATCCTAAAAAATTCAACATACCATCGGACGCTCAATCATTTTATGCATTAGTTATGTTTCCATATCCTTCAGGAACATTACATATGGGTCATGTACGAGTATATACTATTAGTGATGTGATATCAAGATTTAAACGATTACAAGGTTATAATGTAATTCATCCAATGGGTTGGGATGCCTTTGGTTTACCGGCAGAAAATGCTGCCATCGATAGAGGTATCAATCCTAGTATTTGGACCGATACCAATATTGCTAAAATGAAACAACAAATGTTATCAGTATTAGTTGATTTTGATTGGGAACGAGAAGTAACTACCTGTAAACCAGATTATTATAAATGGACGCAAAAAATCTTTTTATTATTGCATCAACATAATTTGGCTTATAAAAAGGAGGCAGAAATTAATTGGGATCCAATAGATGAAACTGTATTAGCCAATGAGCAAGTAGACTCCCAAGGAAAGTCATGGAGATCAGGAGCTATCGTAGAAAAAAGAAAATTGAGCCAATGGTTTATAAAAATTACTGACTTTGCCAGTGAATTAAATAATGATTTAAATATTTTGGATAAATGGCCCGATAAAGTGAAATCTATGCAAAAAAATTGGATAGGTCAATCGTTTGGTACAGAAATTAAATTTCCTACCAATTTCAATGACAAATTCCCATTTTTAACTGTATTTACATCGAGACCTGATACTATATTCAGTGTACAATTCCTTGTATTATCATTATCTCACCCTTTAGTATTAGAAGTAGCTAAAAATGATACTAAATTACAAGAATTTATTAACAGGGCCAAAAATTTACCCCATGATTCTAAAGAAGGATATTTAATCGACAATATTGAAGCATCAATACCGATTGATACTAACAACAAAAAATCAACAAAGTTTAATATCCCACTCTATGTTGCACCATATGTTCTTGATTCTTATGGTAGTGGAGCAGTAATGGGATGTCCAGCTCATGATGAAAGAGATTATGAATTTTGGAAGATTCATAATCCTTGTTATCAACCATTAGTTACGGTTGGACCTTCAAAATTAAAATCAGGCAATGATTGGGAATTACCATATACCAATAAACAGGGTATTTTATATGATAATTCTACAATCGCTAATGGGGTGGATGATTTAGGAATTTATAAAGGAATGGAAACAAAAGCTGCTGGTAAAAAGGTAACTGAAAGTTTAGAAAATTTAGGACTTGGAAATGGTAAAATTAATTATAGGATTAGAGATTGGCTTATTAGTCGTCAAAGATATTGGGGGGCTCCTATTCCTATGATTTATTGTGATGATTGTGGTACTGTGCCAGTACCTGACGAAGATTTGCCGGTATTATTACCTGATATTGGAGGTGAAAATTTTACTAGAGGTAATAACTTAAGTAAGTTAGAATCCTTCAAAAATACCACCTGTCCTTCCTGTGGAGGTCACGCAATAAGAGACACTGACACAATGGATACCTTTATGGATTCTTCTTGGTATTTTTTTAGATATTTAGATTCCAAAAATAACGAAAAACCATTCGATTTTTATAAAGTAAATAAAAATTTACCGGTTGATATGTATATTGGGGGTGTAGAACATGCGATATTACATTTGTTGTATACAAGATTCATTTCAAAATTTTTAGCATCAATTGGTTTATGGGATGGTTCAAAACTTAACAATGAACCAATTATCAATTTGGTTACGCAAGGAATGGTTCAGGGTAAAACATATAGTGACCCTGATAGTGGTAAATTCTTAAAACCTGATGAAGTTGATTTTTCTGATGCTATGAATCCTAAAGTTTTGTCAACTGGTAAAACCCCATTAATTTCTTTTGAAAAAATGTCAAAATCTAAATATAATGGGGTTGATCCTGGTGAAATTGTCAAAAAATATGGTGCTGATGCTGTTAGATCCCACATATTATTTCAAGCTCCAATATCTGATTCTTTAAATTGGAATGAGGACCAAATCCAAGGTGTTGATCGTTGGTTGCATAAAGTTATTGCATTATCAGAATCAATTTTCCATCAGCTGAGTAAAATTGATGCAACGAATGTAAATTCATATAATGATATTATTTTATGCGGTGAAAAATATGAAGCCATTACTTTATCCGATAATGAAGTTAAATTATTAAATGATACCAATAAATTAATTCAGAATATTGATAAGTCAATTAATGTTGACTTATCATTTAATACTGTAATTTCTGACCTTATGAAATATACTAATGCATTAATTAATGCTGTTAAACACGAAGAAAAATTTAAACCTGAGTTATTATTAGATGTCTATAAAAAATTATTAGTTATAATGTCACCAATAACCCCATGTACCGCTGAAGAATCTTGGGAGAAATTGTTATGTAAGCTTAATAGACCATGGTCATCAATAATGTTGGAAAAATTCCCTGAAATTCAAATCATTGAATCAAATAACATTAATTATAATATTTTTATCAATGGTAAATCTAGACTACTGTTTCAAAATTCCAAAGATTTTGTCGATTTAAATAATGAAGTAATCCTTGATAAGTTGCTTGAATTTGAATCAGTAAGTAGTTTTGTTACTTCAAGAGATAAAATAAAGAAAATTATTAAGAAACCGGGAATGATTTCCTTAGTAGTTGGTAAATAGAACAGATATCGGTTTTAGAACACTTGTAAACTGTAAATAGAATTCTTGTAATTAGAAAGTTTAAATATAAATTTTAATAACTATTTACATACTATTTATATTCTATATTACAATTTATTTACACGCAATTTTAACTTTTATCTTTTCATGGTGTTTAATAGCTTTTCTTCATAACATATTCCTTATAATCTCTTCTTCTGATTTTACCTTCAAATCTGATTTGTGCTCTCTTGGCAATATTTCTTAATGTACTTGGAACCTTATCTTTACCAATTTCTACACATTTTTCATACAATGGACCCAATTGACTCCATGACCATTTAAATTGATATTCCGTACTAATAATAATTGATAATGCATCATCATAAAATCCCATTTTAGTCAATACTTGAACCATTTCATTTGCAAATTGGAAATCATATTTATCCTTTTGATTAACATTCATGGATTTAAACTCTTTTGATTTACGATATTTTCCACGTTCTTCCCAAACAGTTTTAGCAAATTTATAGTCTCTAAATCTACCAGCAGCTTTTAATGCGATAACATAAGTTAAGGTAGTTCTAGTTATTTTAATAGATGTCGACTGTTGGCTAATCTCGCTTAATAATGGCGAGGTGGTCAATTCATTTAAAGGTGGTTTAGAAGCCTTTTCAAATTCAATATCAGATTCATCTCCATAATTTACAGTTTCGGATTTGACATCATTTGGTTCCTCAACAATAATTCTAGTCTTATTAATGGCACTATCTTCAATTAGTTTTGAAAAATTATACCTCTCTCTAAATTCTTCAAAGCCTCCAATTTCGGCAGCAATATTCAAATAAGTATTATAAGCATCAATATGAATAAATTCTGGCATAAATACTAAAGCATGAGCCCACACTGCACTGGATTCTGCCATAATTTGATTAGGAGTAACTAAATCGTCAAGGGGTAACAATGGAATTTGATATTTTGGTTCTAAATTATTCATTGGTGAATTAAATGAAGTTGCAATAAGATTTTCTCTAAAATTTTTACCTCTATTATTAAATAATATTGGGAATGGTTCAATGTCATTAGTTAAAATTTTAGATTTTGAATACGACAATAAAAGGAAAGTAAATGAACGCTTGCTTGGTGACTTAATATCGGCAATTCTTTTATATAAGGCTCTTGACATAGCAACATCACCATCCTTAGCTGATAAATAAAGAATATATTCCAAGGTTTGTAACGTGGGAGTCCATTTATTATCATAAATTTCAAAAATAAATTCCCAGGCTTTAAATTTTAAAGTTTTATTTGATATACAGCCACGAGCAAGGGCAACAAGAATTTCTTGATTAATGGGGGTTTTAGAATTTAACATTTCTTGATATAAATCCAAGGCTTTTTCAATATTATTATCATTAACATATGACACAATGATATCTTTATAAGCCTCAGTACCCGGTTTGGTTTCAACTGATAAAAAATTCATGGTATCAAACACTGAAACGGCTTCTTTATGATTCTTTGATTTATAAACTAAAGTTTTCAAAATATTTTTATAAATAGTGGGTGACATGGTTAAATTATTTTCTTTCATTTCTAGTAAGATGCTATTGATTTTATCCATATCATTAACTTTACCATATACCTTAATTAATAATTCATGGGTTTCTTTAGGTAATTTCCCCTTCCAATGAGCCATTCTAATTTTTTCAACATAATGTTCAATACGTTCAAGATTGGATGGTGAGATTGTACTACCTAATGATAAACTTTCAATAAACGAATTCATGACTCTTCTTGAAGTTTTCAAATTAATTTCATCAAGTAATGATTCTATTTGAGGGATAACTGATGGAAGATGAGATTTGGGGATTCTAGTAATGAATCGTCTCACATCTTCTTTATCTAATCCATTAAAGCCTCCACTAATTTTTAATGATTGTAAAATCAAGGGCCAATTCTGATGGGATTCCGATAACAAAAATTTAACGGAAAGACCTAATCGTTGTTCAATAGATTTGGGAAGGTTCACCACTGGGGTAATCAATGAACTTGATGATGGATTAAATGGTTTAATTGATGACGACGATGATGATGAAGATGATGCGATGGCATTACCAGGATTTACTACTGGTTCACCAGCAGTAATCGCCTGATATATCTCGTTGGTATCCTGATCAACATCCGATGGTAATGGTAAATCGGCAATCTTTTGCAATTTTTTGGTTTCATCTTGTCGTTTCTGGATTAATCTTGATACTTTGGTGGTTAATCCTCTAATTTCTTTAATTTTTCGATTATATTCAGCTTCCTTTTGTAATTCCAATCGATCAAGGTATCGTTGTTCTACCGGTACATCATTAGATGAGTTATCCCGTTTTTTACCTCGTTGTCTACTGGCCACAAATATATGTCTCAACCCCGGTATCAGGTTAGAAACACCTTCAAATTGGCTCCTAATGATTATTCTACCTATACCTAATCGTATCATACGTCTCCTATCTTTACCAATAGCCTAAACCTCGATACTAACCTCCTAGTGTAATTTACTACAATCAATGGTCTGCAAAAATGTCAATCTCATCTCTTATATAGTCGCACCATAGTGGCACCAGTTCGCACTGTAACGGCACTACATTGACCATAGTGAAGATTAAAGTTTATCATTGCATTTAACGACGATATTGAGGGAATGTCTTCATCAACGGTTGCTGGATCGACACCAGGCAGACCTAGAGCATCATCATCGGTAACATTACCTCCAGAAATCGCGACGGTATCAGCTACGGACGCTAATATGACCACATCATCTAATATGGTAGGGCCCAATCCTTCTACGGTAGGCGGTAGTTTAGGTGGTAGTTTAGGAATTAATCAGGATATCCCTCCTGATATGGCAGTATTGCTACAAAGTTTAGAAGATGATTTTACGATTCATAAAACCATTGATCAATGGACCTATATTAATCGACGGGAAGAAATCATTCAATCGATTAATAAATTACATCAACGTCAATGGGAAAATGATATTAAATTAGATCCCGATAGTTTAGAAAAACCATTATATCCAAGATTATCCAATATTAATGATCAAAAAATTTCGTTAACATCAATTTTATACCATCGTTCGATCCATTATAAGACCGAACAAGCTTTAGTAGTACTTGATGCTAAGGGGAAAGAATCATCATCAATTTCCTGGGAAAAATTATATTTAAAATCCGTCAAGGTGGCCTACGAAATTAAACATAAAATGACGTTGAAGAATAGTGATATTGTCATATTATTATACAAAGAAGGAGAAGTGGCAGAATTTACCATTGCATTATTTGGCTGTTTTATGGCCGGGGTTACGGCAGTACCTATTCATCAAGATGTTTCCCTTCATGAAGTCCTCGATATCATTAATTTAACCCAATCAAAATTAGTATTGTACTCAGAATCGGTAGCCAAAGATTTAGAACGATTAAATGCCCAAGGGTCCCGTATTGCCTGGCCCGCTAAATTGGCTAAATGGCGGACCACCGATTTTGGATCGGCTAGAAAATCTGAATTATCATCATGGCAGTCGAAAAATAATCAACAACAACAACACGATGCTAAAACCAAAGCTGATTTAGCTTATGTAGAATTTTCACGATCTCCCGTGGGGGAATTAAGAGGGATTGCCTTGAGTCATCGTACCATATCGCATCAAATGTCAACGTTAAGTATGTCATTACTGAGTTCCCCAAATTCTGATGGTATTGTTAGAAGTGCTACGGAATATAGACGAAATAGAAAAGTATTCATGGCTACCTTGGATATACGATTTTCCATTGGTTTAATTTTGGGGATATTATTTGCAGTTTATTCCGGTAATATTTTAATTTGGGCTCCTCAAAAAGTTATGGAAATTCAAGGGTTATACGCTAATATTGTATCAAAATTTAAGGCTTCCTTGTTATTAACCGATTATATTGGTCTTAAAAGAGTTACCTATGACTATCAACAATCCCCCAATGCTACCAGATATTATTCCAAAACTCAAAAAGTTGATTTATCATCAGTTAAATGGGTATTGGTTAATTCATTAACCATTGATGGTGAATTTATGGAAGTATTGGCTAATCGATATTTACGACCTTTAGGTTGTGGACAACCTGAAAATGCCATTATACCCATGTTAACCTTAAGTGAATATGGTGGGATGGTTATGTCAATGAGAGATTGGTTGGATTCCGATAAATTAAATCCCGATGATCCAATTAAAGGTGAATTATCTTCTGTATTGATTGATAAAGATGAATTATCAAGGAATAGAATTAAAATTATTGATACTGATCCTTCCGCAAATGATGATTTAAGTAATGCTTTGCGAGTTGATTCATTTGGTTATCCATTACCTGATGCTACTCTAGCAGTAGTTAACCCTGAACTGTCAATAATTGTAGGTAAAGGTGAAGCAGGTGAAATTTGGATTGATTCTCCTTGCTTATCAGGTGGATTTTATGGACTACTAAAAGAATCGAAACTGATTTTCCATGCCAAATGTCGAAATGCTGATGGTATATTAGAAATGGATTTTTTAAGAACCGGATTATTGGGGTTTACTTATAAAGGTAAAGTTTATGTTCTTGGACTTTATGAAGATAGAATCCGTCAAAGAATTAGTTGGATTGATCAAAAAGTTTACAATAAATTGAATAAACAATTGTTCATTGGTAATGGTACAAGATATCATTACTCCTCCCATTTATTAGCCACTTTAGCCAGTGAAGTTAGACAAGTTTATGATTGTACCATATTTGATGTTTTCATTGGTAATGAATACTTACCAGTGGCAATTGTAGAAGCTGAAGTTATAAGAAAAGTTGTTGAAAATAGTGGTAATACCACGAATGGTGGTAATCCTCCAGGTAAGGATGAACACCATATATATGATCCTGTTCCATTAAATGAACCTGTATTGAATTCCATTGCCCAAAAATGTTTTGATACGCTATATAAACATCATTTATTGAGATTATATTGTGTATTGGTGGTTGATTGTGATTCTTTACCAAAAATTATGAGAAGTGGTGGGAGAGAAATTGCCAACATGTTGTGTAAGAAACGATTTTTAGAAGGTAGTTTAAAAGCTGAATATGTTAAATTTTTTATTAGAAAATCTATTAGTATGATTCCACATGGTGAAGATTTAATTGGAGGCATTTGGTCACCATATGTTTCCCAATTAAGAAGTTTAGCATTGGAAAATTTTTCACCGCAATTAAGTATGGTTACTTATAAGGATAAATCTATTGATGATAGAACTGGTGCTCCATTAACCGACTTCAAAAGTATTGTTGATATTTTAAAATTTAGAGTTTCTAATTCAGGTGATTCAATTGCATTTCAAAATTTAGATAATAGTGGTAAAACAAGTTCCAAACCATTAACTTGGAAAAAATTCGAATTAAGGGTTTATGCAGTTTGTAATTATTTAATCGATAAAGCTCAAATTAAACCTGGTAAATATATTATATTGATGTATTCATTATCCGAAGAATTTGTAATTGCAGTTTATGCTTGTTTAATGTGTGGTATAATTGTTATACCAATGTTGCCGTTTGATTCCAATAGAATTGGTGAGGATTTACCTGCATTCGTTGGTGTTATACGAGATTTTGATGTTGACGATATTTTAGTTAATGAAGAAGTGGAGAAATTTTTAAAAAGTGGACCAGTGGCTGATAGTTTGAAAAGAATAAACTTGAAAAAATATAAAAACTTGAAAATTAAAAACACAACTAAGATAACTAAAGTTACAAATATTGCAACGTTAAATTCAAGAATATCAAGATATCAAGCGGCAGTTAACTTTCGTGATGATAATACAACTGCTTTAATTTGGCTTAACTTTACGTCAGATCATTATAGAATTGCTTCTAAATTGAGCCATAAATCATTAATTGGAATTTGTAAAGTTTTTAAGGAAACTTGTAATTTAACATCAAGATCTTCAATTGTTGGATGTGTTCGTCATTCTTCCGGTATAGGGTTTGTACAAAGTGCATTATTGGGGGTATTTTTAGGTACTACCACTTATTTGTGTTCCCCTGTAAGTTATGCAGAAAATCCTTTGGCATTCTTCTTGTCATTATCACGTTATAAAGTTAAAGATGTGTTTGTTACTGAACAAATGTTAAAATATGCCGCAATAAAGTTTACACCAAAGGGATTTAATTTATCAAGCTTAAAAAATATGATGATTAGTACTGAAGGTAGAGTTGAAATTGATTTATTAAGGAAAATTGCTAAAGTTTTTCAGCCTACTAAATTAAGTGCTGCATCGATGTCAACGGTATTCCATCATTGGTTTAATCCTATAATTTCAACAAGATCATATATGGCAGTTGCGCCGGTGGATTTATATTTAGATCCTATTGCCTTAAGACAAGGATTTGTATCAATTGTTAACCAAGTAGATTTCCCGAATGCTTTGCATATTCAAGATTCTGGTATGGTACCAGTTTGTTCAGAAATTGCTATAGTGAATCCTGAAACTTGTAGATTATGTAAAGAAGGAGAATTTGGAGAAATTTGGGTTTCTAGTGAAGCTAATTTAACCGGATTTACCAATGGTCCTAAAGGACCAATCGATAATTTTACCCAAAATCAATTTACTGGTAAAATCGTGGAAGGTGATCCTGATATTACTTATCTAAGAACCGGTGATTTAGGATTTTTACATCACATTTCAATCACTAAAAGTCGTAAAGCTGATAAATTGAATAATAATGGCATTGTAGACAATGATAAGGAGGATAAACAAATCACGTCATTTCAACCATTATTTTTATTAGGTAAAATAGCTGATACGTTTGAAGTTATGGGGTTGCATCATTTCCCCATAGATATTGAGAATACCATTGAATCATGCCATTCTGATATTTATAAAAATGGTTCGTGTATTTTTAAATGTAGCGATTATACCATTGTGGTATGTGAATCCAAACGTAAGAGAAATTTTGCATCATTAGTACCAATAATTGTCAATACGGTATTGAGTAAACATCATCTCGTGGTGGATGTCATTGCCTTTATGAAAAAGGGTGAATTCCCCATATCAAGATTGGGAACCAAACAGCGAGCTAGAATTATTGATGCTTGGGTGCAAGGTATAATCCCAGTAAGCGCACTGTATGGGGTAAATTATGGAGAAAATAGTATGATCCAATTAGTAAAAGAGATTGACTCGGTGGCCAGTGATAATCCCATCACGGGGTTAAAAAACCCAGCATTATCGTACTATGATACCGAAACTCCTGATGATCGATCGGATATCTTTGATACCAATTATCAAGGATTAATGTTGAATAGTGGAGACTATGATTTCGGCACCATCCCTAGTGATGTCAATAACCATCGAGCCACCTTTCAAATGTGAACCACCCTAATTAAATTGTTAGTTAGACTTAAAATGTATAGTAGAACAATCTCATCCTTTCTGATGTCGTGAATTGCCATAAAATTGTTGATGCGACTAAATTTTTTTACGTTGCAAGCGCTTAAGTTAGTTACATTGGGGGTATACCGACGATATATTACCGGGACATCTATACAATGAGTTATAATAACGATAGAAAAAGATCTTTAAGTCCCACAGCATTAGATAGACCTAATAAATCGGGATATATAGCAGGATTTAAGAATTTTATTGGATTGTTTACGGGGTCTAAAGATGTACAAAGTCATCAGCATGGTCAACATAACGTGATACCTCCAACCACCAAGATAGATTTTAATGGTCATAGTACAATTAACTATAAGGATAGTTATGATGATACTAGAAATGAAAAGAGAAGAAGAATTTCAATTCAACAAACCAATGAATTTAAGGGCTTTATCCCACGATCATCAGTTGATTATAGTAGTCAAATCACTAGCAAATATGGCAATTATTTAAGTAAATTACAAGAAGAAGCCGAAGAATTGAATAGTAATATTGAAAGAAGAGCAACATTAATACCTGATGATATTATGACCAATAATGATAATGAAAAATTCGATTCCCCAATACCTGATATTGTTGAAATTAATCGACAATCTCAAGATAGAATAAATAGTTTAGGACTTACTAAACAGGTGGTGAAGAAGGATAATAATGATGATGATAATAATAATAATGAAGCTTATGATGATAATTTAGATGATGAACAAGATGTTGAAGAACAAGATGCAGTTATAGATGCCACAGAAGACGATGAAGTAAATCCTATCATCATTGAACATGAATTTGCTCCATTATATACCGATGATGAAGGAAATTTAGTTAGACCACCATTTATAAATTTAGAACCAAGAGAAAGATATCAATTACTTCAACTTAAAAGATCGATTGATGCAGCTAAGGATTTACAATCAACTTTAAAATATACTATTGATCCTCATGAAACTAAATCATTAATAACCGCCAAAAATAAAGTGGAAACTTCTACCCAAACTTATGATATTCATTACTTGAGAAATAAATTACATTATAATGATTTAATTCGAAAAAATCAAAAATCTAAAATAGCCAAATCAAATAGTGGTGGTGCCATATTTTCGGGTGAATTTTTATATGATGTTGATGATGAAGAAAAACCAAGTGAACAAAAAGATAAAAAATTATTAGGGTATTTAGGTACTATTAGTAAACCAAAATTCCAAGATTTGAATGGTGATAATAAAATCAATAAAAAGAGACAATTTGATGATAATGATATTAATATTTCTTTAGATAAGGATTATGTACAGAAAACTGAAAAATTATCCGATATCATAAAGGTAAAAGAAGGTAATGACAGTAATGGAAATTTGAAACTGAATATTGAACCTAGTACAGGATTTAAATTTTCAATCAATAAAGAAGATATGAATAATGTAATTAATCATAGAAAAGAAGGTAAGGTGGTAGATTACAACAAAAAAGTTGAATTAAGTAGCACTATCGACACAAAACTGACTAACTCCGAAGAGAAAAAAGGATCCGTACCGTTTAATTTTGGAACTAACAATGATAAAAAACACACACCAAAATTTGGCATTGGTATTAAGGAAGATGATAAACCATCTGTTAGTTTTGGCACTGACGAGGCAAAGAACGATGCTCCATCCTTTAGTTTAGGTAAAGTTGATGCAAAAAAGGACACACCATTATTTAGTTTTGGCAAATCCGATGATAAAAAAGAAGCACCCGGCTTTAGTTTTGGTAAACCTGAAGAAAAGAAAGAAGCACCTAGTTTCAGTTTTGGTAAGCCAGAAGAGAAGAAGGAAGCACCAAGTTTCAGTTTTGGAAAACCTGAAGAAAAGAAGGAAGCGCCTAGTTTCAGTTTTGGTAAGCCAGAAGAGAAGAAGGAAGCATCAAGTTTCAGTTTTGGAAAAACCGAAGAAAAGAAGGAAGCGCCTAGTTTCAGATTTGGTAAGCCAGAAGAGAAGAAAGAAGCACCAAGTTTCAGTTTTGGAAAAACCGAAGAAAAGAAGGAAGTGCCTAGTTTCAGTTTTGGTAAACAAGAAGAAAAGAAAGAAGCACCAAGTCTTAGTTTTGGAAAACCTGAAGAAAAGAAGCAAGCACCAAGTTTTAGTTTCGGAAAACCTGAAGAGAAAAAAGAAGCACCAAGTCTTAGTTTTGGTAAGCCAGAAGAGAAGAAGGAAGCACCAAGTTTCAGTTTTGGTAAACCTCAAGAAAAGAAGGAAGCACCTAGTTTCAGCTTTGGTAAACCCGAAGAGAAAAAAGAAACACCTGGTTTTAATTTTAGTAAGTCTAATGATAAGAAGGAATTAGAGATTCCAAAATCTAATGCATTATTTGGCAATACTGAAAAACCATCAATTTTCAGCAAGGAATCAACTGTCGAATCAGAAAGGGAGGAATCGGCAGCAAAAAGAAAGCCACCGGCAATCACCTCGACCCAAAATAATTCCACACCAACTTTTAGTTTTGGATCAACCACAAAACCAACAAGTGCAGGCACATTGAATACATCAATAAATAGCACTGAAAATAAGAATGACACAAAAGCACCATTTAATTTTGGAAGTACTGAAAAACCAACTTTTAATTTTGGTAATAGTGAAAAACCAAGTTTCAACTTTGGTAGCACTGAGAAGCCAAGTCTTGGATTCAATGCCTCAACCGGGAATATTAATGCATCAAAATCAGTACCATCAATGACCTCAAGTTTTAATTTTGGGCAAGTTGATAAACCCAATTTTGCAACTACATCACCATTTAATAAAAGTGTATCGCCTGGTATTGGCAGTGGTGCAAGTAACCTTGGTACTAACCCAGGGGCAAATAATGGAGGATTTGCCATTAATAATGGAATAACCCCCGTTAAACCCCCAGCATTTGGTGGATTTAATAAAGATCCCACCCCATTCAATTTCAGTAGAAGTAATACAGGAACGCCCGAGTTTAACTTTCAAAATCAACAAGGAATACCACCCGGTGGTCAAACATTACCATTTGGTATGAATAATGGTGGTGCTGGTAATGCCATGAATCCTAGTATGAACCAACCTATGGGAATGAATATGGCCGGTACACCAACCGCTATGGGTAATGCTTCACCGTTTGGTGGTCCTGGTATGCCAGTTGCTGGCATGCCAGGAACTGGTACCCCAGGCCCTAGTGGTACTCCTGGCATGAATCCTATGATGAATCGTCCTAATCGAAAGATTGCACAAATGAGAAAACGTAGAGGTATGTAGATTATCACAAGGCTGACATTTCCCAACAATTGCAATGTGATATAATTAATGTATAGTAAACTATAAATCTCGTAGTTTCTTAATCAGGACATGAACATTTCACAGTCGTGTGAAATAATGGACTCCACTCGCATATTTTTTCATATGTGAAAACCTGAGACATATAAAACAGGTTGAACGATCGTAAGCGAGTTTTTTCCATAGAGGCCAATTGACGGACAATTTGATTAAAATTGGTGAAAAGTTGGTAAATAACGAAAAAGAGTGTAAAGTTAATATGACGGTAGAATATAGACCCGGTAGAATCCAGTCAATTAATGCTGATCAAGAAATTATCTTGAAACAATTTTATGCGTATCTTTTCAAGTACTTTGGTTATGAAATTGATATTGATGAGGATGACTTACAGTATCAAGAATGTTTTATTAGTTCCACTAGAACCACGGCCTTGAGTGAATCGGGTCATGGTAGTTTAAATTATGGATTAGTTAGAACTGGTACCAGAGATTCCACCACGTCATCCCGGATGTCTCATAAAACTAGTTCTAGTTATAGTACGTTGAATAAGAAGAAAAAAGCTGGAATATTGAAACGAAATAAATCATCCCAAGTAGAACCGGAAGACTTACAAGCACCAGAATCAAGTCCTAGAATGAAATTTATTCAAACTCAATCATCGTTTGAAAAATATCAACCCATTGATATTAATCCACGCTATGCTCATGTTTACGTCAATCATCACCAATTGAATTTTGAAAATAGTGAAGATTATATGAGTGATAATGAAGATTATACTGATGAGATAGGTGATGATGATGGTGATAATCAATCCATTAGTTCATTTGTTACGGCAGACACCTATGTTGATGTTCCAGATTTTAACCAATTTATTTCCTCCACTAAATCTAAAGCCAATGCTGGTAATTCATTAACTTATGAAACCGAACCATTTAAAGTCAAACCCATTACGCATCATTTAACCGGGTTTTCTAAATATGATCATAAAGTACTTCATAAAGCCCTTGTTAATGCTACCAGAAATGATGCCTTTGATAATTTTATTTTAAGATTTGTTAGAGCCAGGAAATTTAATACACAAAATGCTTTAGCCATGATTGCTAAATCAGCTGATTGGAGAATGTCAACTTTTAAACCTGATGAATGGGTTCGTGAAGGTGATGCTTTGAGTTATGTTACTGGTAAAAATCCAGGATTTATTAAGAATTTCACTACCCAAAAATCTTATGTTAGAGGGGTTGATAAGGAAGAAAATCCCATTTTTTTCTTTAAAGCTAAATTACATTTAATTTCCGATGCCCCATTAGCTGATACGCAAAGATTTGCGGTGTATACGATTGAAAGTTGTCGATTATTTTTACGAGACATCAATGATTCAGTTGATACTTGTTCAATTGTGTTTGATTTAACCGGATTTTCATTAAAAAATGCTGATTATAATGCCATTAAATTTTTAGCCGAAGTTTTTGAAGCTCATTATCCTGAATGTTTAGGTAAAGTATTAATTTTTAATGCCCCTTGGATTTTTTCTACAGTGTGGAATGTTATTAAAAATTGGTTAGATCCTGTGGTGGCATCAAAAATTCATTTTACCAAAGATTTTAAAGAATTAAATAAATTTATTGACAAAAAATGGATTCCTGATTATATGGGGGGTGATGATGATTATGCTGGAGAATATCCTAAACCTACCGAAGATGATGCTCAATATATGAAACAACGTGATGGAGAATTTGTTAAATTGATGAAGCAAAGAGATAATTTAATGCTTAAAATGTTCACCACGACGAAAAAATGGATTGAATCAACGTCTCCGGAAATTAGTGACAAATATTTACAAGATAAAATCGATCTTAATGGGTTATTAGCTAAAAATTATATCCAATTGGATCCTTATTTAAGATTATCGGGTTTTTATGATAGAAATGGTTCCTTAACGGTTCGTTGCTAGTTTACTATCATATTTGCCATGATAACGGCTGATGATGTCAATATATATGATTATGTAACTACTTTCTAAATCATGATGTCTCTTGCTCCTGGTCTCTGGCACCTGGTTAGGATGGTACATACAAAACTTGCAAAAAAATAATGAAGGAAGCGAGGTTCGAACTCGCGCGGACAACTGTCCAACAGATCTTAAGTCTGCCGCCTTAGACCACTCGGCCATCCCTCCATTTGATGTGCCAGCTGACGGCGGAAGTCAAAGTGGTTCCGCCTGACATCACACGACAATCACGTGAAAACCGGGTAAAGTTTTTTGAGAACATTGATAGGGACCACGAAGAGAAAATCAAATTGTACCCACAGTGGAAAGTAACAAATTCTTGCCAATTAGAGCTGGAATTCTAGGATACTTAACAAACCATATTCATGTCACGTAGATTCACGAGGAGAAATTATAACGAGAAGGTAGAACCGGAAGTGGAAGAGGAATTTGATGATGAAGAACAAGAAACCACCAGATGTGTATGTGGGAGTGATGATTTAAATACTGACGGGATTAATCCCCAATTAACAGCGTTATTAAAACAAGAATATCATATAACGGTTGAACAAGGGCTATTTATTCAATGTGATAAATGCTCGGTATGGCAGCATGGATATTGTGTTGGATTATTTACGGATGATGATGTACCCGATAAATATTGGTGTGAAGTCTGTAAACCTGATTTACATATCTTTGTCTATGAAGGTAATGATCATGTTCGAACCTTGTATAAACCAGTTAATGATAAACGGAAAAAATTAATGGTGGAAAATGAAAAATTCGGTAGTAAACGAAAATTCACTCGGAAGGAAAGACGAAATTATGATTATGATGAACAGTTACAAAAAGCATTACGAGAAAGTGCAAAGGAGAGTGGTCTAAGTGTACAGGAACGAGATAAACGAGCAAAATCAGCTCAAAGCGGTATTAAAGAGGAAGCTGACGAAGTTAAATCTGAACAACTCGAGAATAATGATGATGATGTTGATGATGATAATAATGAGAATAACAATGGATCCAATACATCCACTGGTCCCACTTCTACAACGATATCTACTGAAAATGGTAATTCCACCTCGACAGCTGCCACTTCCGTCACCGGTGATATTCTGCAACATGAAGGTGCAACTACGGCAGGAATTTATGAAGCAGAAGTTGGCGATGAAGAAGATGAAGCCGAAATGGAAGAAGATGAAACCACCCCCTCCATTAAAAAGGAAATCAAGAGGAAACCTCCTAAAAAAATCAAAAAGAAGGATAATAAAAGTAAAATCAAAAAACCTAAATCCGATGAAAAAAATAAACCACCAGTATTAACGAAGGAAGATTTATTAAATCAGCCTTCTAAACCAAGATACGTTAATGAAAAATTAAGTATATACGAATTACGCAAAAGGATTAATGCTATATTAGAATGGCTTAATCGTTCGCAATTAGAGTTGGAAGATGAAAAGGAGAATAAATTAAGCCTTATTAATAATACCGGACCTGGCGAGGATGAACTCGAACATAAGGAGATAAACAATCAATTAATAACAAATTATAATCATAACTTGACCTTGATGCAATCATTAACTAGTCGGATATTAGAATGGGAAGAAAAATTTGGTAAATATGCCCCGTAGTTGCATAGGGTAATGTATTGTAATAAAACGATGAAACGATAGTATAGAATATAATGGTTTTTTTATTAATGTGTATTTAGATATAATCTTCAAAATAAATGTATAATAAAAGTATAATCTATGTATAATCATATAATTGATTAAGCCATTGAGAAGAATTTAAAATTTGATCAGATCCTATAATAACATTTACCTTTTTATGTAATTTATTAAATTCGTCAACAATTCTTGATTCTTCATAGGTCACACCACCTTTGAAATAAATTATGATATCTTGAATAACATTTGAATCATCCAAAGTATCAGGTACTAATGTATTCAAGTTATCCAATGGACTTGATTTATAATCAGGAAGTTGATTAATTAAATTATCCAAAAAGAACTTTAATGGTGGAGTATATTGCAAGAAAACATTATCGACTTGCTCTGAATTACTAAAATTTTTAAAAAATTTTGTTAGATTAATACCACCTTGTGAATTACTTTGCTGTTGTTGTTGATTATAATTTATATTAAATGTCTTGGAAAAATTGTTAATTAACTTTAATTGAGCTAATGATGGTTCGTTTAAATAATTTATCCATGATTTAATATCTTTAAATCTTATAGAATATAATAAAATCAATTTAATTTTATCATCCAAAAGTACATTAGCATTGCTTAATAACGACTTCATTGATTCATCAATAGCATGTTTAGAATCTAAATTACATACAATAGTTTGTTGTAGTTCACTGACTTCCCATAAGTTTCTTTTCGAAATTTGATTATCCAATTCGGTTATAATATTCAAATGCTTCAAAATATTACTCAGTTTCTTTTTAAATTCTGGTAATCTTGTTAAAATTTTTTTCAATTCTATTAAATTTGTAGTCTTCAAGTTATTATTATTCGATTCTTTCTTAAAAATTTCAACTTTACGTTGGAAATTTTCGGTCAAGTCTCCATAGTTTAGGGATTTTGAATTGCTAAAGAATTCATCAATTTCGTTCACTAACAACTTTTCATCCAGCGAGATCTGAATAAGATTCTTCTCGATACCAATTAGTTCATGAATCATTGATTGATACGTCCAGGGGTTTAATAATGGAGTTATGGGATCATTTGAACGATCAAATAAAATTAACTGAGGAATAATATCATAGTTTAAATTTTCGAATAAATTATTATTTAAATTCGAATTAATCTGATATAATATTTCGCTCGATAGTTTTTTACAATTGATGGAATTATTATTAAATTTTATAATGGGGAATTTTTTGATAGATAATAATAGTGACACTAATTTATTACTTTCATCGATGATTGAGTTATTGTTATTATTGCTGTTAATCGGAATTTGAAATAAAGATTCATTAATAACCATATAATCCTGAAATATTTCAATTATCGAGTTAATCACTTCAAACTTATCAAATTCAGCAATTTTCTCCAATTGGTTTTTATTAATAATATTATTGAAAAATAGTTTATAATGATTGAAATGAGGATGTGATAATTCCAGTGATAACAATTCAATGGATTCGGCTATTGGTTTAATGTAAATTATACAGTTTAAATGTTTCATGGTATCTAACGACCGGTAATTATCAATCAAATCAATCAATAATATATCCTGGTTAAGCAATTGTGATTGGCCGTAACACATCGATATAATAGGCATCGTATGCTTGTCCACCAATAACACCTTCCCTTTTATTTCATCTTCCCATTTAAATAATTTATTGAAATATGTTTCGTTAACGATATTAAGATTCATACTAGTGATTGATTAACAGTCGCATTTTTGGTTTTACTTACGGAGTACATCAGTACACCCATACTTAAGAGGTAAAGTTTCCATCAACCATGTAATAATGTCTAATAGTATTTATTGACTAATAGTACTTAGTGTCTAATATTTACTAACCAGCGAACGTTATAAATGCAGATCATTGAAATAAAAATTAGTTAGTGGCTCTACAGGATGAGGCATATCACAGTAATCGTTATTTCTAAATTCAGCAATGGTTAATTCAGGATAGCTAGTAGCAGGGAAGTTAATGTCGATTTCATTAGTTAAATCATCGATTAATTTTACCTTAAATTCATCGGTTTGGGATAATTTCTCAGTAATGACATCAGCTAACTTGGCAATATCATGTTGATGGGTTTCAATTAAATCTGACAAGTTTTCAATTGTTTCCGAATCTAATCTGTCATCAATATATTTTTTCAATACGATGAATCTGGACTTGCTGGAATTTAAACAAAAGATTAATTTTGGGTTTTTCAACATTGATTTGTAAAAACTTGAGATTTCATTTTTGGTCAATGTTTTTAAAACATCAATCAACTTGTCATTAATATGGAAATCAAAGTATCCTTCAGTAATAGCGGTCCAAAACTTGGTAGCTTCTTCGCTTAAATTTTTCAATTTAATTAACTTCTTATCAATTAACGCTAATTTAAATCTCTCAAACACTTCATCATCTAAATCATGCAAGTGGTCAATCATCTTATCCAAAAATGACTCAATCCTAGTAATTAAAAATTTACATGACTTTTCCGACTGAATTAAAATCCTGTAACCAAAATAGTTTCTTGATTTTCTTAAACTGGAAAATACTACATACCCCAATTGTTCTTTAGTTCTCAACTGATTAAAACATGGTTCATGTAGAATGGAAATAATTAAATCCAACATGGCCCTTGATTTATAATTGTCACCCGAAATGGTATCAACTTTAATAAAATATTCTATACATGAATTAACATTATCAGTGTCTAAAAGTGGTAAATTAATTAATGTATTAGATTTAAAATCAATGCTTTTTAATTTAATATCTTTATTGATTTCATCAATGGAATCATTGATGGTTGGGATTTTACTGAAGTTTTTTTCAAAAATATTGGCGATTTTTCTTAATTCATCAATATTAATATTACCAATAATTAATGATTCGACAAAAATTGTACTAAATAACTTTGGTATAAATTCAACTAATTCAGAAAAGGTAATTTTTTGTAAAAAGGAAATTTTATCCCTCGTTAAATAAGTCTTTTCATTAATTAATGTTAAAAAATTATTATTGACTTGGTAGTATGGAACTTCAAAATCAAAATTTTTAAAATCTTGTAATAATTTATTCTTGATAATATTAAATTTGAATTCCTGTGGTTTAAAATCATTCAACTTGGAAAGGATTTCTTTTAACAAAATCATCATTTTATCATTATAACCATTTAATTTAATCAAGATTCCATCTCTCCATTGATTAATTGAAAATGATAAATTAACCAAGGATGCATAATAACTAATATCATTCAATTCATCTTCAAATAATTCACAATATAATTGAGTTAAAATAGTAGTAACAATATCTTTATTGGAATTTGGTAAATGCAAGAATAAACTAATGGATAATTTTGGTACCTCAAATTGATCATCAATTTTAAACCAAATTTGAAATTTATTGGAATTTTTAATCAAATAAGGATTTTTCAAAGGTGATTTAGCCTTTTCACCAAAAATTTTAAAATTCTCTGGGATAAATTCATTAGGTCTGGGGAAGAAAAAATTTTCATTTAGATTACAATTTTTTAAATCATTGAGGAGATTTTGATCGATTAATCCATAATCATAATTTGTTCCATACCATTTTTCGGTTAAAGGTAAATTATCAAATTTTTTACTAGTTAAGGAATATCTGAAATTATCCAAGTTTAAATAA
This sequence comes from Yamadazyma membranifaciens, assembly GCA_030572415.1. Classification (NCBI taxonomy): domain Eukaryota; kingdom Fungi; phylum Ascomycota; class Pichiomycetes; order Serinales; family Debaryomycetaceae; genus Yamadazyma; species Yamadazyma membranifaciens. The sequence continues at coordinate 96,831 of JAJLZV010000004.1, forward strand.
TCACCATATTTTTTAATTTCCACCTCATTGAATTCAATCAATGTTTGATGATTTAAAATGCTATGGGGTGGCATAATGGAATTAAATTTATATAATGAGCTACTTAATTTGCTCACGGTTGATGCAGCATTGGTCTTTTGTTTAAATTTAAAGTTTATATTATTAATTTGTTTAATTTCTTCAAATACATATTTATTAATGGGAGTATCCTTTAATAATTTTAAATATTGGAAAACATTTACAATAATTTCTTTATAATTTTCTAACCCTTTATCGGTTAATTCAACTTCCACGATAAACATGGAAGAATTTTTACAAATCCGGGAACTACCACTACTTAAACCATTAATATAACCTTTTTCATTAAGATAATAGTAAACCGAACCTTTACTTTCATGACCAAATAAATGACTATAATAATTTGATGGTAAATATTTCCAATTATGGTCTTCATCATGATCCAAGAAAAAATTAATTTCTAATTTATTCAAGTCCATAATTGACTTGGCTTTAATATATTTACCCAATTCCTTATCAGTTAATAATTTTGGTTGATGATTTGGCAACGGTAAATGTTTATTCTTTACCGGGGTGAAAAATTCTTGAGCCATAGTAGCTAATTCTGATAAACTTTCTTTACCTAAAATCGTCAAACTCATTAAATTACTGGAATAATTTTTGGTGTAAAAATCAAGTAAAATATCTCTAATCTCGGGCTTATTTAACGTTTTCAAATTACCAGTAGAAAAATGATTAAATGGGTGTAAAGGATTAGATAAAGATTTTTCCAACTGATAAAAACGCCAATGATCATTTTGCAAATTCTTTTTATTTTCACTATCAACAGCATTGATTTCACGATCTTTACAATTTTCATCAAATAATGGATTAATAAAAAACTGACTAAAGCGGTCCAAGGCCCCCGATAAAAATTGGGAATTTAATTCAAAATAATAATTGGTATGTTCAAATGATGTATAAGCATTAGAATGACCACCATGTTTGGCTAAATAGGAGGAATATTCATTTTCATTGGGGAATTTTTCGGTACCCATAAATAATAAATGTTCACAAAAATGGGCTAATCCTGATGTTGCAAATTCATTATCTTTATAAGCACCAACATGAACATCTAAAGCGGCAGCAGCTAAATCAGTGGTAGCATCATGGATCAATAATACATTGATTCCATTATCTAACTGGACAAACTTATACGATCTATCATCAAGCAACGGCTCTTCAATAGCATCTGATAATGTTATCATAGTTGATGGCAACTTTTTGGTCGCGCTATATTTGACACTAGTCGATAACCACTATATTAGCACCAACCTACCACGACAGGTGATGGTCATAACCATAAGGAAAATTTAGCGATGGTGGTTTAACCGGCGGATCAGGGGAAGGTGGAAGGAGAAATGGGGGATGTAAACTATTGTATAGGGATTCTTAGGGGCTATATGCAAAGGTGGTGATAATTTTGCAGCAATTCGGTGCAGCCAAAGAAAATCTTATAAAGCTCTAGGAACTCTTGTTATTACAACCTTGCCAGTAAGTTGAATAATATGGATATCGTTGATGTCATTATGTTGTCTGTACACAATCCGGATTAAAATTAACCAAAATTTCTAAATTATCTAAATATTTACTAATCAAATAATCCAATGTATCCAATTTCGTCAAAACACTAATGATAATGGGATCAGGCGTATTAACCTCAATTTTTTTATCAATCATAACGATCATATTATTAAACGTGATGCATTTAGTAATATAATCAATGGGTTTAAATTTTTTAAACCAATTGAATGAATTAATAGAATGTAAATTAAGTCCCAAATTAGCATATATGGGTAAATCTTGTAAATTATTTAAATCATGCACAGAAATTTTCCCCAGTTTTAAATCATCTTTGACAATATCAATAAATGATTTATTATTGATAAATTTACACCATGGTTCATGATGAATAATGTGAAATTTTTTAAAATCGAGGGAAATATTACCTTGATTGATATAAATATCCAAACTATAGTCATTAGGTAATGGTGGATCAAAATTGTTATAATCGGGGATATTATTAGGAAATACTAAATTAGGATCAATGGGTAATTGAAGTAATTGTTTGGATAATTGTAATTTATTCAACAATTGTTGAAACAAATCAACAAATTTTTGATGATTGACTGGCTTATAATGCTCATGATTTAATGATGGTGCTGCTGATTGGGAATTGATGGTTGAATTTTCTTCTAGATCGACAGTGGACAGTTGCGTTAATCGTATAAAATCACTTAAGATTTCTATCGAATCAATGATGGAAAGTTGACAATCTTTAATTTGTTTCAATTCTAGCGGTTCAACTAAATTGAGGCATTTAAATTTAAAATGATGTAAATTTATTGATAATCGTTTTAAAAATGGTCCATCCCTAATAATGATGCCATTGAGTAAATTCAAATTATTGGACGTAATGGGTAATTTAATCGAATCAGGATTGGATAGTAATTCTAAACAATTGTTTAGAGTTTCAATTAATTGCGGTAGTTCCTGCATTATATGATTAACAAACCAATGGAGTTGAATATCATTATGTAGTTGTTGTAATTGTTGTAGTTGTTCTACCATCTTGATCTCAATGGGTCTTCTATTAATTGGTTATTATCAGTATCTGGTAATATCTGGTAATATCTGGTAATATCTGGTAATAATATATTAATTATCTGATAGTAATCTACTAACTATATGGTAACTATGTGCACTGCAATCTGGTAACTAGAGCTCTATGTGGTAACTAGTGCTAACTCTACTGACTATCTGCATACTATGTACTATAGTTATCATGTCGCACTCCATGTTACCCGACTTTCCACCGCAAGCCCTCGATGGTACGGTTTCTCGCCCTAATCTGGCCCTAATCTCCTGGTGTGGCCCCAGTCATGGCACCACCTCTCGCCCCCATGACTTGCCCCCATCGCGGTCCCTGCGGTGAAAAAGATATTTTCCCGCCATAACATCGGTCGTGGATGAGATCAAATCCCATATACCGGCAGTTTGTTCAGTGGACAAAAAAATCTCATTTTATCAACACTTGTATACAAGAGAAATTAATATACAAGACGGAGTAGTGTATGTAGAATATTTATCTTATCACCATAGTAATACATATCTTGAATACTAACGCATCATAGATAAACCCCAGGTCAGTTAACCCAATCTTGAGATGAGTGACCGAAACTATGCTTATGATGAAAACTTTAGAAATAATTTACCATTTCAGATTCAACAACAACAACAACAAGCGTCAGCAGCTGTACAACAGTTAAGATTACAACAACAACAACAACAACAACAGCAGCAGCAGCAGCAGCAGCAACAACAGCAACAACAGCAACAACAGCTGCTGCAACTGCCACATCTTCAGGGTCCAGGACAAAATCAAGGACAAAATCAGGGACAACAACTTGGTAATAAACAATCACCAGGCCAAACTCCAAATCAGATGACAAATAATAGTGCTTATCAAGCCAACATCTACCAAGTACCATTACCAAATGTTTCGATGTTGAATACCACAAATAATCATCAAAATCAACAACCATCACCACAAGTGCAACAAATTCCCCAACAATTTCAACTCCATCCAGGTTATCAGAGTTTATATTCCCAATTCCAACAACCGCCACAAACTTTACAATTTCAACAATTTCAAAGAAGTTTACAACAACATCAACAGCAACAACAACAACACCACCAACAATCAGGTCAAGGTACACCACAACCATCACAACTGAATCAACATCCTCAACATCAATTACAAGGTAATCAACATCAACCACAACAATCTCACCCCCAAACTCATGCCCAAATTCAGCCACCGATCCAAGGTCAACCTGCATCCCAATCTCAATCCCAACCTCCACCATCGGTACAATCATCAACGCAACAATCACCATCAGTGCAAAATCAAGCCTTGAATAATAATGCCTCCCCCAATAATTCTCAATTAGTGTTACCAAATGGTAATGAAGATGAAATTTTACGATCAAGATTTTATGAAAATGAAATCATTAAAACGTTTAATAGTAAAGCTGATTTGGTCAAATATATTAAAACGGTATTAAATGATGAAGAACAATGTAGAATTGTCATAAATTCATCTAAACCTAAAGCCATTTACTTTCAATGTGAAAGAAGTGGATCATTTAGAACTACGGTTAAAGATTCATCAAAACGTCAACGAGTTGCCTATACTAAACGAAATAAATGTGGTTATCGATTAGTAGCCAATTTGTATCCTCCTGAAAAGGATAAACGGAAATTGACAAAAAATGATGATCCAAATAATAGTTCGACCACGAATAATAATAGTACTAATGGTACCAATGTAGCTGATACTGACGGAGAAATGTGGATATTACGTATGATTCATCCTAATCATAATCATGCCCCTGATCCTCCCAGTTTAACGGGCAATAAAAAGAAACGTACCAAGAATTCACGTATTTTGGTGGAAAAACCGTTACCCAAACCATCCAATTATAATCCTTTACCATATTCTCAAGGTACATCACGAGAAGTGGCTGAACAACAACTGGTGGAACGTCAACATCAATTACATCAACAATTGATCAATAATCGATCGTCGATTTTAAATAATTTACCCAATCAAATCAACCCCAATTTAAATACTAATTTAACCGCCAATAATTTATCGTTACCCAATTTACATCATAATGAATTACAAGATTCCGATGTGTTGGCAGCCATTAATTCCAGTATTAATCCCATTAATCAAATTTCGCAACTTAATTCCATGGGGTCGATGGCATCAATGGGTGGCATGAATAATATGGCCAACTTGGCCAATATGGGTAATACCAATATTAATTTAAATCAACCGGTTGATCTGGCCATTGATCCCAACGTTGGCGTTCAGGATCATTTAAACAATCATTAAGACCTCGTGGTACCAGAAATAGTACCTGATAGTACCGCAGTAGTACCAGAGATAGTACCAGATAGTACCGCAGTTAGTACCGCAGTTAGTACCAGAGATAGTACTAGAGACGGTACGGCCAATGATCACCGTCTAATCTCAATGTAAATAAGTTGTATTATAATGTATGTTATACTGTTGTATCCTAACTCTAATAATCCATAGTTGCCTAATTTCACCATTGCTAACCTCTGCTATTGTTGGTCGTTAATGCGACGCATTGTTAACAATGCACCGTCTTATCGTCAAAACTTCATCCTCAAAATATCCTCATTAATTTCGCGTTAACGCTACCCAAACAACATGTCATTCTTTAGTAAGGCCAAGGATAAGCTAAATGTTAGTCGGTCCAATAGTTTAAGATCTAAAACTGGTAAAGATAAAGGTGATAAACATGATAAATCCCGGGATAATGATAAGGATAAGGATAAAGATAAGAAACGATTGAGTGGGTTAAGGTATGATAGCAAATATGCTAGTTCGAAAGAATCGGTCAATTCATTAGGAAGTAAAGGTAAAAAGAAGGATAAGAAGAAGGTTAAGGATATTGCTGGTAGTGGTAGTTCGGGTAAGGAAGTCATTAGTCAAGGTAATGAGGTGATTAACGATGTTAATAAGGATATTACCAACGGTATTGATGGGGTTACCGATACTACCAAGGAAGCTAGTAACGATGTTAAGCAAGGCATTGACCTGGTAAAACATGCTACTAAGGAAGCTAGTAATGATGTTACTAAGGATAACGTTACTAAAAGTATTGATCTGGTAAAGGATGCTAGTAAGGATGCTAGTAAGGATACTAACAAGGATACTAACAAGGTAATTGATGATAGTAAAGTGGCAGTTGACGATGTTGTACAAGGCATTGAGCCCTTGTCAGACACCAAGCAATCTTCCACTACGTCAATTCCTAATAAAATAGATCCTATAGTAAAACTGCAAGTACCAATTGAAGGACAATCACTGAGTAATGATGAACCTACCGAAACCACCCCCATGCTTAATAATAATTTAGATTTAGAATCTCAACGTGATCAACCCGTCCCCACTACCACATCGATTTTAAGTAGTCCATCATTCACCATCTCCGTTATTGTAGTTTTATTGTTATTAGTATCAATAGTATATTTTACTTATTCCGAATCTAACGTAGTGATTAAACAATCGGTTCATCCAATTTTAAATTCGTTCGAAATTTTAAATTTACATGATCAAGGCGTTGATCTAACCATCAATTCTTCCATTATTATTAATTATGATAATATCACTAATCACTATTCAAGATTTTTATATAATTGGGGTAGTTTTATCATTGGTGGTATTACCTTAATTCCTCATTTACCCATTGAAGTAGCATTAAATGATTTAGATTCATTTAATATTTCAACTCCCCCACAATTTGAATTAAATTTACTAAATCATGCTGTCAATAACTTTGAATTTAATTCCACCGTTAAATTAAACGATAAAAATTTAATTAAATTATTAAATGATTTAATGTCACAGGATGAAGCCATGGTTAATATTAAAAGTAATTTTACTACCGGTATCAAGAAAAATTGGTTTCAGTTAAATAATATACCCATTACCATCGATCAAGATTTAATTATTGATAATAACAATAATTTCCAAAATTTAAATTCAAATATTGTTGATTTTAATATATCAAAGGATTTTTCTTTCACGGGGAAATTTAATTTAGGTATGCCCCTAATTGAACAAATTTTAAATAATTCGATTACTAGTTTCAGTATTTTAATTAACGACTGTAATAAAAAATTCCACCCCATTGGGGTATTTACCGTTAATGATTCGGTGGTAAAGGGCCAATTATTACCATTCCCTCAGGATGATTGTAAATTATTGAATGATTTAGTATCATCATATCTAGATCATAATTCAAAATTCTTTATATCCAGTGATATACAAAATCCACAATTACCTTCATGGATGTTAAATATTATTAATCATGTTATATGCAAACTTCCATTGATGCAAGTACCATTACCCAATTTAGATTTAGACTATACATTGCAATATACTGACATTGATGTTGAGCATGGAATTATACAGAATAATATTTCGGTTGATTTACCGTGGGAATTTGACATAGACTATGAAATCATCAATATAGGCACGGGAAGTGCCCATTATCATAACGACAATTTTATTAATTATTTAGATATCAAAGATATTATAAATAATGATTATAATGGTTTTGATGATGTTAAGGTATATGATCTAAGAATTGACAAGCTAGATATATTATCACCAATTATTAACTCATCTTTAAATTTTGAAATTTACAATATTAGCTTACCACAAGCATTGACAATACCAGACACCGAAATAAATGTTATGGATGTGCTTGTAGTCGATTCCTCAAACGATTCGTTGATACTTCTGGTTGATGCTGATATCGTTAATGTATCATATAATTTCCCTAAACCGTTGGAAATTAATACTAATATTGGAGATATCTCGGTATCCGATCGAATAAAGTTGTCATTAACCAAAAATCCAAGTACCATTGAAATGTTAAACAACATTATATCTAACAAACCGACCCTGGTAAATCTTACGTTAAATGGAAATGTGCCACCATTTAATATAATCCAGGGTTTACAAATATCCACCGTACCAGTATTAAATTTATCCAACGAATTGATTATTGATAGTAGCATTCATGTGTTTGGATCGCAGGCCGAATTAACGGTGTTTAATCCAGTTTCCAACCATGAAGTTGGAATAGTAATTCATTCGGTTGATGCTAGTTATCAAGGGGCAAAACTCGGGGAGCTTGCTAAACAAGAACACATTGTAATCGTCCCAGGGGTTTCGAAAACTCCTAAATTACCCATAAAGTTGAATCCGGTGGGGCTTGATATTTTGAAAAGAGCCATGAATGAAGAATTGCTAGTTGATGTAGTGCTGGAATTTATTATGATTATTGATGATTTACAATTACCATTGATCTATCAAGGTACTGGATTAAAGACAAGTATCAAATGGTAATCCCATAATCCCCATCATGTAGTTTAGTTATCGTATGAAGTAATAAATAATATAGGGCATTAGCTCAAAATTAATCATGGTCGTATTTTACGCTCTATAAAACATCCAGTAGTATAATTGTCTAACAATATCGAAATAATACTCTATAACCAGGGTACCAAATAATATAATGGGCCATAATAGGGAATTCGTCAGCCCCTACCCATTGCATCATATGCATGTCTATGCAGCGCTCACGACTCAGATATGGTATGAGTCGATAATTACAGATCTAACCTTAGTTATATGCTAGTGGTAACAACATGAGATAATCTAGTGCTATGGGAGGATGGTAGAAGAGTATTACTGCCACGATGATACTTTGGCCAACGACAGTAAAAATACGGTCATGAAACTTCTGGTGTACCGTACTCCCCAGAGTCTAGATTCTCAGATTTGGGTTTTAACCTAATCGAATTTATTTATAGCATTTGTTTACCCTCAGAAAAATTTTCAAACTTCGTTCATATAAATCTTTTCATCAATCTTTAGAAAAGATCATATAATACCCTAGACCACCAAGATATAAGTTACGTTCGCTATGCAATTTAATCAATCATTAATTTTATTATTCACGTTAATTTCCATCGTTAAAGCTACACCACCAGCCTGTGTTTTAGCCTGTGTTGCCCAAGTTACTAAAAAGAGTGATTGTGATGGATTAGGAGATTTATCATGTATTTGTGGTACCCAATTTGATAATGTTGAAGAGTGTTTAAATAGTGCCTGTCCTGATGGGGTTACTGATGAAGCTATCAGTTCATTTGAAAGTACTTGTGAACCTTATGCTAAAGAAGTTTCCTCCAGTGTTGAATCATCATCATCCGCTTCATCATCCGATTCATCATCTGCTTCCTCATCCGCTTCCTCATCAGTTTCATCATCATCCGCTTCCTCATCATCAGCTTCAGCTTCATCCTCATCATCATACGCTTCATCATCATCAGTTGTCCCATCATCATCAGTTGACCCAGTATCCTCCGTTGCCGAATCAACCTCAGTTGCCGCAGTTTCCTCCGTGGTTGAATCATCATCAGTTGCTCCAGTATCATCTGCTGTTCCATCAACCGTCAGCTCCTCAACCACCACTTCTTCAGCTGCCCCATCATCCATCGTAGCTTCTACTCAACCAAATGGTGCCATTAACAATGGTGTTTCCTTAGGATTAGTTGGTTTAGCTGGTGCCTTATTATTATAAGAGATTTCTATTACTAAAACCTTTTATACCGGTATATAATAAATAACCTTTGGGTCAGGAAAATATATAGTTTGTGATTATCTTCCTCTGTAACCTCTACAATACCATTTCGAACCACAAAGTTTACCTGCGCTCCTGGTATAATGCGGCTCACTAGACCTATGCCCATGGGAGACATGTGCTTGTCAGATCCTTGATGGTAGCTTGTTACCTAGGAGACTATTGGTCACTTAGGGTAGGGAGATAGATGTAGGTAGGGTAGCGGTAGGTTTTACCTCTGGTTCCCCCGGAGTTCCTCCATCTTCCATATCCAACCGGTAGACCGCCGGCCCACCGGTTTTAGCCAACAGTGAGAGTGAGGGGCGGATTATTATCAATATATTCTTTAGTATGGACTATCCTGGTTACTGTTACTGATGATACCGTCAATATGATGGACTGGTAACCCTGAAATACCAGCAGTATCATGTAATACTCTCATATTCTTCAGTACTGCGATATTTCCCCAACTCTAGGTCTCGTACCACCCCCAAAACAGTCAGGCACCGGACGTAATTTATTCCATCGGAGCAGACTTCGATAACAAATTGAGACATCCCACATCAGGACTATATCCACTATAAATTGGTTTCAGGTTGCTGCGTTTTTCCCTAACGATTCAACAGACATAGGTTGGGTAATTGTGAGTGATTGCTTGTGTAATTAATAGAACTATATCCATTATTAATACCGATATACCAAGTTGATCATATAATTGAGATATTGATATAGTATAAAGCGCGATTGATAGTGTTAATATGAAAGCTGTAGCCTATATTCCTTATACCTTGTATAAGGGGACGTTTATTGATACGCCGGTATTGGGAGAAATTAGAATCAGGTTTCATTGTTTAGTAGGAGTAAATCAACAAGGAGTTATTGATTTTATAAAATATGATGATCCTCTGACGGATCAGGCTACCATTGGTCTTGCATCATTTAATCAGGTACAAGATATTGAATTTTTTATTAAAAATTATGCCAGTTATAATGATATTAAACATCATTTTAAATACGTCAAATTAACCAAGAATAAATTTTTCTTCCCGGGATTTATCGATACCCATATTCATGCTTCCCAATACCCCAATATTGGTATTGGTCTTAATATGCAATTATTAGATTGGTTAAAATTTTATACTTTCCCCTTGGAAAATAGTTTTAATCAAGATAATGTTAAATTGGTTCATGAAATTTACCAGAAAATTATTCAGAAAACCTTGGCTCACGGTACTACGTGTGCATCATATTTTACCACCATTGATACCTTTACTAGTAAATTATTTGGCGATTTATTATTACAGTATGGTCAAAGAGGGTTTGTCGGTAAAGTATGTATGAATCACAATAAGGATTATCCTAGTTATGAAGAACTGGAACCGGATTGTCTTGATGGTATGAATGAAATCATTGAATATTTTAATCATAAAAATCCTCAAGATGAACTGCTTATTAAACCCATTATTACCCCCAGATTCGCCCCGGTATGTTCCCGTTCGTTATTATCAAAATTAGGCAAGTTATCCCAGCAACAAAAATTACCTATTCAAACTCACATCAGTGAAAATCAAAATGAAATTAAATTGGTTAAAAAATTATTCCCTGAATGTGAAAATTATGCCAATGTATACGATAATCATAATTTATTACAAGAATCAACCATCTTGGCCCATGCTGTTCATTTAAATCATGATGAATGTAAATTAATTAAACTGAAAAATTGCTCCATATCGCATTGCCCAACATCAAACACTTTCATTGCTAGCGGTGAAGCTCCGGTTAAAAAATACTTGTATCATGATAAAATTAATGTGAGTTTAGGGACTGATGTTTCTGGTGGGTGGGATCCTTCTATATTAGCCATTGTTCGACAATCAATTTTGGTATCTCATCATTTATCCATGAAATCCGGTAACAACTTTGATAAATTATCATTAGATGATGCCCTTTATATGTCTACAAAAGGTGGATCCATTGCCGTTGGTTTACAAAAACAAATAGGTGGTTTTGATCAAGGACTTAAGTTTGATTGTCAAGTAATTGACTTAGAAGTGGGTAATTTGGATTTATTTGATTGGCAACTCCCTAATCAACAGGACAATGATAATGAAAAGAGAGGAAAACTTTTAAATTTATTAAATAAATGGGTATTTTGTGGCGATGATAGAAATTGTATAAATGTTTTTGTCAACGGAAGGAAAGTGGTTGACAAGGAGAATTAATTACCACGAAAGAGATGTTACTTTAAATACATTCACAATTTATTTTATACGGTTACTTCGATAGGTCTCTCCAGTATCTATTTATTTCTATATGCACTTAAAATAGTTATTAGAGTAATGGTATTATGTAACTTTAACGGACAAGACGGTTAAATTACTTACAAATTTCTAATGAATAGTATAACTATCTTTTCCAAAATCTCTCAATCCTCCCAAACTACCAAAAATATCACCAATGTAATTGTTGGGTTTCAATTCTGTGTACTTATTCCAATTTTGTAAGATATCAGTCACCACTTGTTCACCAATAACCCATAAATTATTCAAACTGGCATCAATACCACCCTTGGGGTAGTTTTGAAAGAAATCAAGCGAATCATTAAAACCGCTTGGCGGTTTGACAAAATTGGAAATCGATCTCATCACGATAACTCTATCAAATTTTACATAGCCGAATTGGCTCAATCTTAAAAGTGACTCCAAGGTTGCATTTTCTTCTTGTGCAGCACTACAATATGTTGCACTACCATTACTGATCAATTTGCTATAGTCAATAAAATAATTATCAAAGGTCTCGCCAATCCAGTAATTATCACTAGTTAAAACATCACAACCTTTAACCATGGGAGGCTGATTACCAGGATACTCGTAAAGTGATCTTAACTTGATATTTTCTTCTGTCCCTTGATCCAATTTATGTTCAAACTGTTTAGCAACCTCTAATACTTTGTTTCTTAAATTTTCATTTAATTCAAATATTTCTGTCCCATAAACTGAATCAGGATACCCCCATGGATCTAAGGCACCATAACTAAAATATCCAGTTGGCCAATCTGGATGATGTTGATGGAGCTCTTGCGAATCGATTTGGTATTGTAATCCAACTTGAATAGCATATTTAGCAAATGTAACAGATGCTGTTGGGACTTCAGTAGGGGTTCCTCCAGCAATACCATTTAATAACCAAAAAGTATGTTTCAAATTAAATTGGGGATTTAAAAGTATTGACATCATGGAATTAGAAGCATTAATTTCTCCTTCTCCAGTGGTGAAATGGCATATTTGATAGTCTTGAGTACAATGAACCTTAGGATGAAGTGGACTTAAACCAGGAACTATAAAGTGATGAACATATTCAAATTTCCATGCATTTTGTTCAGGTTCGAACATCGTTACAATAAACACTTTGGGAGATATTCTCCTTCCGGAAGGATTGGTGAATGTAAAAATATCATGTTCTTCATAAACACTATCACCACCATCTAAGTTGAAACTAGATTGGAGCGGTGAACTCAATACAGCTACGATAAATAAAACGAATGAAAGTAACATCGACAATATATTAAATTGTTATTGTATCGCGATAAGAATGTAGTTCAAACTCATCGCTACGGACACCACCGGATACCCGCGGAGTCTATTAAGATTTTGCAGCCAAACAGAATATTATTTAAGAGCATGAAAATGATAAGGTATGAAAATAATTTTATTACGAAACGTCTAATGTAATCTATGATAGGGATATAAGGCACAGGAAAATTTTAATGAATGATGTAAGATTCTTTACCGAAATCCATTTCACCTCCTAATGTACCATAAATATCACCAATATAATTATCAGGTTTAATTTGAGTGTAGCTATCCCAGTTGTTTAAAATATCATCAACAACAGCATAACCGACGGTGAATAAGTTATCTAAACTTGCTTGGATACCACCTTGAGGGTAATCTTGGAAGAATGAAACTGGATCAGTTAAGTTGGCTGGCATTTCAGCATAATCAGAAATGGATCTCATGACGATTACCCTGTCAAATCTAGCAATACCAGCTTTAGATAATCTTAAAAATGCTTCTAATGACGCATTGTCTTCTTGGGCAGTTGAACAGTAAGTAGCTGATCCATTACTGATGACTTGGGTGAAATTATAAAAGTAATCATCTAAAGTCTTGGCCATCCAGTAAGTATCAGATGTTAATACATCACATCCTTTAATAAATGGTTTTTCGTTAGCTGGTGCAGGGTACATGGCTCTCAATGCTTTGTTGGCATCAGTACCTTCGACTAATTGATCTTCGACGGTTTTGGCAACTTCTAAAGCTTTATCTCTTAAATTTTCATTCAATTCAAATACTTCAGTACCATATACATTTTGAGGATAAGACCATGGGTCACTTGAACCATAGGCCCAGTAACCACTGGTCCAATTGTTATGATTACCAATTAAATCTTTGTAACTGATTTCATACTGTAATCCAACTTGAATGGCATACTTGGCGAAGGTAACAGAACCAAATGAAACTTCTGATGGGTGACCACCAGCAATACCGTTCAATAACCAGAAAGTTTCACTGAAATCAAACATTGGATTTAATAAAACTGCCATAACCGTATTAGCAGCATTAATTTCACCTTCACCGGTGGTGACATGGCATAATTCAAAATCATTAGTACAGTGAACGTAAGGATATAATGGTGATAAACCGGTTAAAGTAAAATTGTGTTGGAAATAAACATTGTGTAACCAGGCGCTTTCTTCTAATTCAAACATGGTAACTACAAATACTTTTGGTTGTATTTTATCAAGTTTAGCTTTCTTGGTTGGTAAGGTATGGTTTAATGGGAAACATAACCCAATAGTTAATAAATAAAAGATTGCAAGAATTTGCATTGTTTTAAGTTTTGGTTTTAGTAGTTTAATGAGCAAGAACCAAAGGAACGAATAACTATCGGAATCAATAAATGAGCCCTAAAACTAGTTTATATAGTTTTTCAAAACCATTCAAAAAAAATTCCATTGTGATAAGAGCCTACATGAAAAATTCTGAAAAAAGTACAGATTCCACTTAATTGGGTAAATTGATCGTCGACATTTTAGACATTTATGACATTTCCACTAACAATTTTAGTCGGTTACTAAGCACCTTGTATAAAGAACGTAATGACCACTATGTCATAGTATGATTAGATAGCATCAATAGGACTAACTATATCATACCATAGTCATATATAGGTTATAAAGTTTCTGACGTTGCATCTAGTAGGTTAAACCTGCTCCGAACGAACTGTATAGAGTCAACATATACATAAAAAAAAGAAAATAAACTACTATTTTGGTAGGAGGTAGGATAGGATATACGGCGTCAATTACATTATAAACAATTAATCCAAACTGCTCATCTCATCGCACTTAATGCTACTGTCATTGGACAATATGATGCTCATTCCTTATAATACAATTACCAGGGTTTCAGGTATACTGACTCACCTTACTAATCAAACCGTTATGGGTTACTATTGACTTGGTTTGTAAAACCTATTATTAGCGATTTTATAAACGAAATCTCTACATATGTAATGGTTTGGTACCTTTTTTCTCTCACGGAAGCTCCATCGGATCAACCTATCAAGATAGCGTTGATTAACCCCTAAACTTCTTTAACGATCCCCCTATGATATCTTGATCCAGTTCACTAAAGGGACCCCAGTTCCTTAAAGGGTTGAGGTCTTAGATGAGAGTAATCCTGGTTACAGTAAAAATATACGGGTAATATTAATACTTAATTTGTCGGCTCATCAATCCTGGTATGAATAATTTCCTACAATAGGTGATAAACGTTATATGTATGAAATTATATATATAGTTTCCCTACTATAAGAATATGATGAGATATTATAATTGATATAGGTGTTATCGCTGCAAATTAACTCTTTGTAAAACCGTCATGGAAATTGACTCAATATTATCAAAACTCTCACCAACTGGTTCTAAGCCAGACAATGCTTGCACCACGATGGCACAAACTTCGCACGACGGTCGCGCCAATGCTCCGGTGGCACTCAGTAATCGAAGCATTAACTTCACATCAATATCGTAACGCGACTACGCGCTATTGCACATAACATGGAATCCAATGGTGGTGATAATGGTAAACGTTATTTGCCGGAATTTGATGATGACATAGGTAGTCAAACAACTAATGATATTTTAAGCAATTTGATGCGTCGAAAAAGACCCAAAATGACGCAAAATACAACCGAAAATATAGATCAACTTGGAAATACACAGAATGCTAATGAAGACTATATAGATCAAGGGGATGACGAAGATAATAGTGACGATGATAGCGATGATGATAGTGAAGCAAGTAGTGACGATGAGAGTGATGAAGATAGTGACGAAGATCAGGGGGGACCCAATCGCCTTCCTACCCAAGCTGGGGTAATTGAAAAAATTATTCTAAAAAATTTCATGTGTCATGAATCGTTTGAATTGGAATTGGGACCAAGACTAAATTTCATCATTGGTAGAAATGGAAGTGGGAAAAGTGCTATAATTACTGGTATTTCGGTTGGATTAGGAGCTAAAGCTAGTGATACTTCAAGAGGATCATCCATTACCGATTTAATCAAGGATGGTAAGTCAACTGCTCGTATCATTATAACGTTTAAAAATAATGGTGTGGATGGATATTATCCCGAGAAGTATGGTGATAAGATTACTATTGAAAGGAAATTAAGTCGTGAATCAAATAATTCCAATTATACTGTTAAAGATTCCCACAATAAAACATTTCTGACAAAAAAATCCGAAATTGATGAAATTTTATCAAAATATAATATAAGAGTGGATAATCCATTATCGTTTCTATCACAGGATAAAGCTAGAGAATTTTTAACATCCACTACTGATGAAGCAAAATTCAAATATTTTATGGATGGGGTATTAATTACCGATATAATTAATCATCATAAAGAAACATCGAATAATACCAATGAAATTAGAGGTAAGTTGGATACTGCTAAGGAGAACCAAAAAATAGCTAAAGAGCGATACGATGATTCAGTTAGAATTTATAAAAAATTTAAAAAATCTGAAGACATCAGAAAGCGTTTAGATTTGATTCAAGGTAAAATATTTTGGTATAATGTGAAGCAGTTAGAAGTCGGATTAAATAAATATGAAACAATAATGAGTAAAAATCAACAAGAGATTGATTTAATTAATGAAACGATTAAATCAAATGAACTTTCTAATCAAGAATTAGTCACTGAAATTCAAAAATTTAGAAATAAATTAATTCATATTGATGAAGAATTTAACGAAATCAAACTTAAATTTAAGGAAAATAAATCAGAAATAGATAAGATAAATACTGATAAGGAAAGCTATGAACAAGAAATCAATAGAAATAATGAAATTATTGATAGTAATAATAAATTAGTTGAAAAACTTAACGATGATATTAAACATGAACAATCAAAAATTGATCAAATTAATGGAGGATCAAATGAAGAATTAAATACGAAGATAAAAGGTTTGGAAGTAGAAATTGAAAATTTAAAACAGCAAAAAAACACCAAAGATTTAAGATTAAGAGAATTAGAATCGGAGTCAATTAATAGTGAAATACAGTTGAAAACCGATGAAATCAAAGAATTGGAAAGTTTGATATTGGGACTTAAAGAGAAATTAAAAATGTTAAATGACAGTAAACGTGATCGATATATTTCATGGGGTGCTGGTATGAAAAATTTAGTTAGTACTATCAATTCAATTAATGACTGGCATATGGTCCCTTTAGGACCTATCGGTAGTCTTGTTAATGTGAAAAAGAAATACGCTGATTGGAAAGACCTTATCAATTCGGTATTGAGTCGTACGCTTGATTCATTTTTAGTTTGTGATGAACATGATCGGAAAAAATTAATAGGTTTACTACAAAAATTTAAAATACGTAAAAATGTTATTGTTCGTAAATTTGAGACATTTGATTATTCCAATGGTAAACCAAGTAAGGATTTGGTTAATTTTATTGATATGTTAGAATTTTTCGATGAAAATATATTGTATACTTTGATTGATATGCATTCCATTGAAAAGTCAATTATTACTAACAATCAAACCATGGCAAGTAGTTTGATTACGCAAAATAATGTACAAAATGTTTATTCATTATTTGATAGAAACTCGGGTCAAAGATCAACAGGAGATGGCTCGTCGTTTAATGTTGACCCAGTGTTTTATAATCTACGAGCACCTCACAAATTATCAGGAGGGATGGTGATTGAAAATATTAATGAAGAGATTAACAAATGTGAAAACTTAATCAGTGATAGACGGGATGAAATTGCAACGTTAAATCGTCAAGTACGTCAATTAAAAATTAATTTGGAAAAGGAAAAAACAAAATTATCATTGGATATTAATGAAATTAACAAATCGATCAATAAAATTACCAATCAAATTACTGAGATAGAAACAGGATTAGATGAAAGTATTGTCTCAAATAAAATTGATTCATTAAAAGCACAGATTGAAGATGCATTACAACAAAACAAAAATTGTGAAAATATTTTAATTTCTTTGAGTGAAGATTTTGTTAAAACGATGGATATTTTGAAGCTGAAAAAGGCAAAATATAAAGAATTGATTAACCAGTCAAACGAGATTGAAAATACCAAAAAAATTATTGAAGATAAAATTGATAATATGACCAATGATTTAACATTTAACGAAACTCAAGATGGGAAATTAAAAGTTAAAATACGTGGGTTAGAAAAGAGTATTGAAGAGACTAAACTGAAATATGATAGTCATCGACCAAAACTAGATTTGCATCGAGCAAGAGCAGAAGAGATTTGTAGTAGAGAAGATATTACGATAAATGAAGGCGATAGTAAAGCAAGTATCGAGGCTGAATTCCATTTAGTCAAGCAAGCTTTAGAAGAAGCTGATAAAGCTGTAGGTAGAAACTATGAAGATATTCAGAATGAAGTCATAACAAACGGTGAAACTTCTGAAAAGGCTGACAAGCAAGTTGAAGATTTAGGAAAGCTTTATACTAGTATTCAATCTGATTTACAACAAAGGTTATCATTTTTGCTGAAAACTATATCTATGAACATTCAGGAGGCCAAAACATCTTTTGAATATGCGTTGGATGTTAGAAAGTATAAGGGGAAATTAATCTTTGACAATCAAAATCGAAAAATCACTATGTTAGTTGCACCCCAAGAAGCAACTCAAGTTAGAACTGTTGATTCCTTGTCAGGTGGAGAAAAATCATTTACCCAAATTGCATTTCTATTATCCATTTGGAAGATCATGAACAGTAAAATTAGAGGATTAGATGAATTTGATGTTTTTATGGATTCCATGAATAGAACGGCAAGTATCCAATTATTATTAGCAGAATTAAAAAAATCACCGAATTCTCAAACAATCTTCATAACTCCACAAGATATCACTTCGATTGCCAATCTAGATAATGAAGATGTTAGGATTCATAAAATGTCGAGTCCTCGTGATGATTAATAAATTATGTATTTAATGTATATGCGTGAATGTCTATGTACAAATAATATTATCTATGCCTTTCTTTTCTTTTGTTTTTGTTAATATGCCATGGTTTATTACGGATTACCACTTTTAGTTTACTAGTATTTAAATTATACTTCGATTTTAATTTCCTATATTGGTTTGGTGATAAAGTTATGTTTATCTCATTATTATCTATTATTTCGTCGATTAATCTAGATTCAAACTTTGGGTGATTTATTATTATAGATACATATCCCGTTAAAATGTGAGTTGACTGTTGATTATAATTACCATTCTTGAAGTTTTTATAAATATTTAGGAATATGGGCAAGACATTATAAACATCTTCAAGACTCAAGAATTTTGCAATAGGTTCACTATGTTTCCTCTGTTTACAATGGTTAATGTACTTTTTAAAATGGATCAAAATATTTAAAAATAATTCTTCAGTGAAGATGTTTTGTAATTTCTGAGTTGTTTTCCTAGGTATCGAACACATTACAACTAATGCATCAAGGAAATGATAATATGACGTTAATTCTGATACAATAAAATTAGTTAAATTAAAATGATTTTGCTGTATTAGTTCGACATACTTCAATGGTCTTAATCCTAACATCATTTTAACTTTTTCGTTGATTAATTGTTGGAAAACTGGCAAGTCGCCAATTAATAAGTTACCGGGGTAGATTGGGACATTTGCATCAATAGGATATTTATCATCGATAGGGTTATAAATCTCTTTGTTAATTTCTGATAATAATTGTACTTGTAGCTTATCTAGGTCTGACTTTAAATTATAATCAGGCTTAGGGAATTGATTGTCCATTAAATTTTTAATTCTCCAATTATTTGATTTTATCAATACTTGATTCTTTTTAAGATTTGAGGCGTTATCATCTAATGGGTATTGATAGTGAGTGCTTAAGTCATTAAAGCCCCGTAATGCTTTACCAAGATTTCCTAGTTTACTATAAGTTTCAATTGATGAAATTGATAACGTTTGAAAAATATCCTTATAACTATCAATCGAATAAAATCGCTTGAAATATTTTATCAAACCATCGATATAATCCGGTTGATCATGTTTAGTATATATATAACACAATTGCTCAAGGGAATTGGGATTAATTAAATAGGGAAATATTGTCTGTTGAGAATTTAACTCTGAATATTCACTTCCTTGATATAAAGATTTGTTATCGATAATATTGTGATACACTAATTTAGCTCCTTCAAAGGAAAACGTCTCGGTCACCGTGGATAAATACATGGACCAAACTTCATTGCTTAATTTAAATGTTGGATAAGAATGAAATATTTTTTGCAACAATGGCGTAATGAAATAATTACCAATATTTTTATAAATAAAGAATTCGATTAATTCATGATTTAAATCATAATGTAAATTTTTCAATATGAACTTTAATGATTTATTATTATTATCTTCATGCAAAAGTTTGAATAATTTTAAATTTATAATTAGTCGCTGATTGTTCTCAACAATGGTTTTAGGAATCGTAAATGAATAAGACGGTAGGGATGCTAATATTTTAAATAATTCACTTTCTCGTTCATAATCTTTACCATTAATCGTAAAACTATGCAACATTTCACTAAATGAAGTTTGATTAGGACTCTGTTGAAATTTTTGTAAATAGTTAAGCCGTATGGTATTACTACTAAAACTTCGTATCCCTCCATATTTGACGGCTAAGTGACGTCCATGATACCCAGGCACTATGGTACAACCTTGAGACTGTCGTATTGCCAACAATTTAACCATCAAGGCCCTAAACTATCGTAATTACCAGTGAAACCTTTCGATCCTAGAAAATTTCGCAGACACTGTGATTGAAGGAAAACTGAAAATTTTTATCACCACCATAAAACTTTGGTAAACCGGTATAATATGATGAGATCTAGTTTAGTTAGAACTCCAGGTGCTTGGAGGACGATGGTGAAACCCACCAGTTTATTAATGCGTCATCAGCAAGTGATATTGCCTAATATTATGGTACCACAATCAATAAATTATCAAAGAACCTCAGTGAGATATGGGTCCAATGCCACTAAAGATAAAATTTCAGAGATTACCACCGAGTTGAGTCAATTTACCGATGAATTACCCCTTAATGCTAGTCCTATGACATCGGATCAAATAGGTTATTTGGATTCTATTGGTTTAGCTCAAGGTTATGGACCAACAGCCATGATTGAACGAGTATTGGAATATAGTCATGTTTATAGTGGATTACCCTGGTGGATGACGATTATAGGAGTTACTTTGGGATTAAGATTATTTATGTTCCCATTATATGTTAGGGCCACTCGAAATGCGGCCAAGGTTTCCAAGATTAAACCTGAACTTGATGATATTATGAGAAATTTAAGAAATGCTGAATCACCTCAAGAACAAGCTGAATTAACTAGGAAAAGACAAAAAATTTCTAAAGAAAATGATATTCATATGACCCATCAATTTTTACCTGCGGTACTGCAAATTGTGTTTGGTTATGCATCCTATTCAGCCTTAACAAAAATGGCTAAATTCCCCGTGGAAGGATTTAGTGAACAAGGTGCTTATTGGTTTACGGATTTATCACAAGTCGACCCTTATTTAGGGTTACAAGTGATCTCAGCTGCTGCATTTTTCGTCATGTTTAGACTTGGTCAAAAAGCTGGTATGAGTGAATTTGGACCAACCCAAATGAATGCCCCAATGCAAAAATTGATGTATGCTATGCCAATTGTTACCATCTTTATTACGAAAAATTTACCAGTTGCATTTATTTTATATTTGGCAACTAACTCGATTGTGTCAATCTTTCAAAGTTTAGTATTTAATAATAGAACTACCAGAAAATTATTAAAAATTCCACCAATGTATAGACATGCTCCTAAACCACAAGATCAAAATTTAGGTAATTGGTGGAATGATTTTAAGGATAGAACTAACCAAAATACCGAAAAGAACATGCGTCAAGCTGATGCTAGATTATCAGCCAGAAGAAAAAGAAGTCTTGATACCAAAAATAATTATATCAAAAGACATTAAATGTCATTACAATTAGATATTCTTATATAGAACAATTCTTGTAAATATTTATATCAATAAACTTATTAAAGGCTATAATAAATCTATAAAAAACTAATATAAAAACATTGTGTCAAACGAATGAACACTTATACGTATGCTAAATCTAAATCATAAATATAAAAAATAACGGAATAAAAAAATGTAACAATCTATAAAAACTCGAGTATGTATAAGCGTAAAAAATTTGTAAGTATAAGTATTGAATGATTATGATTCAACGTAGTTGGATTTTTCATTGTCGTTCTCTTCAGTTATTTGTAATTCATCAACTTTTTTAATTAGTTGATTCTCTTTTTCGTCATCATTGGCTACTTGATCTTCTTCCTCTTCCTTCTCCGATTCTTCTATTTCAGCTTCAGCTTCTTCATCAGCTTCAACATCTTCATCTCCTTCCCGTAATTCAGATATTGATTTTTCAAAAATTGCTTCATAATTCACCACAATTTTTTCCAATATAAAATTCATAAATCCAAAATTATTAACTAATAGTTCCAAACTACTTGCTTCAGTCAATGCCGGTCCAATAACAGTTGCTATATTTGCTGGTGTCATTTTATTTTCATCACTAAATTGAACAACTTTATTCAAATGCTTGGATAATGCCTTAAAAGTTTCATAATTTACCGTTGGTAACGACTTTAAAATTTCTTTAAATTTAATTATAATTGGTACGTTTATATTTGACGATGATCGATCTTCCAGTTGAATCGTCTGTCTTAATTCAAATAATTTTTCAATGACTTTATCAGTTAATAAAGCATCTGGAAATTCTCTGAAAAATGACTTGATACAACTTGTTAATGCATGAACATCATAGCTTCTTTCTTCGAAATCAATATAACCAGTCTTATCAATCATGGATTTCAAATTATTTAATTCACTAATTGAAGTACTAATTCTATAGATACCAACACTTTTGATACCATCAGCTTCAATCTCATCAAACATATCAATTAAAAATTTTGGTACTAAACTTGATTGTCGATTACAAATAACATTAATTGGAATACCAAAAGTAGTGAAATTAGAAGGATTTCTAATATTTAACGTTCTTGAAAAGAACCAATGCTTGTTGGCATAATTTAATTTCATTAACCAATCATTTAAATCAATTTCATCTAAACATTGGAAAAAATAATCTTCACCCCCTTGATCATTATCAATCTTAAACGACAAAGGTAATAAATAAACTGGGAAAATCTTTTTGTTTTTTAGTGGTATGACCACAAATGGCTTCTGTTTATTGTCAACCAATCCACTGGGATTTGGTAAATCTTTAACATTGATACATTTTTCTTGGTAGTTTTGATGATTATTATTATTACCACCTAAGGAAAATGGTCTTGATTTATTGAAAAATCCACTTATTTTAAATCTTGATGTTGAATTAGTTTTATACGATAATGATTGTCGTCTTAAACTTGGATTAGATGATTTTTTATTGATGGATTGACTGTTAATCGAACTATTTGAATTGTTATTTTGATGTAAATTACTTAAATTAAGATTTGAATTATTGACATGATGTTCAGATTCATTTTTATTACCTTCTTTCATCTGTTTTTTACGATTATCAATGATTAGTATTCTATGTTGATCCTTTAATACATTTTTAAATAATTTAATTTTATCCTTTTCTAAAAATGTAAATTCTTTCAAATTTTGATTATTAATTAAATTTTCATCTAATTTTAATAAAAATTCAAATTCTCTAGTATCATTATGAGTGAATTCTTCATTTGCATCTAAATCTTCAACGGTTAATTCTTTGATTAATTTATAAATTAAATATCTTTTATTAAAATTAATTAAATGCGTATTAGTGAAATTTGGACACTTATTAATCTCTATTAAATTTTCGATGATCCACCCAAAACAAGGTAATAATGGTTCATGGTTTAAAATTAAATCAGTAGTTTTTAAATGTCTTGGTAACAAAGAATTCAAATCATCAAAATGGATATTACTGGCATCTTCATTATTTAACGAATTTGAAGCTTTAACCCATAAATTAGAAAATAATCTTGACTCAGAAGTATAAATAACGTTAGTAATAGCACTTTCAATACATGAAGGAATTATTGTATCGCGGTCATTAGTGCCATTTATCCCTTCAAAAACAAATTGATTATCTGACATTTTTAATTGACAAATTTTGACCATATATAATAACGTTTTCATTCTATCTAATCTTTCATCAACAGTAATATTTAAATCAGTTAATTGAACTGAAATGTAAGTTTTAAATTTTGAATATAATTTAAATAATTTTCTGAACACTAATGGAAATTTCTTCAATATTAAAACTTTTTCTTCTGAATCGGTCAAAGTCTCAAAATAAGTAAAAATATTTGAAATAATCAAGTTTTCATCATTAATTGCATTTTTTTGCAATTCAAACTCCAATAATTCATTTTTTTCAAATTCAACTTCTAAAATTTTAAAAATTTTAAACCAATCTTCAGCTCTGATACCCTTATAGAATACAGTTAATAATTTGTTAAATTTATGCAAGAATTTTTCGATTTTATTAACATTTTTGTGACCTGGTAAATTTCTATTGATTGGCACTTCATGTAATGAATTATTAAATTTAAATTCATTGATTAAAAATTCATCAAATTTCAGAATTTCTAATGGTCTGTAAGTTTTTCTTACAAACAATTTTTTCAATTTTTTATAATAATTAACTAAACTTTCAAATGATTTTTCTAATTGAACATCGATTTTATTTGAATTATACCACTGTAAAATTTCATTACTGAATAATTTTAATAATTTGATTAATATTTTTTTATTAATTAAATCCAAAGAAAAATTAGTATAAAAATTATTAATCAAAACTACCAAAACCTTCAAAATATTAATTTGAATTTTCAAAAGTAATGAGTAGTCAACTTCACCCAAATCATTTAAAGCTACCGTCAGATCTAAATTCCAATTAGGAAATTCAAATTCTGACTGCATTTCATTTAATTGATTTGTTTTAATTAAATACATTTTTTTCATAATGGATATTACTGCATTACCTGAGTTAATAAACCTGTGAGCTAAAATTTCTAATAATTGTCTAGTAGTAATAAATGAGTTGTAGTTTAATAAAAATACAAATCTGTATTCTGTCAAATCAATATTGATCGATTCATCTAAATATTTAGAATCAATTAATAATAAATCAACCAATTTATCAATATTGGCATATTTTGGGATATATTTATAAATTTGCAATTGACTTGAGTCACTAGAAATTACACTAAAACTTTGGTTGGATAAAACATTACCTGATTTTTTAACAAACTGCGGTAATGATGAAGGTTGCAGTGAGGTTTGACTCTGACTATGACTTTGTCCTAGGCTATTGTGACCATGGGATTGAGATTGCTTCTCACTAGGATCAGTTTCGGTTGAATTCATTTGAAAATTACTAAATTTATCAGAATTCAAGATGTCATCCACATCGATGCCCAATCCAGGAACGTATTCATCATCCTCATCATGATCATCCTCATCTAACGCATTCAATCCAGATGTAGTAAGATTATTATCGATCTCATTAACAAAATCATCAATCCTGAATACCAACTCATCATCAATTGGAATATTATGTTTATCAGTATCAATATTTATTTGGGTATTACTGTTAATATGGTGTCCATTGTTTAAAGTTGACGCTAATGGGGTAATTTGATCGTTTTCATTATCAGCACTACTGCTACTATTTTTATTATCGTTTACACTAGTATGATTGACAGTGTTATGGTTTGAATTAATGAGTTGACCATTATTCGATGTAATGGCTAATTCATCATATTTTAATAAATTAATTTTAAAATGGTTATTATTGAAAAGTGGAATTCTTGATGCAGGATTTGATTCATTAATATTGTTTAAATCTGTGTAGCTCCCAATATTATTTACATTTGATAATGTTGACGAAGAATTTTGACCTGAGTTCAATGAGTCGGTTGAATTTAATGAAATGTTTGATTTAGATGCATGCTTATTATCGAAGATTGGATTGATCAAAGGTTTTAAATAATTTTCAGGTAACTCGGGTTGGAATACTAATGAGTAATCCATTAATTTATCTAAATTTACCGAATCAACATTGATTTCTATTAACTTCAACAACTGGTTTGATAAGTTTGAATTAACGTTCTTGGTAAATAAATTATCATTGTTGAGTTCAAACGATTGTGGTAATGGTTTTGCTTCATCGTTATTTGCACCTAAATATAAAACTTGATTCAATGATTCATTAGAAAATATAAATCCCATACTATCGTATCTCTTTAAAACATCATCGTTGTACTTAATAATTTCGTTATAATTTGTTAAATTATCCAAGTATTCATTCCATCTTTTAAATGAAATGTTAATTTTCTTGTAAATCATTTCCAAGTCGTTTACATTATTGGCATTATTAGCATAGTTTGGATGATTTGGATTTAAGACATTATTAATTATTAAATCACCAAAATAGGGTACAACTCTTTCCTTTGGATAAATTTTACCCAATCCTCTTGGTACCATAATATGGTATGAAGTTTCTCTTTGATCTAAATCTGGGTTATTATTTTGAGTGTTCTGATTAATAAATTGTTGATTTGGAGAATTAGGGTTTGATGCATTAAACCCATTAACTAAAAATCTTCTATCTAATTCAAATAAAACTGGAGACCAATCATTTTTTAATAATTTAATGTAATCTATCGAAACAAAGGTCCAAATTTTGCTCAATCTTAAAATAGGTTGCGATAAAATAATTGATGCAATACCTAACCAAGATGACATATTACCTGATTTGTCAAGTAAGCAACCCAAATCAATCCATTTTTCTAATAATCTTGCTTTAAATTCTAATAATGACGAAGTGCAATTTAAACTGGTTATATTTGTTTCACAAAATAACTGGTTAATCAACAATCTTGATAAATAATGGATGTGGTATTCATTATTAAAAAACAAAGGATTTTTGTTATAGAAAAAATCTGAATTCAACGACTCATTGATTGATGAGTATAACAATAATGACTTGTCGATCGACGAATTCCATTGGTGTAAAAATTTCAAATCTATCGAACTAATAGATGAAGCAAACTCAATTATGTTAACATGGTTTAAAAAATAACTTGCACTTAAATCATGTAATGGATTTAAGTCTATCAATTTATCGTTATAAGAAATCAAATTGATTAAACTTTGTTGACTGGATAACATTTTTGATTTAAAAGTTTTCAAGCCAATTAAAGTTTCATTAAATTTAACGCTATTATTTTCATCATCATGATTTTCTTCGTCAAATTTCAAATTATCATTTAAACTTTCTAGTAATTTTAAAATATATGGAGCGATATCTGATTTTAATAAAAACCCTTTAAAATTATCATGAATATTATTTAAAATTAATAAAATTCGTTCGACTATAATCTCGAGATTATACTCCCCTTCGAAACTGTGATTAAAGATACTGATTAAAAATGAATTTAATAATCTTAAATTTTTGCCTAAATTCGGTAATATGGGAATCATGGAAATTAATTGATCAATGTTGGTCAGAAATTTTGCATCATATTGAAAGAATAAAAAATGAATCAACAGTTCGATTGAACTGCCAGAAATAAATGTCGACTTGTCATAATCAAATTTTAATTCGGGATGTGGAGTGACGGTCTTGAAGTAGGTTATTCGGAAATCTTCATTGCTACTATTGTTATTATTGTTATTATTATTATCTCCACTGGAATTACTAGGATTGTTATTACCATTAGAACTGTTACCATTATTGGTAATGGTATTTAATGGAGTTGATAACGATTGATGCGATAAAGTTGGTGAATGAATTGAGTTATTTGAATTATTTAAATTTTTAAAAATTTCTGGAGGTTGCAACACTTTTTGCTCTACCAAATTACCATCTTCATTAGGAAAATTAGCGTTAGAAGTTGCATTTAAATTGGAATTGGAATTAGAATTAGAATTGGATAATTTAGTAGGATGGGTCACGTTCATGGGACCACTAATGGTACCAATAGTAGAATTTGATGGATTGGAAACATTTATGGGGCCAGATATAGATACCTGATCCATATCTAAATTCTTAACCGAAGCACCACCAAATAAACTACTCACATCATCTTTAGATTGATCTTTAGACACTCTAAAATTTTTATAATTTAAATTTGATTTAAATAAATATAAATGGGATCCTTTTAATTCGGCTCTAAACACTTTTAAACTATGTTCACTAATTTCATTAACTGAATTGGTATTTATTATTACGTTAAGCCAAGAATTTTTAATTAATTTAGCATCATAATCATATTTGATCAACGACGTAACGGTTTTGGGACCGGATTTTCGTTGATCTTTATCGGTAACCTCATCACTATCACCATGTAAGGTGGTTGATGTCCCGGTGGTACCAATTGATCCTATGGTAGTATTGGCGGTAGTTACCGTACCTGAAGTACCCGACGTACCTAACGTACCAAGGGTTGCGGTAGTATTTGAATAGGTGGACGCATTAGAACCAACTTGTTGCTGGGATTCCCAATAATTTTGATCAATCTCGGTGGAATCTCTGTGAGTTTGATTACTGGTGGTATGGTAAAGTGATGGGCCAGTAAAACTTTTCCGTTTTTCTTTATCTTTATCTTTTCTACTCCAAATTTTTCTCATGGTAGATTAATATATTAATAGTATGGTAACTTGATGATGTAAAAGATGTATCACCAATTACCCGATGAAATAAAAAAAATATGAAAATTTTAACCAAAAAATTACGTTTAAAACTGTTGAGACTAGAAATCACAATCACCACTGCTAAACTATCAATGGTCTGATTATTATCAATTGACTGGAATCGGTGAATGAATAATTTATCGTTGAGTGATGGATGATTCTACCCCCCCTGGGATCTTCAAGTAATGGATCGGCGTGTAAAAAAATTCCCGACACCAAACTAGATGCCAATAAATCGTCTGGGTTAACGTTTTTCACCAAACAAATTCAATTTATTATCACCACCTATAACGATTGTAATGATAGGAAGTTATATTACTTGTCTTTACACCAGATGAATACAATAAACCTCTTTGTTTATTTAACCCTTCAATGGTTTGGTTAAAATCAATTAATGCTGTTTGAGGAAAAAATGTTTCGCGTTGTATGAAATTTTTTACATATTTAGCCCATTCCAGGTATTCCAGTGTAGTCAAAGTTCTGGAGAGGTATTTCGAATAATATCCGGTCTATTTAACGGTGGTGCATACGTTAAGGGTTATTGTCGAGATTGGTGTTGCTGCTGGTTCAATAGAGACCGTTATTGGATAAGTAATTATCATAATACGTTAGTAGTAAGGGAATTAACACATCGGTACGATCCCATTGCCTTCATCGTTGACAACATATTTTCAAAGAGGGATCCACAAACGTTACAGTGTCATTAGTTATCAGCTATAACGTATAAAGTGAATCATTGATCAAGTTCCTACGATATAAATCGATAAAGTTAGCACCGGGTGAAACTTCGTCAAAAACTATAAATTGAGGTTAATTTAGACGACAATTTTGCAAGGCATATTGAGATGATATTACGAAATTACGGTAAATTAGTTGGTCAGGGGGAGTGGATCAAGAATTATGGTAGGATATGGTACTTAGGTATTACTAAGGGATCCCCTAGATATTATTCCCTGGACCCCCATGCCGTGGAGGAGGAAGATTATCGTGATCGGAAACATAAATTCAACGATGGTCAGTATTATCCAACTTTGGATAGTCTTGATCGTAATTATGATGAACGATTAAGAGTCCCCAAATTTATTTCCAGGTTTAGTCTGACGGATTTTCATCAACTCCCTAATAAACGTATGGAAACTTCGATTAATTTAATGGGTAAGATCATCAAGGTGAGAAAATCTGGTAAATCCATGTACTTTATTGATTTATTACAGGATAATAAAGTGATACAAATCATGGCCAATAATAAACTAATGGATTTATCGAAAGATGATTTCCATATGATCCATAATGATTTACGAAAGGGAGATTTTATAAATTGTATTGGATTCCCTTCCGTTACCAATACCGGCCAATTAACATTAAAATTAAATCGACCCATCACCTTATTAACTCCTTGTTTAAATTCTATGAAATTACCCGAAAAAATTGTTGATAAAAAATTGATCAATTCTAATAAAATTTTAAATTATTTAATCGATAGTAATGCCCGAGATAAGATTATTATTAAATCAAAGATTATAAGGTTGATAAGAAATTTTTTAAATGAACGAGAATTTCTTGAAGTACAAACTCCCATCATGTCGGGACCTTCAACCGGTGCCAATGCTAAACCATTTATCACTCGAGCTAATAGTCTTGGGGAAGTGGATGATAATGTACAAGAAACTCATTTACAGTTAAGAGTGGCCCCTGAATTATGGCTTAAACGGTTAGTAATTGGAGGGTTTGAACGAATCTATGAAATTGGTAGTAATTTTAGAAATGAAGGTATTGATGCTACTCATAATCCCGAATTTACTAGTTGTGAATTTTATTGTACCTTTATTGGCTTGCAAGATTTGATCAAAATAAGTGAAGATTTAATCCAATATTTGTACCATCATTTATCACAACAGTATAATATATCCCATTTACAAGATTTAACCTTGGAAGTTAAAAAATATGAATTTATCCCCACCATCGAAGCCATTACCGGTGAAATCTTACCTAGGGAATTAACATCTGACAATTTAATGGCCTATCATAATAAAATTGGGTTAAAATTACCTGATATCAAGTCTCCAGCCAACTTGTTGGATAATTTGGCATCGTTAATTGAACAGAAAAGTGAAAATTCATGTCATCCCATCATTATTTACAATCATCCATCAGTGTTATCACCATTATCAAAATCCACCACCATAGCATATGATGATAGATTATATGATATCTCATTAAGATTTGAATTATTTATCAATGGTAAAGAATATATCAATGCTTATGAAGAAGAAAATTCACCATTTGAACAATTTGAAAAATTTAAATTGCAACAATTATCGAAAGATAATTTTAATGATGATGAATCATTAATACCTGATTGGAATTATATTAAATCATTAGAATATGGATTACCCCCTACTGGAGGTTGGGGTTGTGGAATTGATCGATTGGCCATGTTATTTACCAATTCTGAAAGAATTGAAGATGTGCTTCCATTTGGCACCATCAAGGATGTATTAAAAAATTAATTATCATCATCCGCTTTATGCCGAGGATACACCTTGGGCCTTAACATGAATGCCATCATCATGGTATAATTGTATAAAGTATTTATGTAAATAGAGTAAAATCATTAAATAACGATACACATGATTAAGATGTAGCCAGTGTAAAGATGTAAATAGTGTAAAATGGCGTAACCGTAATCAGTGTAAAATAGCGTAAATCGTATATAGTAATAGACAATAATCTACCGTGCGATCGCGGTGTTCATAAATTTAAACCGGTAAATTGCCTGACAGGCGTCGTCATCCATAGTTGCCGAATCTAGTTCTCTCCCATCAACGATGAGGTCTAGGTCATCATTGATAGCATCATGCTACTACTATATAAACCTTAGAAACTTTAACCACTGGTGGGAAATTAAGGATAATTCGGCAGTTATAAACTATGGTAAACTTACCCTGTCGCCCCCCCAGTCGGGTAAATGATTACCCATAGCACCTACGATAACCGCTCAGGTGATTATAGTTTTGTCAGTAGCACGGAATTCCATGCAATGGTAATTCGTTTTTCCCAGGATAATCCTTGTCGCAGCAAAAAATGATTGTTCAACTTCGCCTAATTATAATCCGTGACTTAAATTCCGTATGGTGATTCTGACTTTGGTTCGCAATTACAGTTCTTCATTCCACGCTGCAGTGGATATGCGTCATGCACGTTTTATAATCTCATAACCTTACCCACGACAATATCATGTTATGTTGCTTATCCACCAATTATCCGCACCTGAATTGCTGTTATGTTGCCATGATCTGCTGAGACTATACTAGGACTTGGGGTGGGGTGGGGGGTTAACGCCAGGAGTGGGGGGTGGGCTGATAACGGGGTAGGACACCAAAACCTGATTGTTGATAGCTTGTCTATACCTTATACGTATAAACCCAAAATATCAATTTTTTAAACGCCATCTCCCAACCAAAAATTATTAATTGCACCTGACCTGGAAATTACTCACTTTACAGTTGAAGGGTAAAATCTCACGATCTACCGTGTTACATAGAACTAGGGTTGCGAAACCTCCTAAGCCCCCCTAACCAAATTTCTTTTTATTGATTATGCAGATGGAGATTTCTGGATTGAGACGATACCGATTAGCAGGTAGTAATGATTAACATTAGACATCGTAGCTGGTTAACATCATTGTCACCACCATGAAAGTTACCACATGGCAATGTAAAATATCACATGTGAGCTATGGTGGCCCAGCCCATTATCAGTAATCCTAGAAGTTAGATGAAATTCCATGATTAATTAAATGAATACATGTATTAGATGTATTAGATGTATTAGATGTATTAGATGTATTAGATGTATTAGATGTATTAGATGTATTAGATGTATTAAGGTGACGAAGCATTGATGCATAATCTATGTCAAACTACTAATAAAATAACCTGGTTAATTAACCCAACATATTCGATTTACATTTTATGACAGCAATCTTCGATCTCCTCAGTTCAGCCTCACAACAGTAATTACAGGTTATTCAACAATGGTACATCTTTACCATAATGTTCGATATGTCGTGGCATATCGTGCTAAACTCCTATATCCTAAATCAGTCGTGGAGTTGCTGACGACGTAGTGTCAACCGTCGGGTGGTGGCCAGAGGGTGGTCTATGGTAGCCATACCGTTGCATCATTGCTGGTGAGGGTTATCGTGGAGGATAGCATTGCGACAATGTCTGATAACCTCATCAGACATTGTCATCACCTGATTAGTCAGGTGATGATGAAGAAATGCGCGAAAATTTTCAGTTTCGTTGAAGAGTATTCACCAGTTGACATTAATTGTTTATCATATCATCGCTATATTGGTTACAACATGGTACAAATCAATGAAGTTAAGGATAATCAAGGAAGGGAATCCAGAACTGCCGCACATACTCATATCAAAGGATTAGGGTTGGATGAAAAAGGTACGGCTAAAAAAGTGGAAGGAGGATTTGTAGGTCAAGCTGATGCTAGAGAAGCCTGTGGGATTATCGTCGATTTAATCAAGAGTAAAAAAATGAGTGGTAGAGCTATATTATTGGCTGGTCCTCCAGGAACTGGTAAAACGGCGTTAGCATTGGCGATTTCCCAAGAATTGGGACCCAAAGTGCCATTTTGTCCCATCGTTGGTAGTGAATTATATTCAGCCGAAGTTAAAAAGACGGCATCATTGATGGAAAATTTTAGAAGAGCTATCGGATTAAGAATTAAAGAAACTAAGGAAGTCTATGAAGGGGAAGTCATTGAATTAACTCCGGAAGAAAGTGAAAATCCGTTAGGTGGTTATGGTAAAACCATTAGTCATGTCGTGGTGGGGTTGAAAACCGCTAAAGGTACCAAAAATCTTAGATTGGATCCTTCGATTTATGAAAGTATGCAAAAGGAACGCGTTAGTATTGGTGATGTTATTTATGTTGAAGCTAATACCGGTAGTGTCAAACGTGTAGGTAGATCCGATGCTTATGCTACCGAATTTGATTTAGAAGCCGAAGAATATGTCCCATTACCTAAAGGAGATGTCCATAAAAAGAAAGAAATCATTCAAGATATTACGTTACATGATTTAGATGTAGCTAATGCTAGACCTCAAGGTGGTCAAGATGTTTTATCAATGATGGGACAATTATTAAAACCTAAAAAAACTGAAATTACCGATAAATTAAGATTAGAAGTTAATAAAGTCGTGAGTAAATATATTGATCAAGGCATTGCCGAATTAATTCCAGGGGTATTATTTATTGATGAAGTTAATATGTTGGATATTGAAATTTTTACCTATTTAAATAAAGCCTTGGAAAGTAATATTGCCCCTATTGTGGTCTTAGCTTCTAATCGAGGCTTAACTACTATAAGAGGTACTGATGATGATATAAAAGCTCCTCATGGCTGTCCACCAGATTTAATCGATAGATTATTGATTGTTAGAACCTTACCATATAACCAAGAAGAAATTAAAATAATTATTTCCAAACGATCAAATTTGGAAAATTTGGTAATTAGTCCTGAAGCATTAGATAAATTATCATTACATGGCTTAAATAATTCATTAAGATATGCGTTACAATTATTGAGCCCTGCAGGTATATTGGCTAAAACGGCCAATCGACAAGAAATTAATATTGATGACGTTGAAGAATGTGAACTATTATTTTTAGATTCTAAACGTTCAATAAAAGTTTTACAAGAGAGTAAGGGGTATATTTAACCTTAAAATCACATTTACCTCAATCTATAAAGCAATAGATGTAACAAACGTATGAAAAGTATAATAGATGAAACTATATTAACTTAACATCTTTATTACTCTGGTTGTCTCTTTCGCTCATTAAACCACAAGGGATTCTCGTATCAGCATCAACCATTGACACAACCTAATTTTATTTAATTTATTCTATAGAGCGTTTAAAAAAACAAGAAAATATAAGCACAGTAAATATATTAATTCTCAAGTTCACCTAATTTGTTACATTCCAGCAAGAACTCATTAGCAGTTAAAATGTCAGATGAACCATATACAATTGATTTACCAGAATTACCAACTAATTCTTGTAAATTTTGATATTCTAAATAATTACCACCACCAACAACGAATACGGTAGCATTGTCATAGCTTTGTCTTTTGGGGGGTTTAGAATGGCCACCTCTTGACTTTGGATCCAAATATAAATAATCATCGGTTATTTGTATGGTGGAACTTGAATTTGATGAAGATGATGGATCCATGATGGATTCGACAATATTAGTGATGGGCAAATTTTTCTTATTTGGTAAAAGTTTCTTCAATCCTGATGTTAATGACGATAAACCTTCGGACAACTTCCCTTCGGTAAGACCATAAAGTCTGGATGATAAATTATTAAATAAAGCTGAGTTATTATTATGGTTAATATTTAAATCACCATCACTTGCCTCATTCAAACTTGACAAGTTGGATAATCTTGAAATTTGTTTAAATTTTTCAAAATATTTTAAGCAATTCAAATCAATGGATGGATCTAATTCTTTAAATTTTGATTTCACTTCATTGATAAAACTTTTAGGTAAATCATCATTAATCAAATATAATATTATAAATGTTCTCAATTTATCCAAAATGTTATCCGATTTTGGTACGTCAATCAAAATTTCCATAAATTCTTGTTGAATTTTGGGGTTATTATAATTCTGTTCAATTTCAAAAAATTTATCTAATGATTTGGATTCTAATTCTTTTAATAATGAGGCTAAAACATCCATATGCATATCTAATGTGGACTTTCTAGCCGTTAATTCTGGTAATGCATCAACCGCTTGTTGAATTCTAGCAGTATCAGATGTTGACTTATTGGTAGCATTTAAATCAATATCATTTAATGAATTAACCCCAGTTTTGACGGTTAAATCTTGAGCATCCTTTTTATAAATTTCCAATTCTAAATTAGCATTCTCAACCACATCAGGAAATGGTAATTGACTATTTTTAATCCAAAAAAAATCCTTGGGATCAATATCATATTGTTTATTATTGATTTTAATGGTATTTCTTTTTAAATTAAAAATATCAGATATCATACATTGATAAATCCATGAATGATTAAACATTGATGATAAATCAATATTTCTATCCAATATAACCAACACTGATCGTTTTTGAATCGATTGATTCAAATGTTTGGAATTCGATAAATGATCTCTTAATTTTAAATCCAAAGTTGAAGCCACTAATTCCGATGGTCCATTTCTTTGACACCTAATAATGGGGATATTCCCCATGGTCAAAATGATGGATAATAATCCATCAGATATTTCATCAGCCAATTTATGAATTTCGTCTTCTAACGTACCAGGGGAATTAAATTTGGTAAAAATATTATGAATATCTAACGAAAATAAATTTGGTTCGGTAACAATATAATTTAAATATTGATCATAAATTTGTTTTATTTTATAACTTTTGCCAATTAATGATACTTTTTTGGCAAATTCTTCTAATAAATCTCTCTTAATATTCGAGGTAAAATTAATATAAAATTCATCATATTTATCATGAGTCAAGTCATCAATGATAATCATGATATTTTCCACTGTAGGTTCAATGAAATATATAACCGTAACATCGGGTAAATTACTCCTATTACCATTAATCAATTGATGAATCGTTATACCACACCGTAATAAATCATTGACTCTCAATACTGATGACACGATTGATTGAGATTTCTTATCCAATACTAACGCTTTCCAAATGATTTCTTCATTTTTAGTAGCTAACGTAAGATCGGTTGATCCATCTTTATTCAAGTGAAGCATTCGCTCCAATGTTTTAATTTGATTGCTTCTTAAACTATCATCTTCCATCATGGCGTCGATGTTATTGTTCACTGGTCTCAAATTTCGCTCTCAAATCACCATGGCACTAATCTCACTGTACCAGTGCCATGAGGGTACCGCCAGGATGGTACCACCACCACGCGGGATTATTACCGTCAAGTGGTGAATCGTAGTATTACGCCAATACAATCACCATCGCTTGTCTACTGTTATAAATGGATAGATATTACAGATATTAAGATATTACAAATTTTCTATTATGCTAAATACATTATAATACACAAAAACGAAGACAACTCCTATATTTTCAAATTAGATGAATAACCTACTACAACCCACACCATTTATCTTATGTTGTTTGAGACTTTACTGTCAACATGGTAGTTTATTTATTAAGGATTGTAGAAGGCTTTCAAGCGATTACTTATCAAATTCGTTTTCAACGGGTGCCTCGTCACTCTTATATTCCACGATACCTCGTAATACTTTAATTTTCCCATAAATTTCATGGTACATGACATTTTCTTCTTCTTTTAACTCTTTGGATTTATTCTTATGTTCGGTACCAGGAGGTGGCCATACACAATTTAATTTTAATCTGGTACATTCAGTACATTTTGGTTTAGTTTCACAGCATCTTTTTTTCCGTTGTCTGCAAGTAATACAACCTAATCTTGACCGTTTAGCTGGTGGTTTAGATG
Organism: Yamadazyma membranifaciens; assembly: GCA_030572415.1. Lineage (NCBI taxonomy): Eukaryota > Fungi > Ascomycota > Pichiomycetes > Serinales > Debaryomycetaceae > Yamadazyma > Yamadazyma membranifaciens. The sequence continues at coordinate 134,058 of JAJLZV010000004.1, forward strand.
ACACCGGAGATTTTGATGAGGCTTTTTTCTGAGGTTGAACATGGTCTTTATCTTTATTTAGATTATTTGCCCGTTGATATGATGGGTTTGATGCATCAAAGTCGGAATAAATAGGATAAATGGGGTAATTTTGATACATTGGGACCCCTGGAGGAGGATACATTCCTTCGGGTACCGCAATTGGTACCTGTCCCGGTACTTGTCCTGGTACTTGTCCTGGTACTTGTCCTGGTACTTGTCCTGGTACTTGTCCTGGTACTTGTCCTGGTACTTGCCCTGGTAATTGACCCGGCACAGCCATTCCTAATTGTCCAGGTACATGTCCCTGTGGTTTCCCTATTTGACCAGGTACTGGATACATGGGAAGTTGACCAGAATGCTGTGGTGGTTGACTGTGATTTATTGGAGGTATTGGAATATTATGATTTGCATGTGGTGACTGACTATATGATGTATTTAATGATGGTAAGCTTTTATTTAACCCATTTAATGATGGATTAGCAGTGGTGGTGGCTGTCGTTGTGCCTGATGATACAGTACTTGAATTTACAGGATTTGAACTATCACTACTAACATCGTTATCACTTTCATCGTTACCAGTGGTATTTTTACCATTTTTATTATTATTATCATTAGCTTTAATATTTTCCACGTTAGGAGTTATAACATTTGATTTTTTGCCCACTTCGGATTCACCATCCTTTTTAACTGTTACATTGTCAAAATTATTTTTTGACCATTCCATGATGAAAATGCTAGTTTTTGTATATCACAGTTGAGGAGATATGCTGATAAGGTTCTAGTTAGTTTAAAATATGGAAAATATCTGGGTAACTAACCAAAAGGTGGTATTTGATGCAGTATAATCAAACCAGCTAATTTAAAATAAATATGTAATCAAAAATTCACGTTAAACCAACCCAATAATGTTGAATAAGGATGATTGATAAGATGAATGAGGAATCGTTAACCACAACTAATTGTAAATAATAACAAAATAAGAAATCTCTGTTAAAATCTGATAAAGTTGTCCAGATATTGTACCCGATTTCCAGTTTATTACCGATTATGTTAAAATCCTAATAAACAATATGAAACAAGCAAAGAAATTGAATCACTATTCTTTACTAATATAAGGCTAGGTAAAAAAATATACAACCTCGATGTATGATTATTAATTCTTTCAACCAACAAGGAATATAATTATAATCAACCCACTAATTAATTCCGAAATTCAAAGATTCTTTGTAATATTGAATCCTGAGTTAAAGGTTGGATGATATGATGTTAGGAGTTGGGATGATGGTGATTTAGTTGAGGTGATTTGACAATGTAATCCCCAACGCCTATAAATAATGCAGTTTATTGGACGTTTGTTATTCTCAACCTTTGTGTCTATGGATCTCAGCAAAAAAAATATTACTGGGAGGTGGATTTATGAACGATCGTCCCTAATCGATACCACTAGGTTAATGTCAAATGTATAATAAGGAAGTGTAATGCCAAAAATTATATTAATATGCTAATACGTTAATATTGCTACCAATATGATAATCTATGATCGATTATGATTATTGTCAACTTTATACGAAAGTCTCGGAATTCAGTTCTGTGCTTCTGTATTTAGCACCGTTGATGGGGAGATTATGATGATAACAATCGATACTTAATATGATGGTATGGAAATTATTTATTATCAGTTAAACTACTGAAAGATAATAAGGATAATATTGTGGTGGTTTCCAAATCGACTTTTTCACTTTGGAAATTTCAAATATTTATATCATCTTTGGACTTCCTTAGTAAAGTCTCAGTTTTTTTTTTTTTATTTGTTTTTTTTTTTTTTTTAATTTCGATTGGGAAATCTTTAGAAATGGTGAATTCATTGTTCTGCTGCATTAATAAGTTCCTTTTTCCTCAAGTCTTAATTATGTGATTGTTTGTAACCCTTACAGATAATTTGACATGAAGCGTCACTGTGACACACTGAATGATGTTGGTAATATGAGGATAGTAACTACCAGGTCATCGTGAACATGGTAGAATATGAAAATTGAGAGGATAGAGAACATCACAATAGTAATACTAGCAACTTTCCAAGTTAAATTATAAGTTGGTCTTGCTATTTTTTACATCGATCTAGAGACCTGGAGAATGATGATATCGAATTATACTAACGAAGAACGTTAAATTCTCCATGCAGACATGATCATCAAACCTTTCGGAACTCCTTTGATGATTGTCTTGTTGATACTAAACACCTAATACCTATAATATGAAATTTCATGCTAATTGTTCTATCGCCGTCGTTGGTACCTCATAAGTACCTTTACCAATCGGCCTTTAAGATTGTTCTCAATTATAATGTTTAACCTGTAATTACCCATTGCTGGTAGTTTGAATTATTTCCTAATCATAACCCTACTATTGGTCATGGTGTATACCGTATCGTTTCACTTGAGATTTTTCTCCTCTAACATTTCGAATACTAGGTAGCAATTGTAAACATCCTCGATCTGGTTATACATTGTAAACCAATCTATCAATAGTAAACGCCAGGCATAGCCCGTCAAATTAACATTGGGCAATTAACATCCCTGCAACTAATTTTATCGACTTGTGCATGAAATGGTGGTCTACTAACAAGCTCATTCTTCGTGCCGTTCTACCTTAATCGATGCCACTTTGTGAGGAAAGTACTTGAACAATCTTGAGTTATTCAGCCTACTTGGAGCACATTGACGATAGCAACTAACCTATCTGGCATTTAGAATTTACAAAGGTTCGTAGATCTCGTTCATTCCACATATTCTATTGTACTCAATTATAAGTTTTCTATTGTGCCGATCCATTATCTCATCTCTCCAACTAAGGCAATGGTGCATCATGCATGACCACGAATGCGAGACTTGGTCTAACATCCTGTCCGCAGGGCTAAGTTTTTATGCACTTGTCGCCCTTTCGGGGTTTAGCCTGATTCACCCTCTGTAAATGAATTATCTCGCTAACTGCACTTTAGCAATATTGCGTGAAATTAAGGTTTAAACTTACATCAGTTTGAAACATCCAAATCTAGAATATGGTAATAGATAACAAAAGAAGATCATTAGACAGTTATTAAATAGGTATTAAGTAAGTTATTGCTATTATAAACTACTATCAAGGCGTCAAGGATAGTAAAGTATTGCCAAACTGTTGTTTAATTAAGAAAAATTTTATATTCTATGTACACCTACATCATTCCTGGCATTCCACCTGGCATACCTTGGGGCATACCTTGGGGCATTCCTTGGGGCATTCCTTGGGGCATACCACCTGGAGCACCACCTGGTCCACCGGCACCTTGTTTTAATGAAGATTTACCAGCCTTTAATAATTCATCACATAATAATAAATTCAGAGAAATACCAGTAGCTGAACTAATAGCATTTCTAATCACTCTATAACTATCCCAGATACCTTCCAAAGTAGGATCCATTGGTTCACCAGTTTTTAAATCAATACCAACTTTTCTACCATCCTCAATTTCATCTTGACAATTGGTTAAAGTTTCTAATGCATCTAATCCTGAATTTATGGCCAACATCTTTGGAATAATTAATAATGATTCACTAAAAATTTTGGCGCCAATTTTATTTTTACCTTTAATGTTTTTCAGTTTTAATAAATGATTGGCTACAGAAAGATAAAATGATCCAGCTCCCGGTATAATTGATTTATCATAAATAACATTCTTAATTGATCTTAATCCATCTCTAATGGCATCTTTGGTTTGTTGAATAACATAGTTATTAGACCCTTTAATTAAAATACTAACGGATTTTGGTTCTTTATTTTCGGTAATATAAGTAAATTTATCTTCACCAATACTATTTTCATAGACTAATCCACTATAACCTAAAATATCCAATGATAAATCATCAACTGAATTTTGAGCTTCACCACCACAAATTAATTGTAATCTTTCCATATTTCTTCTTTTGGCTCTTCTTAATGCTAATATACCATTTTTAGCTAAAATATCTAATGACATTGGATCAATACCCTTTTGATTAATTATAACAAAATTTTTATTACTACCCAATTCACAAACTTGATTTTTTAAATCGATAATTTTTTTCAATTTTTCATCAACAAATCTTCTTTCGGATGCTACCAATTTTTCACGTTGTTCAACATTACTATAAAAAAATCCCGAATTAACTTCGGTTTTTTCATATTCTAATGAAACATTCAAGATTAATATATAACAATTGGTCAATCTTTTTGGCATATCGGGATGTCTAGCACCATGATCTAATACTAACCCTTTAATTAATTCGGTATCTTTAACATCACCATATTGCATTGTCATGATCTCAATCATATGTAAATCAATCGAATCATTATCTTTAACACTCAATACTGCATCGGTTACAATGGGGGATAATATGGAAGTTAATTCATTGGAAATTTTGGTAGATAATGAAGTTTTAGCAATATTTAATAAAAATTCTCTATCAAATTCTTGTTTATCTTGTTTAATAACTTTAAAATCATCTAAATATTTCAAAGTTTCCGTCTTGGCGATTTCAAATCCATCGATAATAATTCTTGGATGGATACCTTCATTAATATATCTTTCACATTGTTTTAATAATTCCCCCACCAATAATACAACCGTGGTGGTACCATCACCAGTGATTTCATCTTGTGCCGTAGCAGCACGAGCGATCATTACGGCGGTAGGATGTTGAATTTGCATTTCAGAAAGTAATACCTTCCCATCCTTGGTTAATTTTAAATTCCCTGATCCATCAACTAATAATTTCAAGGTTCCTTTAGGACCTAAATTAGATTGTAACACTTGTTGTAATCCTGTGGCCGCAGCAATGTTCACTTGCAATGCTTGAGAACGTCTTAAACTTTCTGACTTGGGATTTAATAATTGAATTGACATCTTCTAGTCCTTGCCGTTACTTTTCCTCAACGCGCGAAGAAGATTTTTCAACCTGAAAATTTTTTGTTCATCAAAATTTTCACGTGCGTGATCATGTGATGTTATATTTGGTGCACGGCAGTATGATGATGAATGGTATAATTCTATCACGTCAATACTAATGTTACACACTATAATACTATGACGATGCTAATATAATACCGTCAATAATCAGGCAATCCTTTACCAATTCCGAAGCAAAATTGAATGTCACGCCGGTCGGCTGTTTTGTCCCGAATAACTCATCTGTCTATAATTGACATCCTAGATAGTCGACATCCTATGACATTTAAGGTGTCATTTCCTAACCTCAGAATTTCCTGTTACCAAAGTTTCCCAACCAACCAGAATTGGTGCAATGACCTTTAGTAACTATACAGCGGTTCGCATTTCCCATTACAGATCTCGTTAGGTAACAATTGAGGTAGCAATATTAAGATTGTCCTATCTCAGGTTAGGATAACGATGAAACTATCATGAATTTGACATTGTTGATGGATCAGGTATGTTTTGATATATGACTAATTATGTTGAATTTGCTACTACTTGAAAAATATGAATATTGTTCATATGAGTAACCGAAATTTAAACCATTAATTTATCTCGATGTGCATGAGAAATATTTTAAAGTTACCATAGTTACTTTAATACAATTTGTTGGGAAACTAAAGCCCTTTCGCTTCTTGTATTCAGTCGATGTTGGTGAATAACGATTATTATGGCTAGTATTACGTGGTAGAGGTAAGGTGGTAAACTCAAAAACCCATGGTTTTAAACTTTGGGTCGAGAAATATGCAAGCTCCTGATGAAGACTTTTATCACAGAGTTTGGCATATCCCTTGTCGTTAATTGACTCATTGGTATGAATGGTTAAATATCTAGCTATCAATCGACAAGGAGATGGGACAACACCATATCAACTTGTAATCGCGTTGCTTCGTCGTACTTGACGTTATAGATGTTAACTATACTAATTTAAGTGTATGGGAGATCTTGAATATAGTAATGAGGAGTTTAGAAAATGTCAATTATATTCCTACGTCGTACAGTATAAATTGTGCAACACAGGCGGGTCACCACCTTCTTTTTAGGATTATTATATGTTTATTTTGATATACTTTTGCTATCCTACGTCATTGTATAGTATCAAAAGCTTTTGAGTTATTTGTTTGTTATATTGTTATTCTTGGATATAATGAGCCATGGATTTTAATCGTCTTGCATTCAGGTTACAATCCTCACTAATGAGCAAGTGTAATATTTGTTATAAAAAATTCCGTTAATGTGATTATTGTGGGTTTTTGATAACCATTGTTGTCAAATCTCGAACTATTTTTTAAGGTAATAAAAAGGAGGTATGTGTAATTGTTTTCAATGGCTGGGAATTATGGATATCATGGAGATTTACTTGATTTTATAGAGGTTAGTTATCTTGTGATCGAACATTTTACATGATAATAATACTAATAGAAATACTGGTTCCATATTTTTAGATATCGTCTAGATTTAATATAGGTTGTGGATTAGTCAAGCTTGGATTGATTCGAGATTGACCTTAAAAATCCAATATATTTTCTTATTATTGGATAAAAGGCTAAACTCCACCAAGTAGGATTCAATTAAAGTTCTAATCCATTGCTCTATGTCCAGACATTGTTGTACATTTAGATGTGTTCAAATATTTAAAATTGCCTTTATCCAGTTTACACCGTAGATCCGTCAATATTAATTAACACGATCAGCTATTTAAGCAATACTGTTTCAGTGTGATTTATCTTCTTTAAGAACATTAACTTTATGTACTTTCCAAACCCTTGTTATGAATCACCAACAATTCTAGAGTTGTTTTTTTTGTTTGATTAATTATGTTTGTAGATTACCGCTTATACTTATTTCAGTTTATTAAGGGTAATAGTACTACTTCATTTGCAGTTTAATTATAGTTAGTTCTATATTTTTATTAGCTGAGTCGTTTAACTATGAAATTTTTTTCGAGATGCCAATTTTTTTATAAATTTTAATGTTTGATATTCTTAAAGGAGGTTTAATTGGTCTTTAGAACTCAAAAATTGCTTGTCACTTTAGTTATTTCAAGAATATGATTGTGATTAGAAGATAGATATTGATTATAATTATAATTGTTATAATTGTTCAACAGTGATAAGTTAGATTATTTTTCATGGATGTATAAGTAATTCACATCCACTGAGTTCTGTAGGAAGTTTTAAAAATGGACAACAAGTATTGTAAGGAGTATAGTAGCCTTGTTGTTACGATCTTCTGACATTAAGCTTCAGTTGTCAGATTTTGTTTGTATTTAACACAATCTCCCCTTAGTGTTTGTCGACAGGTGTTGACTGAAATTAAGAGGATATTGTTTAGAACAGTAATGCTGAAATAACTTACAATCTCTTGTTTATTTCACCTCGTGTTCGCTGCCTAATCATTTTCGATTATAATAGGGATTATTTTCAGCACCGTCAACTTTTCAACGATATACTCATCTAGTATAAAATAATATATTTAGGGTCAACTTAATAGCCATTATAATTTATTTTCCGAGTTCCAATGCCGGTCAATGAATTTGATGGACAATACTTGCCACTAAAATGAATAATTTCTTAGTCATATGTCATTATCCTTTACATCAAGGAATACGGAATATATATACTTCGTACACCTCGGTCAGTATGTTCCCTAAATTAATTAGCAGTCATGACAATGAAGTTAAATAATAATTAATTAAAAATTCCGTTTTTGTTCTTGTATATAAACTGGCTATAGCTGCTTAGCGATATCTTTGACCAAACTTATCGGCAGCTTGTATTATATTTAAATAATATTAATGTAATAAGAGATAATCTACGATTTAAAAAGTATATTCATCCAGATAGTTTCCCATGAAATTATTAAAAATAAATCCTAGCACCAAACTGTTATTTCATTGGTTAATGATCTGTTAAATGTTCGGTAAAACTTTGACTATAAGTTTCCTTCGTGATAAATATTAAATTGTTCAGTTGATAATTGATATGGATATCTAGCTCTTCTTTCTAAGCACTTTCTTATCAATAACTAGACTTGCTATAGTAGATTAAAAAAGTGTAACTCATTTTTAGCCACGATGATTTTATGGATAATATGTGGTTTATTTAGTAAAACTATATGAATATCCTCACCCAAAGGTTCCAACTATTAACTTATCATGTCCGGTCTTATGTAGATGATAAGTAAAAGAGAGCTTTCTAGTTAACAGGGCTAAATAAGTGAGTAGATATCGTTTAATTCCTCGCCATTCTAGTATTTGAAGCTGAATAACCTAGTATACTGGAAGATGTACAACATAATATTTACTGAGTTCCCTTACATCTTTTGTCATGTTAGTGTACCTTTATGACTGTAACCAGGGCTTTAATATAATATATAAATAGCATTTATTTTCCCGAATAGTTAGGAAGGTATTACCGTATGACAAAAATTTTGAGAGCTCGGATTTAAAACCTGGTAAAGTGTAAGCATAGGAAAATTATTTTTGTTTCATGATTTATGAGGTTTCTCTTAGGTTATTATTAGTTTTATCGTTTTTATTTACCGGAGTTGTTTCTATTGATTGGCAGCAATGGTTGACACGTCCTGAAAGTACAACCCAAGGAATGCTCACAATAACTGCAGGTATCGCTTTGTATGGTCCACATCTAGTGGAAAATGTTTACGGGAATTGTAGAGTATCTATAATTTCTGTTCAATGTGCCAAAGCTGTCGGTAGAGCAATTGCTGACATCTATGTGGGCCACAAAAGCTTAGAGTATGCTACAGGCTGGTATAAGAGTAATGCTATGGATAATAACGTTGGTGAAGTGGCAGATTTTTTTAATAATTATGCGATATTCGTCAATGTTACTAGGCAGTTGGAAGGCCAGGATTCACTGTACAATTTGGGATATCAGATGAAGATTGTGGAAGCTGATGGTATCCCTATTGCTATTAATATATCCGAAGCTAATCCGTATGATTCATCTCGTATCTGGGTTACTGGCTTGAAATCATTGAGTTCCGATTTTAATCAAACAGAGGAAACATTGAACGACATGATTGTTTATCGTAAAACAAAACATGGCGGAATAGCCATCTCACCCTTAGCCCCAATGGTTGTAAATTCCACTATGTCAGCTTCAACAAAAAGATACTTTGGATCAAATGAAGGGTACTTTACGGAAGGAGTAACACTACTAGTAGAATGTCAATATGATTTAAGTCCAAGCAATAATTCAAGCTACAGAAGCGAAGTGAATGATGACACCATATTGAATGATGCAGGTGAGAGCCATATTCCACACAGGAATATTCCTGCATTACATGCATATTTAGGATTATTATCTAGGTTGAAGTGTACTACAACAGTCTAAGATGAAACTCAGAGTTATGACACTTGGAGATATTGATATAATGCCTGGTTATCATTTTAAAACCCAAGACAGTACCTGGTTGTGTGAAGGGAGAAGTTAACTATGTTGGCAAAAGCAAAGGATAGTTAGAGAATATGGTAATAAGTTAAATTTTCCAATCATTCGAATCAATGATACAAAATATTAAAAATTATCTTAAGCGCTAGAACATATTATATTAGTAGGTTATTACCAATGATTAAATGAGTGTATATAGAAATATAATAATAAATACTGTATAATAATATGTAACTACCTCATCAACTTTAATAATAGTTTACGAAGCAGAATTCCGGTAAGCAGTGTCGTAAAATAAATATGTTTACGAGATTTATGTTTCTTGGGCAAAGCACGATTTATATTCTCATGCATGAACTCACTCGCATCTGAGTTATAAATTTAGAACATTATTATGTTTATTAAGGTTATGTCTTGGCTACTATGGATCAGTTATTACCCTTATAATTTCATATCAATAAGTGCCAAGGAATATTAACAATGAAACAACACTTGATGCTTATGGTCGTGTGGACTTAGGAACGGTTATAAATTAATACCGATTATATTTCCAACATAGAAAACTCATGTTGCAGGAAACTATAGAAATGACTCGATTGAACTATTGCTAATTTTAGATGGTGGCATCTTAGTAGACGCTACAATGGCAAAACTTGTATCTTATTCCCAACTAGAATTAGAGCAACGGAGTTATGAATGTTATTGTGGTAATAAACTAGTAGAAGTTGAGGTACGATACAAGGGGAAAAGCATTGGTATATACATTTCTCTAATCTAAATTCATAAAGTGTGGAATGATTAAATTCTCTCTATTGGACCACCGGGAGAATTTTCAGTTCTGGCAGTTAATACTTCACAACCATCCTCAGTAACTAATAACATATGTTCAAATTGAGCCAGATATTTACCATCTTGAGTTGTGGAAGTCCAATTATCTGGCCAAGTAATATCTTTATAAGTACCAAGACATAACATTGGTTCGATAGTAAATACCATCCCAGGTTTAGCGATCCCAATTGCTTTATTTTTAGCATAATGAGGTACGTTTGGTTGACAATGAAATAATTCACCAGTTCCATGACCACAGTAAGTTCTAACGACGGACACATTATTTTTAGTAGCAAATTCTTCAATAATATTACCTAAATCTCTAAAGGCTAATCCTGGTTTAACCGCTTTAATAGCTAAATCTAAACTTTCTCTAGTAGTTTCTACTAATCTGACAATATCAGGATTACATTTTGCTTTATCACCAACATAATAAGTTTCATTTAAATCGGAATGAAATCCAAGATAATAAATGGTGACATCCAAATTAACAATATCACCATCTTTTAAAACCGTTTGATCGGGTATACCATGACAAATCACTTCATTAATGGATGTACAAAAACTTTTAGGATAATTATAATAATTTAATGGTGATGGATAACAATTTCTTTTAATACATTCTTTATGTAATATGGCATCTAATTCATCAGTAGTTATACCAGGTTTAACGTGAGATGCCACGATATCTAAAATTTCTCTTGAAATCTTACCACATTTTCTAATTTTTTCAATTTGTTTAGCATTGTAGGTTGGTATTTTACCTAAACGATCATTTTTAATTTCACTCATTGGTTTACCATCAGCGGCATAATCAGGTAATTTAATATGTTTAGGAACGGATCTTTTAGGACTTAATGGATAACTTGGTGTAACATCACCACGATAATTAAAATTTGGGAATGGGTTATATGACGCTCCATCATCTTGAACATGAATAAATTTATGTTGAGACCAACTAGTTCTAAAACAAGTTTGATCACAAAATACCGATTCTAAATTTTGTTTTAAACATACGGGACATTTAAGATTACTTTCAGTTTCTTTACCACATACCACGGAACTACAAATAGCCATCTTATAACTAGTGAAAATTTTATTTGATGGTTTCGCAATTATTTTAAGGTAAATAAGTTAGATATCACTAATGATTTGGGAGGAATAGTGATTTAGGCGATAGTTCATTGACCATTACCTCCGATGAATGATGGTAATGGATTGTGTAATTATGAGATTTGATATTGGTAGAGAATAATAGAGTGAAGGACCCAATGATCGCAACAGAACGATAATGAAATCATATATTATAGTGATAAGTATATTAGTGTCAATCGTATTAGATGATTCATATGTGGATATGATTCAATCGTATTATATTCTTCATATGTAGATATTATTCATATGTAGATTATTCATATTATTCATGTGCCAATATGGTTAATATGGTAATATGATGTGAGGTATTGCATAGTGACCTATGGAGGAGCAATACCTAAATTTTCCGGTCCAAAACTCATGGGTAATAATTCACTCAACGTCATGACGGTGACTTTTTCACCAGTTTTATTATACATAACCACCGGGACATTGGCATTAAATTCTCTGATAAATTGTCGACAGATCCCACAAGGACTTATCGGATCATGAGAATCAGAAGAGATGGCAATTACCTTATATTTTCTTTTGCCGTCATTCTATAGATTAGTTAGTAGTAGTTTATCGTCATCATTCTAAACTCATACTTACCGATGCTTTGGCAATCGTCGATCGTTCAGCACAAATACAGGCTCCGTACGATGCATTTTCAATATTACCTCCCGAAATGAACTGGTCATCATCGGTGACAATGGTACACCCCACCCTAATCGTTAGTACTCTATATAAAGTTGGTAATCACTAAGGTGGTCAACATACCTAAAGTTGGAGTATGGCGAGTACGATAACTCCCGAGCTAACATTGTTAGTAACTGGTAGATCATCCCGAAAAAAAAACCTCATCATGGTATTGTCACCATAACCTCGGTGAACTATTAACAAACCGTTTAAACAATCCTGTTTCAATTGTAATAATTGATCAGGAGAAAGCTGGATATCTTCAAGGTGCATTAGGAGATAACATTAAATGCGCGACCATCTCAGTGGCAATATAAAAAATCTCCGGTGAACGGTTAGTCCAGTATAATACGATAATTAACCATGAGTACGTTAGAAGAATTAGAGAAGCAACAAGAAGATCAAATTGATGATGAAATTTTAAGTTTGTCGACATTTGATATTAATAATCGTACCAAATTATTAGATAATGATATTCGAGTGATGAAGAGTGAAAATCAACGATTAAATCATGAAAAACTGGTAATGTTGGAAAGGATTAAGGATAATCAAGATAAAATTAATAATAATAAACAGTTACCTTATTTGGTAGGTAATGTTGTCGAATTATTAGATTTAAATGTTGAAAAGGAAGCTGAAGAACAAGGAGCTAATGTCGATTTAGATGCTACTCGATCAGGTAAATCGGCCGTGATTAAAACTTCTACCCGACAAACGATTTTTTTACCATTGATTGGATTAGTTGATGCATCAGAATTAAAACCTAATGATTTAATTGGGGTTAATAAAGATAGTTATTTAATCTTGGATACTTTACCATCAGAATATGATTCTCGTGTTAAAGCCATGGAAGTTGATGAAAAACCTACCGAAGATTATAGTGATATTGGTGGATTAGATAAACAAATTGAAGAATTAATTGAAGCTGTAGTATTACCTATGAAACAATCGGAAAAATTTAAAACGTTGGGGATTAAACCTCCTAAGGGAGCATTAATGTATGGACCTCCTGGTACCGGTAAAACTTTATTAGCTAGAGCTTGTGCTGCTCAATCAGGAGCTACATTTTTAAAATTAGCTGCTCCTCAATTAGTACAAATGTTTATTGGTGATGGAGCTAAATTAGTTCGTGATGCCTTTGCCTTGGCTAAAGAAAAAGCCCCTACCATTATATTTATTGATGAATTAGATGCTATTGGTACTAAAAGATTTGATTCCGATAAATCGGGTGATAGAGAAGTACAAAGAACTATGTTGGAATTATTAAATCAATTGGATGGATTTGGTTCAGATGATCGAGTTAAAGTATTGGCAGCTACTAATAGAGTGGATACTTTAGATCCTGCATTATTAAGATCGGGTAGATTAGATAGAAAAATTGAATTCCCCTTACCTTCTGAAGAAGCTAGAGAATCAGTATTAAAAATTCATGCCAGAAAATTAAATTGTGATAATAATTCAGTTAATTGGAGAGAATTAGCTAGATCAACCGATGAATTTAATGGGGCTCAATTAAAAGCTGTCACGGTGGAAGCTGGTATGATTGCCTTGAGAAATGGTAAATCGGTCATTAGACATGAAGATTTTGTGGAAGCCATAACTGAAGTCCAAGCTAGAAAATCCAAATCGGTAAATTTTTATGCATAAATAATGATACTATATTTCTAATATACACGATATTCTATTTATTTATTCATTCATTCACCCTTGTTCTACCTCATGACTTTAAGGTTATGTTTATTAATATCATTATTGTCCTGGTTTAATCGTTGATCTTGATCATGTTACAAATTTACTTGGTCTTTTGATGTTTTTGTAATTCTTGTCTTAAATTTTCCGTAAATTCATCTTGATTATCATCATCCCAATCTTCTTCCCATAAATTACTAGGATTAACTTGAGGATCTTGATTAACTGTCCATTTACTATCTACCGGGAAATCTTCAAATTCATCATCTTCTTCCAAGGTTTTCACGATTTTTTTTTCCTCTTCCGTAGTATCACTCATGGTATTATCCTATATTATCGTTTAATACAATCAATTCGTTATTGATGACCTCCTAGTTTAACGATGATATATAAGGTAATGGTATAATAATTGCCACTAATCGCAGTTGGACCTTCCATGGTGAGTGCGACAAATTGGGGGATACACATAAAAAAATTTTGAGATGAAGTGAAAATTTACTATTAGGGTTCATAGCGGTAAAGAGGTTTCAACAACGTCTACTACAGTTCAATATCAAATTTCATCATCATCGGGGAAATTAACCAACATGAAAGAAGTGGTGGTGGATATTAGTCCTAAACGTATTGAAGCCCTTCAATTTGGGGCGTTATCAGCCAAAGAAATTGTAGCCCAATCGGAAGTCGAAGTCAAGACGAGAGATCTTTATGATTTGGATCAAGGTAGATCGGTTAAGGAAGCTGGGGCTTTAGATACTAAGATGGGTATTTCTAGTAATTCTAATGAATGTAAAACTTGTCATGGTAATTTAGCATCGTGTCATGGACATTTTGGTCATGTTCGATTAGCGTTGCCAGTATTTCATGTAGGATATTTTAAATCCATTATCCAAATCTTGCAATGTATTTGTAAAAATTGTGGAGGGTTATTATTAGATGAACAAAGTAAACGAAAATTCTTGGTCGATTTAAGACGACCATTTATCGATAATTTAAGACGGATGAAAATTTTAAAGAATATTATTGATCAATGTAAAAAACAAAGAAGATGTTTAAAATGTAATCATGTTAATGGGGTGGTGAAAAAGGCTGCTAGTGGTGCCGGTCCAGCTGCATTGAAAATTGTTCATGATACATTTAGATGGATTGGTAAAAAACCTACTCCTGAAAAGGAAATTTGGGATGAAGAAATTGATAATGTATTGGATAGAAATCCTGAATTGGAAAAATTTACCAAAAGAATGTTTGAAGATTTAAATCCTTTAAAAGTTTTAAATTTATTTAAACAAATTACTCCATCCGATTGTGAATTATTAGGGATTGATCCTTCAAGAGGTGGTAGACCGGAAATGTATATTTGGAGATATTTACCTGCACCTCCTGTTTGTATTAGACCTTCAGTTATGATGGATGCTCAAAGTAATGAAGATGATTTAACCGTTAAATTGACAGAAATTGTCTGGACCTCATCATTAATTAAAGCCGGGATTGAAAAGGGTATTTCCATTAATAATTTAATGGAACAATGGGATTATTTACAATTATCGGTGGCCATGTATATTAATTCAGATTCTGCTAATCCTGCATTAATGCCATCAAGTGGTGGTGGTGGGTCTAAAAGTGCTAAACCAATACGAGGTTTTTGTCAAAGATTAAAGGGTAAACAAGGAAGATTTAGAGGTAATTTATCGGGTAAAAGAGTGGATTTTTCTGGTAGAACGGTTATTTCTCCTGATCCTAATTTAAAAATTGATGAAGTGGCCGTTCCTGATAGAGTGGCGAAAATTTTAACCTATCCTGAAAAATGTACCAGATATAATCGAAGAAAATTACAAAATTTAATCTTGAATGGTCCTGATATTTATCCTGGGGCTAATTATGTCATGAAACAAAATGAAAATTCGAAAAGAAATTTAAGATTTGGTGATCGTGTTAAACTTGCTAAAATGTTACATATTGGTGATGTGGTTGAAAGACATCTTGAAGATGGTGATGTTGTGTTATTTAATAGACAACCTTCATTACATAGATTATCAATTTTATCACATTATGCAAAAATTAGACCTTGGAGAACTTTTAGATTGAATGAATGTGTTTGTACTCCTTATAATGCAGATTTTGATGGTGATGAAATGAATTTACATGTACCTCAAACCGAAGAAGCAAGAGCTGAAGCTATAAACTTAATGGGGGTTAAAAATAATTTATTAACTCCAAAATCTGGTGAACCCATTATTGCTGCAACACAAGATTTTATTACCGGATCTTATTTGATCAGTCATAAAGATGCTTTTTTTGATAGAGCTACGCTAAATCAATTGTTATCCATGATGTCGGATGCTAATATACAATTTGATTTACCACCACCAGCAATTATAAAACCTGTTTGTTTATGGACTGGTAAACAAGTGTTTTCATTATTAATTAAACCTAATAAAAAATCTAAAGTTATCATTAATTTGGATGCCAAAGCTAAAACCTATATTCCACCAGTTAAAGGTTTTGCTAATGAAATGTCTCCTAATGATGGATTTGTTATCATTAGGGGTTCACAAATTTTAAGTGGTGTAATGGATAAATCAACTTTAGGTGATGGTAAAAAACATTCAGTTTTTTATACCATATTAAGAGATTTTGGAGCCCATGAAGCTGCTGAAGCAATGAACAGAATGTCAAAATTGTGTGCAAGATTTTTAGGTAATAGAGGGTTTTCAATTGGTATTAACGATGTTACACCGGGTACCGATTTAAAACGTAAAAAGGAATTAATGGTTGAACAAGCTTATTTAAAATGTGACGAATTAATTGATTTATATAATAGGGGTAAATTAGAAACCCAACCAGGTTGTAACGAAGAACAAACTTTAGAAGCTAAAATTGGGGGGTTATTATCCAAAGTTAGAGAAGAAGTTGGTGAAGTTTGTATTAAAGAATTGGATGCTGCAAATGCTCCATTAATTATGGCAACTTGTGGTTCAAAAGGTTCTACATTAAATGTTTCTCAAATGGTGGCAGTTGTCGGTCAACAAATTATTTCCGGTAATCGTGTTCCTGATGGTTTCCAAGATAGATCATTGCCTCATTTTACAAAGAATTCTAAAACTCCTCAATCTAAAGGGTTTGTTAGAAATTCATTTTTCACTGGATTAAGTCCTCCTGAATTTTTGTTCCACGCCATTTCCGGAAGAGAAGGTTTAGTTGATACTGCTGTTAAAACTGCTGAAACTGGTTATATGTCTAGAAGATTAATGAAATCTTTAGAAGATTTATCTTCACAATATGATAATACGGTTAGAAACTCATCAAATGGTATTGTTCAATTTACTTATGGTGGTGATGGATTAGATCCTTTTGATATGGAAGGTGATTCAAAACCGGTTAATTTTGTCAGACAATGGGATCATAGTTTCAATATAACATTTAATAATAAAGAAAAGGGATTATTACCATTTGAAGTTTTACAACAGGTTGAAAAAATTTTACAACCTTTGGAAAATAAATTAATTAGATATGATAACTTAGGTAACGTTATTAATAATTTTGATGATTTAAATAAAATTGAGTATATTGATCAAAATGATGCTGAAAGAGATTTTTATAATTCAATTAGGGAATTTATAACAAAGAAATGTAAAACATTGGCCAATTATAGACAAAAGAAAGGTTTAGAACCTTATTTTAATAAACCTGATGATATGGATATTATCATTGATGATGATGTTGATGATGACGCAATTGCAAGTATTAATTCGGTCAACCAACTTTTAAAGATATCATCTGCATCAGTTGAAAAATTTTTAACACAATGTTTATACAAATATTCAAGAGCAAGAGTTGAACCGGGTACTGCAGTTGGTGCCATTGGTGCTCAATCAATTGGTGAACCTGGTACCCAAATGACGTTAAAGACTTTCCATTTTGCTGGGGTTGCTAGTATGAATGTTACTTTGGGTGTGCCACGTATCAAAGAAATTATTAATGCATCAAAAGTTATTTCAACACCAATTATTAATTCTGTTTTAGTTAATGATGATGATGAAATTGCTGCCAGAGTTGTTAAGGGAAGAATTGAAAAGACTTTATTACATGATGTTGCATTTTATATTCAAGATGTTTATAAAAATAATATGTCATATTTATCGGTTAAAATTGATTTAAAATCAATTGAAAAGTTACAATTGGAATTAACAATTGAATCAATTGCTCAAGCAATTGTTAATGCACCAAAATTAAAAATTGCACCAGCTCATGTATCGATTTCTGGTGAAGATAGAATTAATATTTTAGTTACATTGACTGATAGTAAAGCATCAGAATCCTTATCAAAAACTGCAAACAGTGATTATAAAGTTTCTGATCATTCAAATACTGTATTTTTTAGAATGCAACACCTTAAAAGAGTATTACCAGATATTTGTATTAAAGGATTACCAAATATCGCTCGTGCCGTTATTAATATTAGAGATGATGGTAAAAAGGAATTATTAGTTGAAGGTTATGGATTAAAAGAAGTCATGAGTACTGATGGTGTGGTTGGTACAAAAACTGCAACTAATCATGTTCATGAAATTTTTGAAGTATTGGGTATTGAAGCTGCAAGAGCTTCAATTATTGGAGAAATTGACTATACTATGAGTAAGCATGGTATGAGTGTGGATCCTCGTCATATTCAATTATTGGGTGATGTTATGACTTATAAAGGTGAAGTGTTGGGTATTACAAGATTTGGTTTAAGTAAAATGAGAGACTCAGTATTACAATTAGCGTCATTTGAAAAGACTACCGATCATTTATTCGATGCTGCATTTTATATGAAAACTGATAAAATTGAAGGTGTTTCTGAATGTATTATTTTAGGTCAAACCATGAATATCGGTACTGGTGCTTTTAAATTAGTTAAAACTTCAGAATTTGATAAATCGGTATTAACTCCAAAACCTGCATTATTTGAAAGTTTATGTGAAGTAACAGCTACAGCATAATACTTGACATTTAACGAAAACAAAGAAAAAAAAAAAGAGAGACGGTTGTGGTTTTAACAAACTCTCTCACTGTAAATATTTTTATATTTATTTTATGCTTAACGACGTCTTTAGTCTCCCATAGGACATGGGAATTAATAAAATTTAATGTATTTTATTATTATTTTATGATGATTTGATCATAATATCGTTTGGTACTTTCTCTCTTCTTTCACACTTAGATCTATTCAAGCTCGCGCTGATAAGTTGATATTGCGGGAAGTGTTTAGGTAACATAAATGGGGTTAAGTGATTCCAGTTATTCGTATATTCACTTTACGAATCCTAATCAAGGATTATATATGGAACGATGGTGTGAAGAAGACCCTATACCATTTGATGATATTGATACAACAGGATTATTTGAAGCTACCGCTAATTTATTCCCAGAATTTTTATTAGAAGAAGAAGAAGACGGTGCTATACCAATTAATTCTGCTAATTTTAGTGCTAAGTACTATAAGAATAAGAAGTTATTGAAGGATAGAGTATGGATGGACTTGGGAATATATGATAGGTTTCTAAATGAAGATAATGAACATAATAAATTGGTTGATCAAACAATCTTGAGACCAATTCATTCCAAAACAACTCAAAATCAAAAATCTAAATCAACCAATTATAATAGTTCTTATGACTCCACCATTCAACCACCTGACGAATTGACTATTGCCCAGTTTTTAATGAATGGTTATGGACCTTCTGATAATTTTGATAATATTTTATCAAATGATTTAGCTAATGATAGTATAATGGGCAATAATACTAGTGATTTATCAATTAATTTAAACACCGAATTTATTCCACCAAATTTTGCCATTCCTAAACGGAATAGCTCTAATAATAATAATAATTTTGGTGCTAACCAAACCCCAAGAATCGGTAGAGCCCGACAACCTTCAAATGATAGAAGTTATCAAACTCCTATATCTAGAATGCTGAGACGGAATTTTACTGAATAATGAGATCATGATAATAAAGATTTTTTATATTACATAAATTTATTATACAAATTATACAAAATAAGTTTCTAATGATACAAAAGTTTGAAACCAATATTTTTTTATCGGCTTCAGATTGTCTATTCGTTTTTGGATTTTTCTAATTTAGAAGCGAAATCTTTTTTTGATCTATATCATTTTTCAAATCTGATATAGCTTGTCGTCTCTTTTCAGCTTTGCGTTGTCTGTTTTTCATTCTTACCATTGCCAAAACAAATTTAGCTACAACAGCAAATGTTGGCTTTTTACTTGATTTATAATCTGGATAAATACCACACTTTGAAATTTTATCCAATTCATTTGTTATTAATTGATTTGAGTTCTTAATTGAATTTATAACAAAATTATACATTAATTGTAGATCATTTGATTTAAGATTAATATCATAAAGTTTTGCTTTATAATATTTTAACTGCTCTTCGTAGAATAATGATGTGGTCGAAGTTTTATTTCTATTTCTTCTTGGAGTTGGTGATGATAAATGAGTTCCATTTAATTTATTATTTAAATCTTCAATTTTATTTTGAAGTATATTATTTCTTAAATCTGATTCACTTGATGATCTAATTTTAATTTCATTCAATTTGCTAGCTAATTTTGAACAATGCTTGGTTACTTTGTCGAGTTCTTCTTTTGAAGTTTTATTCTTTAATTCTAATTTTTCATTTTCTAATTTAAGTAATTTTTCATTTTGCTCATAAATGTGATTCATATCCAATAAATGAACTGATTCTTTTTGGCTCAAATCTAGTTTAGAACTTAATTCATCCTTTTTTATTTTAACTTCAGATAACTGTTGAATAACATCATTCTTTTCTTTAAGTGTTTCTTGAATTTGTTTTTCAAGTAACGCTATAACAGCATCTGAATTGGAATTGGCAGTCGAGGTTGACTGGGGTACCTCAACAACTGATGCTGATGTAGTCTTGGCAAACCTTTGCTCTTCTAACATCACATCAATTTTGTTTTTGTAATATTGCACTTGAGATTCGTATTCTTTTTGCATTGAATCCTTTTCAAGTTCTAATACTTTTATTTTTGTCTCATTGTTAGCCTTTGATTTTAATAAATGACTCTTTTCATCATCTTCTTCCAATTGGCTAAATTTATTAGCTCTTTTCAATTCTCTAAGTTTCAATTCCATATCGTCTAATAAGTTTTCTTTATCTTCATAAGATAATTGTAACTTCTTATACTTATTTTCCGTGTCTCTTAATCGGTTTGAAGTGGTATCAATTTCGATTTGTAGTTGATTTCTTTCCATTAAAATTCTTTGATATTCATGTTCAAGGAATCTATCATTACTTGACTGTGAAAATATTGGAATTTGATGTCCCATGGAATTATGATTATTTATAGGTTTTTCCTTTTCCATTTGTAATTCTCGTTTCAATCTCAACAATTCAGCATTTAACTGTTCGATATAATCATCGTTCTTGTTTAATTCAAGTTCTCTTCTTAATCTTCTAATCTCAAATTGTAAATCATCGGAATTATTATTTTCCTTCTCAAACAATAATTCTTTCTTTAAATTTTTAATCTCATACGTCAAGGTTTCAAGCTGTGATTGTAATACTTCGTTTTCTTCTTGTAATTTCTTTTGACTAAAATTTTCAAGCTCTGTCACAGCTGATGGTGAATGTTTATTAGATTTAATTTGGTTAACTAATGCAATATTATCCTGTTCTAGTTCATGGTAAGTTGAATTTAATTTATTTAACTTATTCTGCAAGGTTTGAACATCATTTTCAGAAACTCTTAAAGCATTTTCAACAGTTTCAAACTCCTTCTCATAATATTCTAATTTTTCATTCAATTGCTTATTGTGTTTTTGTAAAGTGATTAATTTCGAATCATTAGTATTTGCACTGGAACCCATAAGATAAATTTCATCTTTCAATTCAGCAACTTCATTTCTTAATTTTTTATTTAATTCTGACAACTTTGATTCTCTTTCGGTTAATTCTTGAATTTGTGCTTCAAAATGATGATGATTATTTGATGAAGTATTTGATTTATCTTTTATTAATGCATTAATTTGAGCTCTTAAATTTGTTTCTACTTTTTCTCTCGTTTTTAATTCTTCATTTAAATATTTTAATTCTTTATGTAATTTATCGTTATCAAGATTACCATTAAATTGTTTAGATGAAATTTGCAGGTGTTCTTGACGAAGCTTGTCGAGTTGTGATTTACTTGAGTCATATTTATATTGGATTTCTTCAAGTTTTGCTCTCGTAGAATCATACTGAAATTGAATCTCATCAATTTTAGACTTTAAAAATAGTAATTCTTCTTTGGAATCATTATTCAATTCGTTTTTATTAATGGATGCTGTAAATTGTTTATTTAATGATTCATAACGATTTTTCCAAATATCGATTTCTCTTTGTGCTTCATCAATTTCAATCTCCTTCGCTTCATAATCTTGATTCAATGCATTATAATTGCTTTTTAATTTTTCATTAGAATTTTGAAGGTTATTCAAATCGTGTTTTAAAACGTTGATATCGTTGATTAAATCTTTATTATCATTAATCAAGTTTTTATTATCGAGTTTAATACTTTCAAATTCTTTCATGAATGCATCATATTGTTTAGATTTTTCATTATTTAATTTAGAATCTTGAACTTGATCCTTTAAATTTCCAATTAAAATTTCATATTCTTCAAGCTTAGCTTCTCTTTCATGAATCATTTCTTTATATTGAAGTTTAATATTATCTACTCGATCAGCTAATTGATCTTCATAATCGATATCATTTCCTTTATGATTTTCATATGCAAGTACTTGTTGATTTAATCTTGAAATTTCTTTGGAAGCTTCCAATAAATTTTGTTTCAAATCAATATTTTGATTAATTATTTGCTTTTGTTCCTCAGGAGTCTGATCAAAATATCTTGTTAGAGTAGCTAATTTAATCTTCAAATTATAATTTTCAGTTTCTAATCTATGGACTTCTTGTTGTTGTTCTTTAACTGAACTCATACCTCCATTTAAAAGGTTTCCCATAGCATTATGATTATATGTTGGTCTGTCATTGAATATCAGTTTTGAACCATTTTGACTTGGGATATGAATCGAATTTATTGTTTGACTAAAATTATCCACCGTATTATCAAATGATGACTCCATCATATCTTTTTTACTAACTTTTGATGTAATATTTATCTTGTTTGTTGGTCTTAATGGACTTGATGCATTATGTCCTTTTTCTACAACTTCACCTCGAATAGATTTTTTCCCTATGGGGGTAAACTCTAAATTCTTTCTGTTGTCCTTCTTTCCATCCCTAGGGGTTCCAAGAAGGGTACTAAGCATCCTGATCAAATTACCCTAAATTTTGTAAAGATTCAACGTTTGTTTACCCTGGTACAAAACGCGCTATATCTAAATCGTTAGTCTCCTGTATAAAACGAAATGTGTTTTTTGCAAGAGTGCGGTACACCAAAAATATTATTGTACTAAAAACTTATATAATCTAATCTCTATTGAAATAGCTAAGGTTATAATTGATTTAATGTCAGTTTAAAAGAATTTAATGCATTTAATGCCGATCCTGAAATTATAGCTTCTTTCGCTAATTCTACTCCTTCAATATAACTATTAGTTATACCATATACAACAGCCAACGCAGCACTATTCATTAATATATAATTAACAATAGGGTGATTTTGATGATTATCGTCATTAATTAAAAATCTATTATCATCTTGGTGTAAAATATGTAATAAAACTTCGGCATTTTCTTGAGGAGTACCAGATTTAACTGATTCGATGGACGATTCTGGTATATCAAAATCTTTGGGGGAAATTTCTTGATAAATTATTTCACCATTTTCAATTATCCAACATGATGTTGTACCAATGGGGGAAATTTCATCTAACCCTACATTACCATAAACTACCATGGTTCTTCTATGTACAAGATCATGCTGCGTTAATTGTAAAACACATTGAGCATAACTTTCTCCTAAAGATTTTGAATAAACCCCTAAAATTCTGGCTGATAATGGTGCAGGATTCATTAAAGGTCCTAAAATATTAAATATAGTAGGGATTCCCAATTGCTTTCTTACATTAGCAACTTTACCCATAACTTCATGAAAAGCTGGAGCGAAAAGAAAAGTATACTTTGATTTTTGAAGTACCGGAATGGCCGTATCTTTATTAACCTTCATTAAATCAAGACCCAAACATTTAAGTAAATCACCGGAACCTGATGATGATGTTGAAGCTTTACCACCATGCTTACAAACTGGAATCCCCATTCCTGCTGCAATAATTGATGCCGATGTAGAAACATTAAACGTATTTTGTCCATCACCACCAGTACCAACAATATCAACATATCCATCGGTTGGAACTGAATCAATACTAATAGGATGAGAAAATTCCATTATCGTACTCACGGCAGCTGCAATAAATTCTGGTTTGGTATCAAGACCTTTGC
Organism: Yamadazyma membranifaciens; assembly: GCA_030572415.1. Lineage (NCBI taxonomy): Eukaryota > Fungi > Ascomycota > Pichiomycetes > Serinales > Debaryomycetaceae > Yamadazyma > Yamadazyma membranifaciens. The sequence continues at coordinate 158,322 of JAJLZV010000004.1, forward strand.
ATTTTAATGCTGTTAAAAATGATGCTATCTGAACATCAGAAACAACTCCTCTAAATATCAATTTTAATACACTAGATATATCACTAGGACTTAAATTGGTGTATTCAAGTAGTAAACTTTTTATAAATGGCGTTAACGGCGTTGGGCCAAACTCTGACATTTTGATGCTAGTGAGTCAAACTTTCAAAGTTTCTCATTTTTTGTCTAATGCAGTAGTGATGTTTCATAATGAGAGGTTTATAGTGTGAGTTTCTTGGGAACTTTAAAACATAATCCCATTGTTTTGTCAATTTGTTCTATAGTACTGGAGATCCCATTGGAGATCCTTGATGTTTTTTGTTTTTTTTTCCGATTTTTAAATTCGTTTTTTATACTTGAATAATTTTATAAAAATGGCAAAATCTACGTAAAATATCAAATAATTTAATAATTTTTATATTAAAAATATAGTACTATATTACATAAAATCACCTATAAATAAACTTTCTATTCATCATCATTATCTCCTTCTTTAACATCTACTTCAAAACTTAATTCTTTATCAGCATCGAGGTATGAATCACACATACACCATACGGTTAAATTTTGTTTACCAGCATTTGGAATTGTCATTTCAAGCACAACTGACTGTTGTTCTTTAGCAATAGTAGTCTTTTTAATGGAATATAATTGTTTCGTGTCTGAATTACCAATAATAATCCACCATTCTTCCTTCTTCTCAATGGGAAAGAATGGTGCAACAACGATTAAATCATCCACATCTTCGTCTCTTTCCAAATTAATGGTAATATCAACTGGTTCATTGGCAACTATTTCATTAGATTCTAATTCATATGAAATATCAACATTGGGATATTTATTAACAAATTCCGCAACCATTTCTAGTTTTTCATCTTGCAACTGTAATAAATCATCTCTTTCATCATCTTCCAAAGTCATTATATCATATACAGTTTCAACATTATACTTTTCACATCGTTTTAATATACCGTCATTAATATTAGGGACTTGTCTAATTGGTGAGTCTCTATTCCAAACTCCTTGAACAATCATTTGTGATAAATCAATTGCTTGAATGGAGTTAAGGTATCCTTCACTTGATAATATATCCACGGTAGCCCCAATTACTTTTAAAACTTTAGTTAAAATAAATTTTAAATCTTTGCTTAAATCATTTGGCAACTTTAACCTTGAAAAATGTGCTTGTAAAAGAATAAACGATTTAAAATATGGGGATTCAAAATCAATATTACTAGATTTAACAGGAACTTGATTATAAATTTTTTCTAGTAATGAAGATTCATTTAACCTAATAGGTAAATCCTCAAATTCGCTTGCTGAACAAATCACTTCTAATATACTTCTAAGTTTTGATTTATTATCTAATTTATTCAATTCTACTACAGTATTATAATAAACACCATAATGAGATGCAATTAAAGCACCATTTAATGGAGATAATAGCTCATTATCATCACCATCCTCATCATCCTCATCATCTTCAAGGTCTTCATCTTCCAATTCAATCAAATTACTTTCAATCAAATCTTTAATCGTATCTTCGACTAAATCCGATAAATATTCTGATATACCCATATGAGACACATCTTTAACATCATAATAACTCGGATTCAACTGCAATCTTCTATAAAAATACGTGAATGTTAACCAGTCAATACAATGTTGTCTTTTCTTGAAAATTCTAGTAGCAATATCATTAATAAAAACATCATGGATAAATGAATTATAATAACTTTCAAGTGGTAACCCATCATTTAATAATCTTGAATAATGATTTATAACACTATTCTTAGTGTATATAATAACCTTACCTTGGTTTAAGTCATCTTCACAACAACCAACCATTTCTAAAACAGTATTAATTGCATACCCAATATACCTATGTTCTTTTCCTTCATAGTATTCGGTACCCAATATGATGACATTATTACCAGTTGGACAGTATGTTGCACAATCCTGAGTAGCTACTAATATTGAAATCCATCCTTCTTTCAAAAACTTAGTAACTACAGCTTGTTCAATATCTGATAAATTATCATGGAAAATACCTATACCAGATATCAATAATTTTTTTACAATACCATCATTAATTCTATCTAAAAACGGTTCAACAGTAGCTAAATCAATTCTTCTTAATTTCCAGTTATCAGCTTCAGCATTCGCCTCATAATTAAAACATGCGTTTAAAGCCGTTTTGTAATCTGGGACAAAAACAATCGAACTACCATTATTGGTATTATCTTTTGAAAATTTATACGATTGTTTTAGATGATTGTTAATTAATATTTGATTATCCATAAGGTTCGATCCCTGAATTCTAATCTCTTTAATTTTATGAAATCTATCATTAGGATCAAAATTATATATAGATTGTTTTGGACATTCTAAATAACGAGCAAAATCATTACCGGTAGCTAATGGACTACTTAAAATAACAAATCTCACTTTATGTTCTGACCCTGAAATAAATTTCATTCTAGCAATACAATTTTCATAGATAGCACCACTAATTCCACTACCAAGTAAATGAATATCATCAGCAATGACTAATTCGATAGCTTGAACAACTTTACGTTGTCTCCATCTTCTACAAATGAAGTTGAAATGTTCAGGAGTACTTAAAATCAAGTGACTTTCTGAAAGTTTCTTAAGGTCACTAGCTAAATTACCAGTGAGTTTATTAATTTCTCTAATTTCTTCACCCATATTACCATACTTTTTTGTCCATACTTTATATAACCTATCAATGATCTTCAGATTTGGATTGAGGTATAAAATTCTACCTCTCCCGTCTTTCCATTGTTTTAAAATGGCTAATTCAGCACAGACAGTTTTGCCACAACCTTTAGACATTCCAATAAATGTATTATCATGAGTATTATATAGTGAATGGAAAGTTTTGGATTGGAAAATATTAAAATAATCAAAAGCAAAAGTATTACTAAATTCAGGAATTGATAACTCACTAGTCGGTAAATTATCAGAATTGCTTAATTTAATAAAATTAGCCTTTGTTTCAGGAACTTTCAAATTGGATAAATTAACAGGAATTCTATATTCAGAATGCAACCATTTATCATTAATAAATGTAACAAAATAATCGGTCTGGGTCGGACTTAATAAAGGTACAGTAAATTCAAGTAATATTTCTTTCCTTTCTTGATATCTAGTTATAGATAATTGATCACGGTACAAGATTTTATCACCATCACAATCCTCAACTATCACTAAAAATTGTTGAGAATTACCATGTATGGATAAATTCCAATCCCAATCAGGGATAACTTCAATTTGAACCTTCAATAAATCGCTCGTTAATGGCTGAGCATAGTAACTAAGTGAAAGCTTTGGAAATTGTTGAAGTAATTCGTAAGTTCTTCGACTATTTCCTTTTAAATTAATTGCTTCTGCTAATGCTTCAGGTGATAAATTAAAATAAGTAACAAAAGGTAAATGAGAAGTCTCAGTGGCTCTAATTATCTCCTTTGATGCCATTGATCCAAATTGTCTCAATGGAGAATTAGTTAACCACATTCTATGCTCAATCATTTTACATAAATTCAAAGTAATTTTTGATAACGAAGACCAATTTTTCCTTAAGCAAATTTCATAAATAGCTCTTATTAATCTACCAGCAGATTGCGTAATATAAATCATATCAGACATTAATGCAAAGCCTTCTAAAGTTAATCTTGAAATATAAGATTGTAATAAAACATTAACCTTAGATATTGGATCTGATGACGATTCTTTAATAGGTATTGGGCATCTTTCAGTTAATTTTTTAACTTCCAATTTTTCTTCTTGCCTAATAGGAATATACTTAAATTCATTTGACTTAGAAAATATTGATAAAATATCAATTTCAGTTAACCAAGGTTTTAACTGACTATTATACATATTCATCGAATCATAATTAATATAATAATATGATGAAATTTTACCCAATTCTGTTGGTGCAACTAATGACAGCTCTAAATCATAATTAACTAATTTATTTTCATGTAGTAGCATTAACGCTGAATGAGCCAAATCAGCTCTTTTCCAGTATAAAGTATCATCATCTTGATAATCTGCACCAACATGATATAAACCAGGAGATTGACACATTCTAATATATAAATAAGTATAGCTTAACCAGTTAATAGCATCATCTAATGTTGAAATTGTACCTAAAACAACCTCAGCATTTATATTATCTGCCAATTTACTCATTAACTGTGACTCGATAGGTAATTGTTGATTTAAAATAGCTAAGTAATATTGAATCTCATCTTGTGAAGTAATAATTACCCCTTCACCACTTTTATCATATCTTGGTCTACCAGCTCTACCTAGCATTTGTAATATATCTTGGGGAGATAATTGAACCCATGTACCCTTTTCAGGAGAATAAGTTTCAGTACCTTTAATGACAACTGTATGAGCTGGTAAATTAACACCCCAAGCTAAAGTAGCCGTAGAAACAAGAACCCTGATATGTCCTTGAGCAAATAAATCTTCCACAACTCCCCTTTCATTTTTATCTAACCCTGCATGATGAATACCAATAGCAGATGGTAAAATACTTTTCAAATTTTGATTCGTCATATTATTGGATTCTGAGTTTAAAATTTCTTTTACTCCTTTGTTTTTACCCAAAAAATTATTTAACTTTTCATCACTTATAAGTTTTTCCTTTAGCCAATTAGCAGTTTTAAAAGTTTCTTTTCTTGAGTGAACAAAAATAATCATTTGATGGTTATTAGCCATACAATCTTGTAATTTATCATAACATGCTTCATTCATAGCAGTTAATTTTTTAATGGCCTTTTTCTCCTTAATACCTATGAATTGCTGTTCTAAGGGACATGGTCTATAAGAAGCATCAAAGAAATATAATCCTTTATCAAAATCTACTCTTAAAAACCTAGCTACATCTTCATAATTTGGTAATGTAGCAGATAATCCCACTAACCTGATAGGATATCCTGAATCTTCAACTTGTCGTAAAGTTCTACTTACAATACTTTCTAATACTGGACCTCTTTCATCATGCAATAAATGAATTTCATCAATAATAATTAATCTTACTAAATTAACGTACGAAGTGTCAGATGTTTTTCTTGTAATAACATCCCACTTTTCTGGTGTAGTAACAATAATTTGAGTATTTGCAATTTCTTGTTTTGACAAATTTGAATCACCTGATAATTGACTAACAGTAATACCATAAGTTGAAGTCAATCTTCTTTCAAATTCCCTCATTTGTTCTGATACTAAAGCTTTCAAAGGAGCAATATAAACAATCTTAAATTCATCTAAATTAAGCTTACCATGGTTATCTCTAAAGTTTTCCATAGTTCTTAAAATTGTCAACATAGCAACATTAGTTTTACCTGCACCCGTTGGTGCACAAAGTAGTAAATTTTCATCTGATTTAAATGCCAGGGGATAAATTTTAGATTGTATGACGTTTAACGTAGCAGTTTCGGACAGTGGAAAGGCAGGTTGAACCCACTCAGGTAATGAATTAATAGGTACTAGATTATTTTTAGCATCAATAACTTCCTGAGAAATAATGGGGGGCGGAACACTAATTATATCATAGCTTTTTTTATTTTGTTGATATGATCCCTTGGGTAATTTAACCTTTGCAGATGACATTAAATGGGAACCTTGATCAAATATAAGTGAATTTAAATCAATGATTTTAGGTTGCCTAGTTGGTTGTTTAATTTTTTTACTTGAAATTTCATCACTGGCAGTATCTGATAATTTCCTTTTGCTTTTGGGGTGATTTTCTAATTCCATAAATTCTGTTAATAAATCGATAAAATTCATAGATTTCAATTGGTCCATTATGGAATTTAGACCTGATTTAAGATACTTTAATTTAAATATAATTCTCCAACGATTTTCGATTAATTTATCTAATGATTTCTGATCTTTAAATTTATTGGATAAATCAAGTTTTAAATCGCTGGTAGCAATCTTATCATTTAAAAATTTTTCTTGAATCAAGGTATTCATGTTAAAACTGGACAAGTAATCGTTATGTATTTCATGCAACGGTATACCATGCGATTTTGACTGTATCACTTCGGTTTCACCATTTATAGGTTTATCTAACCCATCATTTTCTATTATGGAATCAGTTATAATATCATCTGCATCCTCACCTGCCTCATCACCTTCATCATCATCATCATTTTGATTATCATCGTCCACTTCATCATCATCCTCAAAGGCAATTTCCAATGGTTGATTTTCTGGTTGATCATCGCTAATATTATAATCGGTGATTCTTTTTGCAATATTTAAATATTCATTGAATTCCAAATCATCCAATTTAGTGTCTAATAATTCATCAATATCTTTACGTTTTTGGGAGGTTTCCATTTCATCATTTTTCAAAATCTCCAATACTACATCGGTGGCCGAAACGATGGTATCATGACTAGCATCAGGTAATTTTTGATGGATTTCAATCATTAAATCATTTAAAATTAAACTATTTGCTTCACTAGTAGGATTATAAGCTAAATCTTCAATGAAACCAATGGTAGCCATGCTACTACGAGATTGTTCATGTTTTGTCTTAACCAACGGTTTAACCTTGGCCTTGGTGGTGATGGACATCTTTTCATCAGATTGGTCAGGGATTTCACCTCTTGAACCGGAACCCATGTCTCCCATACTTATATGGCCTGCCATGGAAGTAGGATTGGAATCCACATCATCAGTCCGTGTTCTTGCCGGTCTTATAATGGAATTTAAATTTGACATCGATGATGGTGAGATTATAATGTTATCTCATCTCATGCGCGATACCATTTCTAGAGTAACCAGAGATTTCCTACTATGACATTGGATACATTGCCTATACAAAATAAGAATTTTCTATTATACATTAATATTCTTACTAAGGTTAATGATGAATTATGAAGATTATTATGAATTATCTAATAAACTTTATTGGAAAAAGTACCTTTTTCAAAATTCCAAGTATCATCAGAAATTCTACCTCTTAATTCAGGAATTTCGGAACCTCTAACGTAAACATCTTCGAAAAGAATATCCATTTTAGCTTCTGGAGGAGCATCGGCTTCAGCTTCAGCAACTTGTTGATCAACATATTTTCTAGCTTCTTTATCATAAGCTTTAATTTCAGCTTCGGTAGCAATACCTTTTTCTAACAAGATAGCATTTAATCCAGCAATTGGATCATTTCTAGATCTCATATTTTGAACTTCTTCTCTAGTTCTATAAGTAGTACCAGGATCAGACATTGAATGACCACCATATCTATAAGTTTCATATTCAACGACTAATGGACCATTACCACTAGCACACCAATCTTTAGCGAATTTTGAAGCTTGGAAACATGCTAAAATATCCATACCATTAATTTTTAAACCAGGAATATATTGACCTCTTTTATAATATTCGGTCATGGCGGAAGATCTGGAAGCAGAAGTACCCATACCATATTTATTATTTTCACAAGCGAAAACACATGGTAAATTCCATAATTTAGCCATATTATAAGCTTCAAAAACTTGACCTTGATTAGCAGCACCATCACCATAAAGAGCAAAAGTAGCATTATTTTCATTTCTATATTGATGAGCAAATGCTAAACCAGCCCCTAATGGAACTTGAGCACCAACAATACCATTACCACCATAAAATCCTGGAGCAAACATATGCATGGAACCACCTTTACCATAAGAAACCCCTGATCTTTTACCCATTAATTCACCTAAAACTCCTTTAACAGAAGCACCTCTCATATAAGCAAAACCATGACATCTATAAGAAGTAATAACACTATCTTGAGGAGTAATAGCATGTTCAATACCAACAGCAATAGCTTCTTGACCAACGGATAAATGACAGAATCCTCTAATTTTTTTAGCTTTATATAAAGCATCAGCTGCCATTTCCATTCTTCTAACGATCACCATATCTTTATACATTTGTAACAAGGTGGATTTTTCCGTTTCAAAGGTTAATTCTGGTAAATTTTCTAAATTATACCCTTCAAATGAAGTGGCAGGTAATTCAATTTGAACTATATCACTAGAACTAGCTAAAGTTCTTTTAGTAACACCAATTGCATTGGTTAAAGAACGTGAAGTTGATCTGTACATCATATCCTTTGGACTTTCTTTGAGATTGAGATTTTTCAACTATGAACGGACAGATGAAGACCATCAAATTATCGGTTATCGACACGACATAGTTTCCGATGGACTTTGAACCCCGACACCACCTGACGAGTCATGTGACTAAACGCGGCCGTTGTCACCCGTACCGTTCCTTATCACCCCGTCAAATTGTAAATCACCAGTGGCATCTCATGATGGTATCGACGTGGTGTAAAACTTAATTGAGGAGTACCATACTATCATTAGATGTCATTCACTACATTAAATCAATCTTGGCTGCCATGTCCGTGGTAAATCCCGGCAATAGTTAAATAGAATTAACCTTGGCCCTAGTACTTGTCGTATTATTTTTCTTAGATATAGAGGGTTAGAAGGTTAGATCACGTAATATAATCACTATTTAACAATAGATATCTTGATTATTTTAAATAGGTACAGTAATCTTGGATGTGTTTTAATCTTAAAAGCCTTGAACTCATCTCCCTGAATCTCAACCTTGGATAAGTCCTAGAATCATCCATGTAATTGTATAATGCTAACCTACAGTATACACCACATTGCTCATGCCACCAATACCATTATTTATAAGGCAGAAAAAGTGACTGTAGGAAGTATCCAACAATCAGTTGTGATAGAAATATTACTCGCAAAATTTGCAGCCAAAATTATATCTCACACTAAGGTATGGGGTAAAACAATGGTAAGACGTTGTAAACATGATTATAAGTTGAAGGGCTTATTATTACATTGATAGAAATGGGAACATTCTTCCGTCCCCCTATTATATTATGTAAACCATTGTCAAGGATATAAAAGTATAAGGTTGGTAACGTTTTTAAAAATGCAACATTAAAGGATGATTCTCTGGGGTATCAGTTTATTATTTACTGTAGTTCAGGCATCAATTGTTTTTGAAAATTTTGACCATGGTTTCCCATTATATGAAGGTAATACCATTGACGTATTTGTTGACATTAATGATTGGCCAGGGGTACAAAAAGCAGCTAATGATTTGGTTATAGATTTTGGTAAAGTTACCGGCGATGATCAGGCCCTTAAAATCACAAATATTTCAACCACAAATACATCCAATTACTGTCGAAATGAACCTTCCATTGTTATTGGTACAATTGATAATTCTTCCTTGATTCAATCACTTATTGATTATGAATATATTAACGTTGATGAAATTAAAGATAAATGGGAATCATATATTGTTACATTCGTTGAAAAATGTAATACGCTAGTTATTGTTGGTAGCGATAAGAGAGGTAGTATTTATGGTATTTATTCAATTTCGGAAGCAATTGGGGTTAGTCCATGGTATTATTGGAGTGACGTACCAATTGAATCTCACGACAAAATATATTTTAATACATCAAATACTATAACTCAGGGCCCACCAAGTGTTAAATTTAGAGGAGTATTCCTTAACGATGAAGAACCATCTTTATCAGGTTGGACAACCCAAAATTTCAGAAAGGGTGAATATAATACTCACTATGTTCATGAATTTTATACTACGATATTTGAATTATTATTACGTTTAAAAGGTAATACTTTATGGCCAACAATGTGGAAATCAATGTTTGGTCTTGATGATCCAGAGAATCAATACTGGGCAGATTATTATGGAATTATAATGTCAACGTCCCATACTGAACCACTACAACGTGCTACAGAAGAATGGACTGCTAAAGGTAATGGAAGTTGGGATTATACAACTAACAAAGAAAATATATTAAATTTTTGGAAAGATGGTATTGAAAGAGGTAAGGATTATGAAGGAATTTGGACCGTAGGTATGAGAGGTTTAGGAGATAATCCAATGTCTGATGATGTTGAATCTGATTTATTAGAAGAAATCATCGATGAACAACGAAAGTTATTACTTGAAGGGTTTAATGACGGTACTAATATCTCCAGTATTCCTCAGTTTTGGTGTTTATATAAAGAAGTTCAAAGTTATTTTCAAGATGGTATGATGGTACCTGATGATTTAATATTACTTTGGACAGATGATAATTGGGGTAATATTAGAAGATTGCCTAGAGGTAATGAAACTGAAAGATCCGGTGGTGCAGGAGTTTATTATCATTTTGATTATGTTGGCGATCCTCGTAATTATAAATGGATTAACTCTATATCATTAGCTCGTACTTGGGAACAGTTTAATTTAGCAATTCATAAAAATGCAACCGATTTATGGATTGTTAATGTTGGTGATTTGAAGGGTTTAGAAATTCCTATATCTTATTATTTTGATATTGCTTACGATTTCAATAAGTGGGGTCAGCCAAATCAAGTTATGCAATGGACTAAATATTGGTCAAATAAGCAATTTGGTCAATTTATTGATGATCCTGAAACAATCGATGAAATTGCCGATATTATTGATTTATATGGCTTCATGGCTAGTAGAACAAAGTATGAATTATTAAATACTACTACCTATTCCTTAATTAATTATAATGAAGCATCCACTATTTTACAAGATTGGCATAATCTTTCAACTCGTGCATGGCAAGTTTATAATAATTCATTAAGTGAAACAGCTAAACCGTCATTTTTTGAAATGGTATTACATCCATGCCATGCAGGATACTTAGTTCATGATATTATTATTTCTTCAGGAAAAAATGAATTATATATCGAACAAAGACGTAATCAAGCAAATTATTTATTTGATCACGTAAGACATAGTTTCAAGGATGATTACAATTGGCAGATGACTTGGGATAATCTTTTAGATGGTAAATGGGAACATATGATGGACCAGCCACATCTTGGATATTCATATTGGCAAAATCCCATGAAAAATGCAATGCCATTAATTGGTGAAATTATATTAGATGATGATTCAATGAGTGGTAGTGCAGGTTTAGCAATTGATGGTTCAAAAGGTTCAGTTCCAGGTGATAGCCAATTCAATGCAGCTACGTATAACAACAATACTTTAATATTACCCGAATTGACACCTTATTCAACTAATACTTGGATTGAAGTTTTTAGTAGAGGTAATTATGATTTTGAATTTGAGTTAACCCCTGAAAACAGTTTTGTAAATATTTCACCATCAACTGGTTCGATTAGTTCATCAAATGAATCTATATGGAATTCACAATTTATCGATGTCAATATTGATTGGAATAATGCTGACGATGGTTGGAGTTTACAATATATTAATTTTACTACGAATGTTACAACATATTTTTATACTGTTCCGACAATAATTTTTTTACCGATCAACAATACCAAGTTACCAAATGGGACCCATAATGTGTTTGTTGAATCTCAAGGTTATGTATCAATTGAAGCTAATCATTTTACTGGTAATAAGTCACAAAATGATACATATTATCAAGTATTAGATAGATTTGGTCTTACTAATTCAGGAGTTACATTATTCCCAGTTAACAGCGATTCACAAGAAGCCAATGAAGATTCCTCATATTTAGAATATGACTTTTATAGTTTTACTGGTTCAAATGTTAGTAATATAACATTAAATTTTTCACCATCATTAAATATTGATCCGTTTAAACCATTAAGATATGCCGTAGCTATTGATGACGAAGAACCAGTGGAAATTCAAATTTATGAAGATAATGTTGATCCAACAGCCTATCCTGAAGGTTGGGAAGATGCTGTTGCTAAAAATCGTTGGTCTAGAACAACAATGCATGTCATTTCATCAGGTCAACATACGTTAAAAGTTTGGGCATTAGAAGTTAATGTAGTAATTCAAAAAATTGTGATTGATTTTGGAGGAGTCCAAGAAAGTTATTTAGGTCCACCAGAAAGTTATTTTCAAGAATAATCTTGATGTAACAAGAACTAGCGTGTTATTTATATAATTTCATGATTCTTCATAAATATATAGGATAGTACCTTGGTATAAATCACTTTAAAAGTTATTCACCGGTCAAGTCATATTACGGTCATATAACGTTATTCAATCGGAAATTTCAAAATTAAACCTGTTCCAAAAATTTGAAGTTCCAAACGACACGCGACAGTATACCTATCGTAAGTATTTTAAATCTTAAATTTCTTTTCATTTCTTTCTATTATTAACATTTTTTTCAATATTAACCACCAATAATATACATTATTCATTATTTAGTGAATAATGTAGTCGTCTCATGTCAAGTCTTACAAATATTTGTGAGGTATTGTCAAATCAGGGGCAACTAGTGAGAAGAATTGTGATTAAGTGCTGATTTAGTTTTACCAAAGTCAGTTGGCTATCAGTCCCACAAGAAATTCACAAGAATAATTAAAGAATCAAGTGACTGTAAAAGATATTAATAATATTGTTGCAAGAAAGAAATCTAACCAATTCCAGAGATATTTTACTTCTCTTACTACAAATACAAACAATTTTTAACCTGGCGCTTTCTATTCATATGTCAACGTATTTTTATTCTAAATAAGGAACCTAAATAGCAATGGAAATGTACTTACTTTAACGGTTGCAACCATGGCGGAGAATTGATGAATATTCCATAATGTTTAAATTAGCCACATAATCTTGTGGAGTGTTGTAATGGCGAAATAGTATTAGTTCATAAGATTATATGACCCTTAAATTATTATCAAGGTATCAATTAGTTACAACTGCCTTAATATAACTAACCTAGACCATCTCGTTTAAAAGTGAGTTTGAGGTACGTCAAAAAATAATGTAAGGATCCTACGAAAACTGCAAAGCCGCAGGATTTTCACCACTTAGCAATAGTTGTTCTAAAATTTCATATCTAAGACTAATACCTTAAAATGGCCTACTAAGGTGTTAATGATATTCATACCACAGATCATTTTCTCTTATGTTCCTGTTATACATTTAACTCTTGTAATGATTGGATGCCCAATCCTAATCTGGATAAGTAATTAATCGCATGAATACGGTGGTTGATACTTAAGAAGTTTTACATCGATGTAGATAAATGCTTAATACTATTAACAATGAAGATTTTCATTTAATTAAGAGTAGATCGACCGTTACTATTTCCTACTATGTACCAATTAATAATAATTAAGAAAAATGCATGAAAAGTAAAAAATAAAAAATAAAATTGTTTCATGTTCAAGGGTGTAAAACAATGCTAACTCTCAGATAAGAAATCATATAAAATACGGTTTTACAGTTTACTTGTTAAAGACCCTCCTTAATTAACACTTATAAATTGTTTTATTGCCCCATTGCCCCATCATTTTACTTTTCATTTCCTTTCAATTCTTATAGGCTTATTTGCTAACATAAATTCATTGCTTATTGTAGAACCCAATATTGTGTCATCTGCTTTTTATCCCTATTGCAACACTTTTTTTTTAAAAAAATTTGGTATACTTTTTATAGGTTACACTTTATATTGTTGTGATTTCGTCTAACATGGCTTTTGAAACACCTAAACTCAACATAAGGATCAGAGATTCGATAAAGAGAAAATTTTCCAAACCTTCATATGATGCAAGTGGTGATTTACCTACTTCATTAAGTCCAATTTCGACATTTGATGATTCAGGACAAAATTCCAATACTCCAAATTCATTTAACAATTATTTATTTTCCACTAATAGTAGATCATTTGGTTCTGATTATAGTCCAACTCCCACGGCAACATCATTGTCATCACTAAATTCTAATGAGTCGTATCAGAGTCAACCTTCATTTTCCGGAGTATACGAAAGAAATAAGTATAAAGGTCCCAAAATTAAGCCATATGCATTTACACAATCTCGGCAACCGAATCATTCCAGAGTAAATAAAAATATCGGTAGTAACAAGTGTTTTATTTGTGATGAATTGATTCAGAATAAATTAGTCGATGAAAATATGTTAGAGTTAAAATGTGGTGATTTTATTCATGAGCAATGTCTTAATCTTCAAGTTAACTATAATATAGATAAATTATTATATTCAAATACTTTTACTGCCAATAAACTAAATTTAGCAAACAAAATTTTACCAGACTGTAAAGGTGAATGTTGCAAAGGTTTTAATAATAAAATTGGATTTGTAGATAATGCCTTCCATGATTCAATTTTAAATTCTGCTATTGCAAAATCGATTGATTATGATAGACTGTTGATTAACAAAATCACGGTTGATCTAATTAAACCAAATAAATTTGCATCATTATCATCATCATCATCACCCGATATTCATGAATCATTAAATATATCACTAGAAAATTACCATGAATTCAATGATGTTCAAGAAGTAGGTTCCAATAGTTTGGATAAAATTATTGCCAGTGAAATGAATGAAAAGTGTAATAGTTATAAGTCTTTAAAACCTCCAATTGATTTACCATTTCGACTTGCAAGGGTTGATTCGATGTTTAGTTATAGGTCATTAGTAAGGAGCCCATCGCCTGCTCCAACAGTATCAACCGTTAATAATAATGATTTAATTAAAATTAAAGAACATCAATCAATACCCATAGATACTTTAAAAAATTTATTATTAAGAAATTTAATTAGAAACTGTTCAGATTTAGATTTAACAACCCTAATTAGATTAGGAAACTTAAGATTAGCTGATAATTTATTAATTAAATGGAGTGAATTACAACCATGGAGTTTAAACCAATGTTATCTCTTTGATAATTATTTAATGGTAATAAATAATTTATCCTATCAATATGAATTGTTGGATTTACATGACTTTTCATTCTTAATTGAAAATGGCTCCGTTAAAGTATTAAATAATAAAACAATTTGGTTAAATTCTGATTTACGAGTGATTATTGAAAAATGGTGTATTGCATTACTGGACTGTTCGTTTATTTTTCCATCAGAAATCTTAACTTCAACACTAAATATCGATGATTCAAATGTAGATTTAACTAATCAAAATCTAAATATAATTTTAGATTCTGAGTTTGATCCATTATTTAATTCAAATTTAGGAAATGATGGAAGTACATATGACACTGGAATAAATTTAAATATTCTTGCTAATGTACCAATTTCAGCTTCAACTCTAGAATTAAAGGATCTAGAAATACAAGAACAAGTGGAAGTGCTTCAAAACCAAGAAATGCATGGTGATAATTATAAAGTAGATCCCCTTTCATTCATAAATACTGTACCGCATAGTTCCCATATGAGTGTAGATTTACCAAGAAGTACTATAAGTTCATTATATATTGATTCAGATGATGATAAAATTAATGAAATACTTGCCAAGTCCCAAATCACTGAGACAGTAGATAACTTTTATTTAAATGATTTTAAGAGAAACAAACCCAATCACTACAACAGTGATAGCGAACAAACAGATATATGTAGTGATGACAGTGATTCAGATCAAGCAAATATCATATCCATTTTACAAAATAAAGATAACCTAATGCACAATTGGACTAATTTAATTGCCGATATCGATAATGAAATTAATTCACATATTGCTTAGCTTAGTTATACGATTAATTTCTGAATATATTCTGGTGACCCACAATTCTCTTTCCTGTCTTGATCTAGCCATAAAAACAATACTTCTACCAGTTATGCCTAATTTTCTGATCATTTTAAATAAATTTGGATTTTTGGGTTGTAGATTAATATCATTTTCTTTAGAAATTGATCTTTTTCTCCCAATCCATAATGTAAAACATCTAATCGATTCTTCTTCTGATGACTTCCAACCATCTCCATATATTCTTGGCAATGATTTATTTCCAGGATCTGTTGGATCAATTTCTTTCTGTCTGTCTAATAAATCTAAAGATGTTTGATTGCCTGAGTAGACATAGCATTCACGTAATGGTATAGATAAATGATGTTGATAATACGGTGCCCTTTTCCATTCACCAGTTAATTTTGATCGTTTATATAATGAATATAAAATTAAACTACCGGAGCTTAATACTGCAAAATATTGATTAAAATTGGAGTGCTTTTTATACTTTTGATATAAATATCCACTAATCATTATACTATTACTTAATGAAATATTATCAATAGTATTTAAATAAGGATTTGCAACTGAATTTTTAATTTCGGAATAGTTACATTCTTGTGTAATATTTGAGTCAGTATATTCATCAATTTTTAATAAACGATAGTTTTCCTGCCGAGTTTCATTAATTTTTTCAATTTCTAATTGCTTTCTGATTTTCCAATACTTTTGAATCTCATCTAATTTAGATATCCACAAATCTCTTAATTTTCTATTTGGAGCCTGTAATTTGATTTTTCCTTGATTTAGTGTTGTAATTTCAAACACTGAATCTAATAAATATTCATCCTCAAGTTTATTTGTATCACCATACCATGTAGCATTAAATAGTAATTTATGAGGTAATTTTAACTCGTCAGTAGATACTTTTTTAATTTCAATTACTTGGTTTAAATCAATTACCGAGTCCGCTTTAACGACTAATTGTGATTTTCTTTCGAATTCTCGTAATGCCATCTTATCAAATTTTTTGAAATCTTCACATTCTATCCAGTCAATATGCTCTTTCTCATCTAAATCAAATGAATTATGGTGATAGACATCTGAATCTACATCATTCGCCAATTTTATATTTTCTGGTGGCAATCCCCTATAAAACTGAGTGAAAAATAGCAAATTATCACTTGTATGGAAATACAGGATTTTATAAAATGTCCTGAAAAGATTTTGTTCATTACCACCAACATCAGTTAATCTTGATAAAAATCCTTCAATTGGTGTGGGGGCAGAATAATCGTTACATACTTTAATCGATCTTTTATTTATTGACATATCCCTGATTTCTAATTGAAAATTACTATTAAGAATTTGATTCTGTATATAAAATGCTTCACTATCATCAAATATCCATTCTAATCTATCATAATATTTGAAACAAAACCACGGCCGTATAGTTGATTGTAACCAGTTATTTAATCTTACATCTTTACTTTCAAGTATTTGCTGTTTAATGGAATCTAATAGAAATTGAATTAATGGAGTATGTTTTATACTATAACCTGCTGAAATTTTAGATACTGTTAGTTTGGTGTCTGCTTTAATGGATTCTAATATAATTGTTTCAGGTACAGAAATTCTTAAATATGTTTTAACCTCAGGTATGTAAATACTAAAATCACTACTTAATATATTGCCCAATACTTGTTTTATAAAATATAACCACCTCATACTTGTTAAATTATCATGAAATTTTAAAATATGTACCGTACTCCAATTAGTTTTAGGTATAGTTAAGCTTATTGATTTATCAACAAAACTATAAATACCTGCAGCAACTTTGTTATATAACCTATATTCGTATTCTGGTTTTTCGCTTTTTTGATCTATTTTATAAAATTGAATTACTATTGAATCATCGTTTGACTTCCTTAAAATAGCAGTATATTCTCTCCAAGTTTCATGAACCCTTGTATCACATGGTTCATTTTCTTCAAAGTTTGCAAAGCAGGTAGTATTTACGGTAGATTTTGTTAGTACTAAAAGTCGTTCTTTTAGTATAATATCACCAGATTGGAAAGTTTTGATAATATTTTTAAAGATACGATACCTAATATCGTTTGTTGTAGTTTTAGCTCTGCCTTTTGATAACTTTGCAAATCTTCTTAATTTTTTTCTTAATCGATGCTGTTCCTTTTCAATAGACGATTCATTATAATCACTTAATATGGCCACATCTGCTAATGGCTCAGGAGTAGCTATTTCTATACGGCTACTCCTTTTCGGCCCATTATGCCTTCCATTTTTCATATTATCATATTTAACATTA
The DNA here is from genome assembly GCA_030572415.1 of Yamadazyma membranifaciens. Classification (NCBI taxonomy): domain Eukaryota; kingdom Fungi; phylum Ascomycota; class Pichiomycetes; order Serinales; family Debaryomycetaceae; genus Yamadazyma; species Yamadazyma membranifaciens. The sequence goes on from JAJLZV010000004.1 coordinate 176,230, forward strand.
GGTTGAGTAATAGATAATTTGGGTTCAATCAGTGAATAATTAAAATTGGATTCAACGCTTTGAATAGTTGAATCTTGAGACACCGAGTCTGGAATCACCTGTAGATGATTAAGAGACTCTGAATCTAAGGAATCTGGTAAATTTGATTGAGTATCAGTTTCATTACTCCGTCCATGGCTAATTATCGATTCATTAGTAGCCCTATTATATGTAGATTTTGAAATTTTGTGATTTAAATCCTGCGTAGATTCATCATCATAGCTGTCTGAATCTTCCTCCCCTTCACTACTCGATCTAAGTAAATACTCATTCTGAATATCTTCAATAATATTGGGAAATTTATTCAGATTATGAAATTTGAACCAGTTTTGTGTAATGTGATTATCTTCATTATAAATCTGATTACTTAGACTATGTAATGTATTATCAAATGTTCTTCTAGCCTTAGATTTTGCTATTCTAATGGAACCTTTTACTAAACCCGGCCCTTTATCATTCCCATAAATATGAGGTGAATTCCCGAGTAAAATTGTTTTTGAAGCTTCTGAAACTTCATTTGTAGGTAGATAAGTTAACCTGAATGCTGTGAATGAGTTTTTAGGAATCTGGAAACTCTCTGAACCATTAGAATTCATTTATATTTTCATATCAATCTGGAATTGTTTTTGTGCGATAAGTGCTGTGCATAATATATTGATAAATCTGGCAATTTGTTTTTGTATACTTTGAATACTAGATGGCTAGAGTTTCAACAGTGGTAAGGTGTAAAAACAGCACTATTAAAGAGGTCCATTAAAAAAATATTGCAAAATTGCTATGACATTGGAAGCCTATATAACGTACAAATGTACAAAATTGTAATCATTTACTTTCAAACATTAAACTACATAATAACATGTCAGCTCAACTAGATAATGTCTTCTTCATTACCAATACTAATTCCTTCAGTATTCATGTTTTCTGGTGGTGAAATACTTGGGATAGCTTCTAATCCAATATAGACTAATCCTATTAAAAATATCAACACAGCAGCCAAAATTCTAAATATAGATTCACCATGTATGGTTACCCCAAGTAATGTATAAAAAATACCTCTACCCAAAAATGAAAATAAAAATGAAGCATACAAATAAGTTTCTTGTGGAACCTGAAATTCTAAAAATCCAATACTGACACCGAATGCAATTAAATAAAGACCCAGAATAAAAGCACGACTATATAAGTTAGTAAGCTGGATTATTGACCAATGATAGATCAATTGTTTCAATTAAACCATCATGATTAGGTTAAACAACCTGTCCTCAGAAATACATACAATCCACTGAATAATTGTGATAAACCTGATAAAGCACTCAATCCAGCAACTGCCAAATTGGCAATTTTAAATGCACCATTAAGATCTTGACTATTCATTTTTCTCTTTACTACGTCACTTAAGATTATGTACGAATTTAATGAAACTTGGATTAGGTTGATGGAGTTTTTGATGATAAAATGCGACCTCACAGTTGCAACTTCCATGCAACGATCATTACCAAGGGATTAATAACACCTATTAAAGAATTGATGAACAGTTTAAGTTGAAGATATTATTATCAGATGCTTTCATATTAAACCAAGTAGCCAGTGACGCTATATATAAAATTTTCTTGACGATATGGCCAGTGTCTTGTTAAATTTGAATGTACTTTATGTAATCCGCGGGTTTAGCCCAGTTGGGAGAGCGTTAGACTGAAGATCTAAAGGTCCTGTGTTCGATCCACAGAACTCGCATTCTTTTTTTATTTTTTTTGTTCCTACAATGTTACTATTTTTTAATGAAGTAGACGTATCTTTAATTCCATGGTTAGGGAAGGCTTACCTAACAGTTTGCAAGATACCTATTATTACATCTCTTACCTAATGAACATCCAAATTTTTGTGTTTATCACATGATATACAACCCGTTTGTCATACGCACAAAAAAAGTTTCGAGTAATATCGTTATAAACAACATCTGCCTCCAATCAATCTATCTAATAATATGTCAAATAGTGAAATGGATGATGTAGAAGGTACTCTACATGAAAGAGGTAAACGGTTTGAGGAGTTGTTTTACCTTTTAAATGATCCATTATTTGAAAATATTGGGAAATATAGAGATTCTATGAAACAATTTTCGATCAAGAATAATGAAAAATCATGTAACAGGACTATAGATTATTCATTATTTGGTAGAGATTCTGATGATATTATAAAATATATAGAATCAAGAATTGATGCGTCACTTTATACGAATAAACAAAATCATGGTAAAAGGAAAGGGACTGAATTAATTAAACCTAACGATATTAAAAGGACTAAATTAATTTCAGAAATTATTGATGGAGTTAAACAAGTTAATGATAATATTATAAACAAAGATTTAAAGGAATTAGATATTTTATCAGTCCCACAACATTATCCAACAGGTCCTCATAACGTTTCATCATTAGCTGAATTATATTATCTATCACAAACTTTACCACTTATTAAATTATTGCCAGGAGCTCATAAATCTTTAACAACTGAAAGTTATGAACTGGCACTTTTGGAAGGCAAAATAGCAGTTTTATATTCAAGAATTGAAGAACTAAAAAGACAAGGGAAATGGTCTTTAAGGCAACCTTTGAAATATTTTGATCCTTTTACCACTAAAGATAAACAACCACGGAACTTTCATTGGGATAATGTAATAAGAGAAGGAAAATGGATGTCAATTGATTTTAAGGAACAAACTAAGTTTAAAAAGGCTGCTTGTGTAAATATGGCCCAAGCTATTGATGATTATTGGTATTATGGTAAAGATGCTACTTGTATAAAGTTTAGGCCAATTGTGCATTTACCTGAGGTTTCGGAATCAAATGATGGAGAAGAAAATGGACCCCAAGGTGAACCTGTTGAAGTGAAGAATGAAGTTGATATGGAAATTGATCAGTTACCAGAAGCTAAAACTGATGATATGGAGGTTGTCAAAAAAGATGACCCAACACAGGACAATCAAGAGGTTAAAAAAGATCCTGAAGAAAGTGAAACTAATAATTTGGAAATTGGTATTAATAAAGAGGAACCAAGTATAGATGTTAATTTATTACTCCAAAAACCAACGGATGACCAACTACCACCACAAGTAATAGAGCCCCAAGAATTATTTACCATACCTCCAAAAGTTGAAGATAAATCAAGTATTTTTAAACTTCATATTGATTTAAATGATTTGAAAAAGATTGATCAGTCAATCATTCGTAATTTACCTAAATTTACTGCATTTGATGATGAAGAAACTAACCCCGAAAATCAAAATTTGGGATCTAAAACATTAAAATCAAATAACCCTGAAATTGTTACTGTTTCTAAATTATTGTACACCCCAGAGGAAGACGATGGGTTTTATAAATTATTATTTAAAGAAAAGAATAATAATAAATTTGAACCTAAAAAAATACCTGATTATCAGCAGGGGTTATTTGGTACGCAAAACCACCGTCGTTTTAATTATCTTAAACCTCCAAAACCTCCTTTGATAAAAAATATTGAATATAGATCACCAACTATTTGGTTACCAAAGGATGACAAATTATTAATTCATTATGTTGCAGAGTTCTGTTTTAATTGGGACTTAATTTCTGAGCATTTACTGTCAACGGTGGCTAGTATGAAGCGTTACGAATCAAATATTGAAAGAAGAACTTCTTGGCAATGCTTTGAAAGATATATTCAACTTAACGAAAAATTTCAATTTAATGATATGAAGGGTCCTTATTCTTATAATGCACAACAATGGTTAGAACAAGCTCACAGAGCTCAGTCAACAACTAAAAGAAGAATTTCACCCTTAGGAGTCGGAAATGAATCTATACAAAGAGGTCATAGAAGATTAAGATGGGCTTCAATGTTTGATGCCATTAGAAAATGCATGAAAAAAAGAGAGACCCATATTGCAAAATTAAATAGCAAAAGAAATGGTGATTACTCTCAACAACAAGCTGGAAATACTAATAGTAGTATTAATGGTAATGCTACTAATAATGGTGGTCTCAACAATAGTAATAATATAACTAAGAATGATAAGAGTCCAACACCTGCAGAATTATCAAAATTAAAATATGACAGAGATAAATCAATTCAAGAAGCTTATTTGAATCAACAGGCAACCAGAAATAGAATGATGGCTGCTGTAGCCCAGCAGCAAAAGCAACAAGCTCAGCAGCGTAACCCTAATCAGAATCCAAACGACCCAAATATACCATCATCGGATTCTGCTAATGTGAGTCAACAGTCTGGTCAAGCACCACAAATGAACATGGGTAACATGAATAATATGAATAATATGAATAACATGAATAATATGAATACTATGAACAATATGAATAATATGAATATGAACATGAACAATATGAACAATGTTAATATGAATCAACCATTATCGCAAGGTGGACGTCCAATTAATCAAGGTCAAAAAATTGGTAATGCAAATGGAGCATCGCCCACAAATGATTTAATGGGTAATCGTCCTAATAGTTCAAACAGTCCAACATCATCACAAGCATTTTTACAACAAGCATTACAAAATGTACCACATGATGCTAACGGCAGACCCTTAACGCCTAATGGAACACCGTATACAAGAGAACAACTTCAAAAATTAATAGAGATTCAAAAACGTAGACAACTAATGCAGTATCAACAAAGACAAGCTCAAGTTGCGCAAGCCGCTCAAGCAATTAAAGCGGCCCAAGGAGGACATGCATCAAATGGTGGTAATAATAATATGATGAGTACTCAACAACAGGGTATGATAGTTCAACAACAGCTGAATATGGCTGGTGGTAATAACCCATCCATGATACCAGGAGGTAATGGACAAATGAATAAGGGTCCAATGATGGGTACGAGAGCAGGTACACCTCCAGGTTCATCTAAAGTTGGTGGTAGTAGTATGAGTAGTTCTTCCCAACAAGTCCCTTCAAGTAATGGTAACAATATTAATAAACCAAGGATTCAATTTGCACCAGCCCAGGTTTCAGCAATTATTAATTCTATTAAGGCAAAAAATCCTGATTTAGGAAAAGAACAAGTTACTAAATTAGCTGCATCTTATTTGGCTAATCTTCAACAACAACAACAGAATAAATTACGTCAACAACAACAGCAGCAGCAGCAAAAGCAACAACAACAACAACAAAATATACAAGGAAGAAATTCAATTAATGCCAATCAACAAAATATGGGTAATATGCAATTGAACCAAAGAAATGTACCCACAAAGCAACAACTTGCTTCACTTACCCCACAAGAAAGAAGTCAATTACAAATGATGAGGGCAGCAAAGAATACTCAACAACAGCAGCAACTACAACAACAGATGCAACAACAACAATTACAACAGCAACAAATGCGCCAATCACCTACCCTAGGATCACCCACCGGGCTTCAAAGTAACGGAAGTTCACCAGTGATGACGAATCAACAATTAAATAATCAACAAATAAATAACGCTGAATTGACGAGATTGGAGTATGAAAAAAGGAAGAGGTTACTTATTAAACAAAATCAACAACAACAACAATATCAACAAAGACTGGGATCTAATCAATCATCCGGATCCCCAGGATCAAGATCTTCAAGTAGTTAATTTTAATGTATAGTAGTGGAATAAATATTAATTTTCTTTACAGTGTAGTTAGGCTGGTTACTCATTGTAACACGTAATAATCCCTTGTACAATCAATAGAGAGTACAAATATATGTAGAGTACTAATATAGAGTAAGTAGAGTAGTTAAAGGGTATATTATGTAGCAGATATTGGTGCGCAGCATTTAAGATTCACACACATCATACAAATAAAAACAAGGTACATGGTACGAAATAGAATATGGATAGTTTAACAACTCTGATACAAGAGGATCGTCAAAATGCCAGACTACGGCTAAGTCATAGTCATAGCTATACAAATTCCTTGAAAGCTGGGAGAATGAATTTAGGAGGGATGTTAAATAATTATCAAGCAAGACTTAATACGGTTAGAACTGAAATTGGACCACAATTACCATCGTTCAATTTACCCCGAAGATTATTTCGATGGATTTATTCAGTGTCATTGGTTATATTGGTTTCGATAATAATGGCGTTAATTGCTGTAACACCCATTGATGTTATTGTTCAATCCGCTGATGCATCATTTAGTGGAATCAAATTGTTTATTGTCATCATTGTTTGTGTATTATTCTTATTGGTTAGTTTTTTATTATATTTCCTGAGAACTTACCAGCATAGAGTTGCCATGAATGATATTCCTACCCATACAGTGTATGCGTTACAACAAAATGATTTACCCACCCATGTTTATCAATATATTGAAAAAAAGTTGAAATATTGTCGTGAAGTTAAAGAAATGGCTGGTCCATTAACTAATGAAAATATTACCATTAATTATCCGGGTATCCAACCCCCAGAATATATTCAAGCCAGAAATTTAGGTAATGAAGGAAATTTATTACCCCCCAATTTAAACTATGAGGATGTGATTAGAAGTTTTAGTGACCGGTTTACCATATTAGATAATTTTGAATCATCGATTAAAACCCCCAAGCATTTTACATTTAAAGAAATGACGATTAGTTTAATGCAAGATTTATCAAAAAATAAAAAAATCGATACCAAAGCGTTGCCAAATATACCTAAATTTTTAACGTTGTATGAAAAATTAAAATTTGGTGGGAAATTAATTACAGAGAAAGATATGGTTGAATTTATGGTTGAATGTATTAAATTTACCACGGTAATTTTAGATAATTATGGATCTGTATTTGCCATCAGAAAGAAAAAATATAGAGATAGACCACCAGAAAGTTTTATGATAAATTCCTCCAGAAGTTTTATAAATTCAAGATCAGATAAATTTAATGATAGTTATTCCGGGATTTATAATAATAATACCATCAATAATAAAGACGAACAAGAAACAAATAATGATTCTGATACATCGGTTATTCAAACGAACTCGAGACGTTATTCAAGAGTTACCATGGAAAGTACTGGTCCTACAGCAAGAAGTGGTAATATCACTACTCAAGGATCAGTATTAAAACGATTCAATTCTAATAGTACCAATGGCTCCGTTATAAAACAAAAATTAACATTAGATATAGATCAACCAAGAAGGCCATCAGCAGTGATGTTCGATTTAGGGGACATGGAAATTAAAAGACTAAATACTAGAGGGAGTTTACATAACAAATTAGGATCTCATAATAGTTCATATACAGGGATGAGTGGTTATGCAAGTGAAATAGAAGATGTGGATGATATTAATGAATCAATGGAAGATGGTGGTAGTATTTATAAATTTAGACCAATGTCAAGAAGTTTAAAACAACCAGAAATAATTCCTTTGGAGTTGAACGATACAGAAAGTAATGATAGTAAAGGACTGGTTAAAAGGAACGTGCCAACTTTTTATCTAGAACCGTCCACTCCAGAGCAGCCTTCAAGATTTAGGGCTGAACTGCCATCAAGAATTCGATCAAGACTGTCATCTCCCACTAAACTATTGGATTTAGAGATTAAACGGCTGAAATCGCCAAAGAAAAGATTATAAACGTCCCAAAATTTATCAACGTTGTATAATAAGGTGACGTTAAATTTGTCCCATAAGAGTTATTTTAGGGGATTCAGACGTGACTAACATTATATTCATACATTCATTAAACATTACATATTATTTTATAGATTAATAGGATAAGTAAAGATAATCCACCCTCGCGCGACCCTTTAATTTTGGTTTGGTTTAACCACTCCATTATGGATAAAATAGTAAACGATGGTAGAATCATCATGAATCAAGGCAATAGTAATTCGCTTTGGTTTAATGTTACATAGTTTATTAATCAGTTTAAACCACTGATTAATGGTGTTCAAATTTAAACTATTTTGGGAATTAACTATTTGAGGTACAACCCATTCTAATTGATTCTCATCATCATTTGAAGATAACTTTCTAGGAGGATAACCTGATAAAATATCGTGAGGACTAGAATTGGTTTCAATTTCATATGCTTCAATGTTGGTCCATAAATTTTGATACTCTAAATTTGTTTTAACCAATTTAGTCCACGGATTCATTGTCATCTTCATCTCATCAACGTCGCACTAGAAATAATTTTTGCAGCGATGGATGGTGGTATAACGGCACCAGTACATCCAATGTTAAACGAGGGTAGTTAGTGACCAATGGACCTACATAGTGTTGTCATGGGGCCAACTAGAGAGTTATGTTATAACTGGTATGTCATGTGACAGAAGGGTTGTAATAATTTAACTCGAAGTAGAAACCACAAATCTAGAATTAAATGGCAATTACTGGAGCGAAATTTACTACCACCTCGTAGGACTTTGCTGCCTTACGGGGTGGTTTTATTGGTGAAAAATTTTCTCTAAATTTCAGAGGATTAAATTTTCCGGTGTTATAGAATTTCCGGTGTTATAGAGACTCCTATTAATTTGATTACCTAAAACGAATAAAGAGATTTTGTCCTGTGATAGGACACAGAATTCAGTGTTTGCACCAATATGAAAAAAAAGTGCAACTGGCCTAGAATTGTTATGAGCTTTGAAAAAGCCGTTTAACTGCTACGACCAAAATGAGTAAACTAATTAAGATCTACGGTAGATCTAGGTTTTCGGGTCAACTGTTGCCCCTCTATAGCCATACACTGGTGGACGATCATACTAAGCGAAACTTTCATATGTACAACACATATATAGCCTTCTTAGACTTGACACCATGGAGTTTCTAGGTTCATACAAACTCATACAATTTATTTGACTACCTCCCAATCATGGCTATCCGTGCCATTCAGTATTACAAAGTCTATTCTATGTGGTAAAAGGATGTCATTAGGTGTCCTCTTTAGTATGAATTTTGTTACACTTTTCTTTTGTTTCGATGGTGTCCTGTATATAACCGATTTTTTTTTTTGCAACACAAAATCTGAAATTTTTCACTATTAGGGGTGTTATAGGGTTAAGGCTTTGCATGGATTTTAGCCAACCATACATATAACAAAGTAAATTACCTACCTAAATCTAGGCTTTTATAGTATATTTTCTTTTCACTTGCCTAGGTTAATGAGTCGTTATTTGAACGTTATTTTCTTTTGCTTGATTTGCCGTTGAGTTACAGTCAAATATCAATGAATTTTAATATAAATATCAGACAGATCCTGATATTGAAGTGATTTTTAACAAACATTTAACGTTCATCAATAGTAATAAATTTTCATTCTTTTATAAATTTATTCTACATCAGTCTTTTCAATACATTCCTTTTATTGTAAATACTTTTGCTATACATTCCTTTTAATTAATAAAAGTCAACTTACATTCATTCAAAAATGTTATTCAATCAAATTTTAACTTTAGCTTTCGCTTTAACTGCTTCAGCTGCTCCTTTTGAAAAAAGAGATAATACTTGTAGCTTCCCAACTGATCAAGGTTTAGTCGCAGTTACTTCTGATAAAGATAACGCTGGATGGGCTTTATCACCAGATCAAAAATGTACTGCTGGTAGTTATTGTCCATATGCTTGTAAACCAGGTCAAGTTATGGCCCAATGGGATTCAAGTGCTACTACTTATTCTTATCCATCATCCCAAAATGGTGGTATTTACTGTAATGATGACGGTACTATTTCAAAACCATTCAGTGACAGAGATTACTGTATGGATGGTGCTGGTACTTTAAAAGCTAATAACAAAGCTGATCAAGAAGTTGCTTTCTGTCAAACTGTTTTACCAGGTAATGAAGCTATGTTAATTCCAACTCAAGTTGATGGTAATAGTGAAAATGATTTAGCTGTAGCACCAAGTGATTATTATGCAAAGACTGCATCTCACTTTTATATTAATGCTCCAGGTATTTCAACTCAAGATGCTTGTGTTTGGGGTACTTCTGATAAACCTCAAGGTAATTGGGCTCCTTATGTTGCTGGTGCCAATCAAGATGATTCAGGTAACACTTTTGTTAAAATTGGTTGGAATCCAAAATACTTGGATGATTTCAACAATGTTTTACCAGAATTTGGTATCAGAATTACCTGTGATGATGAAAGTAAATGTAATGGATTAAAATGTGAAATAAATCCATCAGATGGTTACAATACTATTGAAGGTGGTTCCCAAGATAAATCCTTAAATGCTGCATGGTGTGTAGTTACTGCTGAACAAGGGGCATCTGCTAAAATCGAAGTTTTCACCGTTTAAATGGTTGTAATTCTTCATTAGTACTTGTACCTATAGTGTAATATTTTTGTAGTTAGGGTTTTATAGAGTTTCAAAATATATGGTTTTTGGTTTAGCTTCTACTTCATTATCTATACCAAAGTTATTCGGTTAATTTATCCCCAGCTTTAGGTTCCAACATTATATCTCTTACCATCGTTTTGTATCACTTTCTGCCGACATTGGGTTCACAAATCACAGCAAAGCCTCGTCTGATGTCGTAGGTGGTAGACACTGAAATGCGATCAGTGAAATTGTGATGCTGTAGTTTGTGATAAAAGTTACCTAACAAAAACCTATGTAATTAGGTAGAGATAAAAATCATAGGATATCCGATAGAAATGATGATTACAAATTCAACGAAACCGAAGCCATTAAAGGTCTATGGTAGAAGTCATTATGCTTGTAATAGATGTAAGGTGTCGAAAATAAAGTGTTCGGGTGAGCAGCCATGTACCAATTGTAAAAATAATAATAAAGGAGACGAATGTCATTATCCAAGGAAAGATCGAAAGATTGTTATAATGGAAAGTGATTTAAATAAATTACATGATAGGGTGAAATATTTAGAAGAATTGAATGAAATTAATCAAAATAGTGATCATAATATTAACCAAAATAATGAAACTCATGATAATGAAAATAATAATGATCGTCTGAATAAGACTACAGAAAATGGGATACATCATGAAGCTAAGTCAATAATTCAAGAGAGACAAGCTCAGGAAACTAAAGAATTTTTATTTAATCATACGGGATTGCAAAATTTTTTAATTAGTGATAATGCCACTGAATCCATCAAATGGAAATTGTTGGCATTAATTAACAATGAGTTACCACCAAAAGATGTAGCAATAAAATTAATTGAAAAAGTTTTTGAAAACTATGCCTCAGAATTTTATTTAATTGATTTTAAATCACTTTTATCCAATATTGATAGTATTTATATATTATTTGAAAGTATTAAACGTTATGATCAAAATTATATTGATTCATTAAATAAACAAATTAAACGAGCAACATTATGTTATTTTTTCATATTAATTGCTTATGGTGAACAAATTTCAAATTTTTTATCTTCCAATGATGAAATTCCTGGTATTCAATTTTATTTGATGGCCAGTGAATTATTTAATTTAACTCACGAAAGGATATCTTATGAGTTCATTCAATCAGCCGTTTTATTGGGTTTATACTCTTCAAATTTAAATCGTTATAATACGGTTTATAATTATTTTGGTGTGGCCATAAGATCAGCAATTTGTCAAGGGTTCCATCGTCACCAACCTGTGAATGAATCAGATAAAGATGCCATATTACATCGTGAAAAATCCAAGCGATTATGGTGGACAATATTTATCATCGATGCTACATGGACAGCCAAAATGAACATGCCCTCACAATTAGACTATACTGAAACAGATGTTGATTTGCCATTAGAAAATCCCATAGATTTATATGATAATTTTGATTTAAATACATTGGAATTTAATGTTCAATTAGCTAAATATATTTCAAATTCAGTGCAAAGAATTTATGGTGCAAATAAACGCACCATTAACCGAACTTATATAAATACCGATCAATTTAATCAAAAACTTTTAATTAAAAATGTATTATTAAGTTTCAATGAATTAGTCAAAAATTTTGAAACCCCTTATTTATTTCAATACAAAGGAATGAATATAATTGAATTAAATGGTAGAAAAATTGCCAACTTATTCTTAAGATTTAATTTATTAATTGCTATTATAACAAAACCATTAATCTTACTAGTCTTTAATAATACAGATTGCAATATTTATGAAAAGCCACTTGAAATCGAAGAAACAATTAACAAAGCAATTACTACAGCTATTGCAAATATTAATATTTTATTAAAATTATATGAAATTAATAGATTATTTATTATTGGGTTTTATGACAGTCAATATTTATTTACATCAATATTAATTATCATTATGACATCAATAACTGATAGAAATTGCTTAACTATTGTTAATAAGGCAGTTGCTCTAGTAAAATTTATGTCAAGTAAAGGTAATATCAACGCTCAGAATAGTTTAAAGAAATTATCACAGGTTAATGAATATTTATCAAAAATTTCCGAGTTAAATTTTCAATTAGATTTTAACTTGGATATTAATGATGTGATTGAGGTTAAAAATGAATTTAATTATAGTGATCATTATTATAATCCTTATGAAAGATGCCCATTCTCAACATTTTCAAATTTTCAAATTTTTAAGGACATGATACATAATAAATTGACTAAAAATAATGGGCTGAATACATACTCCAATAATTCCAATATAAATACAAGTACAAATTCAAATGTTAGTACATTGAACACACCAAATTTTACACAGACGAATAATATCACTTCACACCCAGTGACTCCATTAAATGAGCAGGTGCTGTACAACTCATTACAGGAAGATGATCTGTTAAAAGATACTGACCAACTTATTAACAACAGAGTTAATTTATCCGGGTCCTCACAAAGTACTCTAGTTACCATGATGAATGACTTGCAAAATTGGGAAGAGTATAGAAATTTATCAATGTAGTATTGACAATCTTCAATAATACTGTCTTTTTAATAGTTAGTGCTCTGTATATAATGACTAATGAATAAATATTAAACATATAATAATCTACTATCCATAAAAACGGTGAAGTACATATTATTTTAAAATACTTATAGCTGCTACCAGCGTACTACATCATAGCATCATCAAAATTAAATTGATCATTCGAATTCAATTGTTGTTCTATCATCTCTGTCCAAGGAGCCACAAAATCAAGACCAATATTTTTATTATTTATAAACCATTCAATTACTTCACTATCACCGATTAAGTTTTGTAAAGGTGTCGAAACTTCGGTATTAATCTTTTCATCCGCCAGGAGGTTTGGTTGAGGTGTAGATCCGTTGGTGTTATTAGCTGAATGATCAACAGTATTATTGCTGCCCCCGGTATTATTGCCCGTGTTATTTCCACTGTTCAAATCAGTATTCACATTAATATCCATGTAGTTTGGCATAAATGAAGTATTAACACTCATGCTACTGTGATCTCTCACCCTATTTTTATTTGGCATAATATTAAAATCTACTGGATCATCATTGAAATTCTTGGAATTAGTTTTCATTTCCGAACATAAATACATTAATACATTGGAATATCTTGTACATAAATGTAATTCATCAGGTGAACAATCCCTTAACGTTATTGCTGCCTTTTGAATACTCGACATTATTTCATCCACAGGGATCAAACTAAGTGACAAAATTGTAGCATCGAAATTATCAAACGACGAAGAATTTAATTGATTTTGAAATTTGGTCAGTTTCTTATGAGCCGCAATGGTAAGATAACATTTCACAATAAATGCCACCGCTCTTACAATTCTAGTAACCCATCGTACAGGCATAAATCTTAACATTTTTAATTTGTGAACTCTGTGGGCCACTGCCAACATTTCATTTGCTGCAAAAAACGCTTGTTCGATATATTTGGCAGATTTTGAAATTTCGTCTAATTTTAAGTTGATTTTCTTCTGTCTTTTTTTATTTGAAACTTCAGTTTCAGTTTTAGGAGTGGACGATAAAGCCAATGAAAAAATGTACAATTTTGCATAATTATATTCAAATATAAAACTTTCAAATTCAATGAACTCAAATAAGTCTTTAGCCACTTTAGAATTTTGATCTAATAATGCATTTGAGTTATTACTTAAATTATAATTTTTTAAATTTGTAGGTCTCATTAGATGACGGTATTTTTTCCCCCAGTTAATTAATAAAGGACTAATAACATTTAATATTGCTAAATTCTGTCGCTGACTTAGTGATCCCAATTGTGCTTTATAGCCGTATAATGACTCATGACTTAATGACATAATTTGTAGCAATTCAATTTTTGCCCTTTGTCGTTCACTAAATTTTAATGGATTTTTGAGTGAATATTCTTTAATTTCTTCTTCATCCATATCTAATAATTTATCATCTTCATCAAAATTTTCATCAATTTCAACATCATCGTCTATTTCAATTTCGCTTAATGAATGCGATAACATCGATCTTCTACTAATATTCATAACACTATTAATTTCACTCACATGAGTAGCAAGGAACGTTTTAGGACTAATTTCCATAAATCCCATATCTTGAGATAATCTCACTGCAGAACCAATTAACATCCAAGCCATCCTATAACTTCTCCTCATAGCTCCTAAACCAGCAAGATTCTCATTAGCTGACGATGTATCTCCTTTAATATTTTCTTTATTACTTTGTTTAGCCGTATTTGTATCTTGCTTTTCGTCTTCAGGTACATTTGCATAATCACTCCATCTCCAATGAATTGCCCTAGGGTTCCATTCAGTCAATAATAAAAATGCAAATGTCGTACCAATTGATCTAGTACTTGCTTCTGCCCAAACGGTTTGACTAATTAATCTTTGAACATATAGCCATAATTTATCATGAAGTTCAATGTTTCTCGGTACTCCTTGAACATTTCCCGTTGTAATATTATTAGGATTATCGTCTAATGAATGATATCTTGAAGAAATAGTTAATACAGCACAAAGTAAAATGGGATAACCTGCCAAAACTTGAGGTTTATGTAAAAAGTTTGGTATATGGGGGAAATATGGGTGCATAGTAGTAAAGAATAAATTAATTAACAGTTCAGCTTCAAATTCGGTTAATAATCCCTTTTCACCAATATAATCAATATTCGATAACTTATTTTCTCCTTTGGGTCGAATGGAAAATTCGTGAGTTATTGGGATACTTAAATAATTTGACTGATCTTGAATATGTTTTGGGACGGGATTAGAATTACTTTGATTATTATCAATAATTAATTTTTTATAGTTTTTATTATTTGCCTGGTCTAAATTTTGTTCTAATTGTTGATGACGTTGATTAGCATCAATATTATCTCGTTCATCAGCTTTCGCAATAGTACCAGCAGCTTTAGCTAAATATACTAATGCCCCTTCCATTGTAGAAAAGTGGCTCGGTTCATCATTTGGTTTTGGCGTTGGTGCCGCCGTGGGAGTTGAAGAAACATAATTTGATGGTTCAGTTTCACCATTTCTACCAGGAAGTACACCACCACTACCACTAACACTACTACGAACCGACGTAGGAGGTTTAGGACTTATATCTTGGTTATTACTCGATTCCTGAGTTACATTATTTGACCCTTGGTAATATCCCTGGATTTGTCTAAATTGATCATAATTATCGGTATTTAGAATATTTGAAACCGACGGTAATTGGTAGTTTGGACTACCTCCAATGATTCCACCAACCAGCCCACCATTTAATATAGTTTGGGAATTTAAATCATCTATTTCCTTTTTACGTTTACCACTCACAATATTGGCTTGACCACCTCGTTTACTATCAACAAATATACAATCTTTACGTTCTCTTCTACATCTTGCACATTTACCATCAGTAGGATTATCGACTGATCCCAAATCACATTTAACTTTTCTAACTCTGCAATTAAGACAGGCTTTATAATTACGTTTATGTCTCTTAGCCTCCATACCGATGTTAGCCGTTGCAAAAAGTTTCGCACTAGTATTGGTGAATATCACCATGGTCTCTTTTATAGTCATATATATGTGTTGTAGGATGGTGATATATAAAGGGTTAGTTATATAAGAAATATCAGTCAAGGAAACTACAAAGCAATTACTATAAATCAACTAATCATACGTAACAAAAATGACAAAAAACATTATATTCAGATATAAAATTCAATACAAAATCTACATAGACAATTACCGTAGGTTAATAGGTTGTAACGAAACGTGAGTTATTAACGCTTACTTAATTGTAATTTTTTAACTTGATCTTCCAAAGTCTTTAATTTTGATTGTAAATCTTCTAAATCTTGATTTAATCTATTTCTTTCATTAACAATATTAGCTTCCCATTGTCTAAATCTTTGTTCTTCAGCTTTAACTTGTTCAGTAAAATATTTTTTCAAAGAATCTTCTTCTTCCTTAAATTTTGGATTATGGAATCTTCTAGGTTTTTTAATGGAAGATTTTTTAATGATTTCACCTTGTTCATTAATAATTTCTTCATTATTATCATCATTACCTAATTTAAGTGATCTAAAAGTTTCAAAATGTAATTCATTAGTTGATAAAATTAAATCTAATAAATTAGTTCTTAATAATAAAGATCTTAATTTTTTAAAATCACAGTGATTTTCATTTTCAACTTCAACAAAACCCCATGGATATTTTCTACCTTTAACAAAATTTCCCTTGGAAATTTCATACTCTTGTTCACTACCAATTATAGCAAATGGCATACTTTCAATCAATTGTTTTGAATGTTCAGCACTAGCAGGATCATCAAGATCTAATGGAGGAGTATAAATATTAATATCTTGAGATTCAATAATATCTCTTATTCTAGTTTTAAAATTATCTAATTCAGTAGGATTTAATGTATCACTTTTAGCAATGACGGGAATTAAATTTACTCTAGTACTTAATCGTTTCATAATTTCAATATCTAAAGGTTTTAAAGAATGACCGGTTGGTCTAATAAAATATAAACAGGCATGAACTCTTAAATCTTTCTTTTCACCTCTATGAGGTTGTTGTTCTTGTTTCATATAATTTTCATGTTGATCATCAATAAAATCAATAATTGGGGTCCAAGAATCATGATTATTAACATTATTACCAAATCCTGGTGTATCAATTATATTTAATCTAATTTTAAAATTCTTTTCTTCCAATATAGCTCTTATAATATCAATATCTACCGTTTGATGGGGCGTAGTAAATTTATTATGTCTATCATTACTATCTAAATGTTGCTTCAATGAGGTTTGGAAAAGTGTATTAATAAATGTTGATTTACCTAATCCACTTTCTCCTGCCACCATCAAAGTGAACGTTGCACCTTGTTTAGATATAATCTTATACCTTTGATTTGGTAAATTTGCAATTCCCACTGGTTCTACCATATTGACGTCGTTTTTTTCACTTGTTCTCAATATTTTACATGTTTATTTTTGACGATTCAACGCGTGAGATTGGTACCTGGAACACGACTAGCACCAACCAACCTGTAATACCATCCCACGGCAGTATTGGGGACCTGGTGGTGGTATATATCAGGAAGGGACGGTTGTAGGTGTCTTACTATATCGTAATGACCGTGATCCATGATGGGGATCAAGTCAACAGTTTAATCAGACATAAGTTTTAATCAGACATAAATAATTAATGAGGCTAGGTATCCAAGAGAATCAACATGGGATATTTATATTCATATACATTGTATACAAAAACTAACAATCTTATCATTCATTCTCAATTTTACAATTCTTAAATAATTTACAAAATGTAAACATCTTTCCAGTAAAGCAATTTTAAAAATCTATGTTTAAATGATTTAATCATCTTCATTTTTAAAATCACCTTGTGATTCATCATTTTGAGCCGGAGCTTCAGATAAATCAGTCCATAAAGTTAAATTATCCTTCAATAATTGCATGATTAAAGTAGAATCTTTATAAGAATCTTCTGATAAAGTTTCTAAATCAGCAACGGCATCATCAAAAGCTTGTTTAGCTAAATGACAAGCTCTATCAGGACTATTTAAAATTTCATAATAAAATACTGAAAAATTTAAAGCTAATCCTAATCTAATTGGATGAGTTGGGGATAATTCAGTAACGGCAACATCTGAGGCAGCTTTATAACTTTCTAATGATAAATCAGCAGCATCTTTTCTTTTTTCACTAATGGTAAATTCAGCTAAATAACGATGGTAATCACCCTTCATTTTATAATAAAAAACTTTTGATTCACCAGTTTGAGCTGAATTAATTAAATTATTAGTTAAAACATCTAAAATATCTTCACAAATTTTTGATAATTCATTTTCAATATTTGTTCTATAATCTCTAATTAAATTAACTTGAGATTTATTACCTTTAGCTTCTTCTTTTTGTTCAATTGAACTTACAATTCTCCATGATGCTCTTCTAGCACCAATTACATTTTTATAAGCAACTGATAATAAATTTCTTTCTTCAACACTTAATTCTTGACCAGAACAAGCAACGGCTTTCATATTTTCAACCATTTCTTCATATCTTTCAGCTTGTTCAGCTAATTTAGCTAAGTAAACAGAATCTTCACGGGAGGTTGACATTTTTTCTACAAATGTTAGTATAATAAATCAATTAATTAAACTATAATCAAGTGGATGCAATTACGCTAATTCAATGGGGGTTAAAATCTACACAAAACTGTAATTAATTGGAATCGATGGACAACAATTTATTAATGATAACTTTAACAGTTGTTGGTTAAATCTCTATGGAATCTGTTTCGAAAAGGGGCACGGAGGGAAAAAAACAACAGTTGACAAAAACTGGTCAACGAATTTTGCGGCACCCCACGACGCACGCGAGGGATTGTCGTAATCTTGTCGCGCACTTGTCGTATTACTGTCGCGGGTTGTGTCGTAGATTCTGGCAGCCTATGTCGTTCCAATGTCTGTCACTATTATTTTTAACCGCCATCAAACTTGGGAAAACCCTTGGTCCATGGGTGAAATTTTTATGGTACACCACATCATCCACCATTAATCATGTCATCATCATGACGATCTCTAGTATTTAGGGTCATGATCTCTAATCTATGATGCCGATATGGGAAATTCAGGTACCCTATAAAAAAACGAGGGTCACCATCATTTCTCACCCAAGTTGCCCTCCCTACCATGATTCAAGGTCGGTTCAGCAATTCATTAGGGTATCAATATGATGGTATGACGATCGTAATTATGAATAATAATCCTAGGAATAATCAATTGCTTTGGACCCATGAAATAATCGTGATTGATGCCATCGATTGAGTTATTTTATTATAAAATTAATACATACACTTTATATGGAATCTTTCTTTCGTTAATTTGGGAGAGTGAGAATTTTTTAAATGTTCAACAGATTGCGATTTTATGAGGTTTGTCTCATTGACGATTATTGGTGTACGGTGGCGTCGCAGGCTTACGTAACAATAAGTCATAGGACAATAATATAATATGGGATATCGGTCGATAGCTATCACTACACCGGGGAGGTATATATAAATTACATTGAGATTAGTATCAATACCTTACATGGTGACATCCAATAGTTATGCATAATTATTGATATTGGTATTGATCTTGGATCTTGATATTGATATTGGTATATACACTAGGTTTACCTTTATCTATATATATTGAGATATATTGATATGGAGTTATAGTAGATTGATAAATACAGTATGGTAGCATGTTTATCATTAATCTAAATCCATTTGTTCTTTAACGGGTAATGGGGTGATTTTCTTAACTTTTATACCAAATTTACCATTAAGTAAATTAAACAACTCTTGTAATACTCCGCTATCATCATTCAACTTAAATTGGGATTCCACCCATTTTGGTTCAAAATTATTAGATAATTGAATTATTTCATTATTTAAATTATTTATTAATACCGTAGTGGATTCAATTGATTTATTAATTATACTTTCGGAATTTTTAATTAATTTACCCACATTAACATTATTACTAGTAATGGAATGATTTTCTAAAATTGATTTATATGATAAAAATTTGATAGTGTTAATTGGTTTGGCATTGACTAAATTATGATTTAAAATTTCATTTAATCCTAATTTATTATCAATAATTTGTTTTTTGATCTCATTTAATTCATTCATGGAATTATTCTTCATGGGGAATGAATCAGTTAAATAATTTAATTTAAATGGATAAATGGAATATTTTTTATCAATCTTATTAATCAAGGTTCTACTAGATTTTAATTTTAATTTATAATTAATAATAAAATCTCTGACAAAAATGGTTGGTTTCATTTTAAATTCTTCTACTTTATTATTTAATCCAGTATATTCATTGATAGTATCAGTAGTAATAATTCCTAATTCTTTAAAATCATTAATAGATGCTAATTTAATATCAATTTGATAAATTTCTCCTGATTTAACAATAAATTCTTCTTCCAGTTTATTATCCCCAAAAATTTTGGTAATACCTTCAGATTGACCTCCCAATTTTTGTAAGATATCAATTTCTTGATCAGTTTCATTCCATTTAATCCCTTTGTATCCTTTTTCTTCTAATAATTCATTTTGCCCACTTAAAAATCTTCTAATTTGTCTAATTTCACTTCCTGGTATAACTCTACAGTTAAATTGTTCAGCAATATAATTAACATAATACTTTATCATTGAACCATTAATAACATTACCAAATTTATTTTTAATTTCCAATGGTAATTTTTCTGGGGTCATGGCTAACCCTAATAATGAAATAACAATTTTTGTGGTTAAATAATTGGCAATAATACTATCAGCTTTACCACCCAATAATGGACCAATAGGTTTTTCTCCCGGTGGGTAAATAACTATAGTATGACTAACATTTGAACTATATCCATCAATTTGAACCCCTAAATTAATGGTTATACTATCACCTTCTTTAAAGTAAAAATCATTAGTATCATCTAATTCGGGTGAAAAATTACTAATTATTTCATTTACATTGAAACTAGTGGGGTGAGTTATAGACTTTTCACATTTGGTATAAACTTTTGATAACAGATTAATTAATAAACTATCAATCATTAAACATAATTGACCAATTGATAATGGTTCCCTCGTTTTATAATGATAAATTTGATTGATTAAATCAATAGCATAATTAAGACCGGTTTCAGTTATAGTACCCGCAGTTCTATATTTATCGATTATGACTTCATCTAAGATATTTTTTTGATGTAATAAGATATTAGCATCTTCTTGTCTGATAGCTAATTGATTCATAGTGCAAGATTTTTAAATTTTTCATCTCATCTCATCGCATCAATTTTGATGTCAGACATAGGACTGAGTCTCACCAATTCTTGCACCACTGGCGGTAACGACGTGGTAATCCTCGCGCCACATGGCAGTAAACGATGGGCAAATGAACCGTAGTGAGGATAGTGGTAGCGCACACCGTCAGAGTAGAATGAAATATAATTAAATATATTGGTATACAATTATAACCCAATATTATATACATTTACAAAAGAACATCTCTAACAGCCCTTCACGAGATGATCTATAATCCGGTATTGTCCAAGAAGAAATAGTTACCTTGCAGTTTTTGTTCTTTATCCATTTGAGAATCTAATTTATTAATTCTTGGCCTATATGAATTTGGATCTCTTCTGAAGGTAACATTTAAATTCTTCAAGAATCTATTACAACCAGTTAATAAACTTTCAGGAACTTTAGCAATCGTATCTTTTGATGGCTTACCTTCAAAAACAATAACTCTATCAGCTAAATAAGTTGCCATTATAAAATCATGTTCAACAATAAATGCAGTTTTCTTAGAGTGAAGTATAAATCTTCTAATAACTTTTGAACAAACAATTCTCTGTTCGGAATCCAAATAAGCTGATGGTTCATCAATTAAGTAAATATCAGCAGGTACACCTAATGCTAAAACAATAGCAACTCTTTGTAATTCCCCACCGGATAAAGTTTGAACTTCTTGATCAATAATATTATCAATTTTTAATGGTTTTACAACATCAGTTTGAAATTGAGGATGTAAGAAGGATGCTCTAATTTTTTTGAAAAATAATTGACGAACGGTACCAGGGAATTTTGGAGCAATTTTTTGAGGTTTTAAGGAGACATTTAATTTAGGAATATCTTGGTCATTATCAGGTTTCAGTAAACCTGCTAATAATCTACAGAAAGTAGTTTTACCAGTACCATTTTCCCCCATCATAACTAAAATTTCAGAATTAGTAAAATCACCAGCTTCAACGGATAATTTGAAATCACCTTGAGTTTTGGTCATATGAGGATATTCCATACTATTTGATTTATCCAAGATTAAACCATCAGCCGAATCGGCTAATCTGAATTGTAAACTTTCATCTCTAAATTTCATATTTTCTGATGGTATATAACCATCTAAGAAAATATTAATACCTTCTCTCACTGAACTTGGTAAAGTGACAACTCCATAAACAGATGGAGCACCGTATAATATACAAATGAAATCTGATAAATAATCTAAAACAGATAAATCATGTTCGACACAAATAACGTAGGTTGTAGGGTCCAACAAACTTCTAATAATTTCTGCAGCTCTCAATCTTTGTTTAACATCCAAATAAGATGATGGCTCATCAAACATATAAACATTAGCTTTTTGAACACATGTCATACCAAGGGCAAATCTTTGTAATTCACCACCACTTAAATTTTCAACTTCTCTTGATAAAACCCCGTTTAATTCTAAAACGTGCATGATATAATCATAATGTTCTGGTCTTTCTAATCTGGCTTTTAAGATACCTTCAACATGTTTTACAGGAGATTTAGCTAAAGCTTTTGGAATATTATCAACATATTGAGGTTTTATAATGGCTTTAATATTATCTTCTAATATTTTAGTGAAAAAATTTTGCAATTCACTACCTCTAAAATATTTTAAAATATCTTGCCAATCAGGTGGATTATCATATTTACCTAAATTAGGTTTTTGTTTACCAGCTAAAATTTTTAATGCTGTTGATTTACCGATACCATTAGTACCAACTAACCCTAAGACTTGACCAGGTCTTGGGGTTGGTAATCTATGTAATTTGAAAGAATTGGCTGAATATCTATGGGTAGTTTCATTTTCTAAATTAGTTGGTAATTTAATAATATTTATAGCATCAAATGGACATTTTTTAACACAAATACCACAACCAATACATAAAGTTTCACTAATAAAGGCAATCTTTGAGGTTGGGGTAACTTCAATACATAATTTCCCAGTTTTCACTACAGGACAACTTTTCCTACATTCTTGTTTACATTTTTTTGGTTTACACTTATCAGTGGAAACAATGGCAATTCTAGTACTCTTGTCAGACATATTGAATTGATGGGTTTGATTTAAATTTTTTTTTCACCATCGCGATAGTTGAACCATCTGGCGGTGAGAAAAACTACGCACAACTAGCACTACGCCCCGCCACTCCCTGGTACTGTGCGGTGGGGACCGATGACCACATACTAATATTCTTTGATCATCTGGGTGTAAATACTATACTGAGTCTGACAAATTATTGATATCTCATTGGATACATATAGGAAGGTAGTTTATATTTTATTGGTTACAGTTTTTAACAGGAGAATTGATATGTATCATTTTCCAATATTGAAAATCCACGGAATATGAAATAGGCATTAGAACTAATCGTCAGCGTTATTATGGGGATTATTTAACTCTATTTGTTGCTAGACGTTTTTTAATAGTAGAATAACGTCAATAATATGCGACATCATGTGTCTCCTGTGTCTCTACTGTTCGAATCCAGGACCTGTCGTTTTTTATCTCGCCTTCGGCGTATATCGCATAGCGACATATTCCCAATTCTCAAAAATAAAAAAACAAGCCTGACGACATATTTGTAAAGTAATAAATACCCTCAACGGCGCACCCAGACAAAAAAAATTTTACTTATCATTGGTTTAGGTTGGGCCAGATTGTAGTAGGACGGTATTAGTACAATTTTAAAGGTTGAGAAGGTTATAGTGAGTCTCATCTAGTTGTGTGAATAATAGATTAGACTAATTATATCCTTTACAGGCTTTAAGGGTTGGTCTGGGGTGATTAATACGGTTAATGTTAGCATTTGGTGAAGGGTGAGGTTATTAGTTTGGTAATTCATGAAATCTCACCGGTAATACCGTTGTTGAGTACTTGTGGTTGGTTTGTATATTATTGTACAAGTAACATGCGTATGATACTGGGCCACAGGAAGCGTGATTGGTAGTATACGGTAAGATTTATCATCTGAAAGCAGTAATTTGAGGATATTTGTAAGGTTGAATTTGCAGGTACCTTAAAAATATGGTGAATCATCACTATTTTCGTTGGGAGAATCGTTAGTTAATGTAGTCTATTGTGCCTAGTTAGATTCCATAGACATTTATTCTTATATTTGGTAAGTTTGTTGTAGTAGGAATGGCTGCAAAAATTTAGAATAAAATTGGTTACGTGATCTAATTATCAAATTGTATGAAATTCCTCATAATTGACACCATTTATAACCTTCATAGTATTTTGTCAACTTATGTACATCCTTTGCTAACCAATAATCAGGTTCGGGAAGCAGATTAATGATGTAATTTTGGAATTATTCTTTTCTTAAAATATCGAATTTAATTCCATTTTATAGTTAATGTATTAGCACCACGAATTAGCCACTATAAGCTATCTTTCTCTAAGTTCTATTCGATTCGAAATTCCAACTGATTAATGAGAAATTTGTATAAAATTTTTACTCGTCGTCGCTCAGAAATTTCCGTGTTGAATATTTATCGTTGGATTAATATTTTTACAGAAACCTTTAATTAAACATTTGAAATTCCTAATCAGTAGAAGTAGCATTCACTTTATAGGTAACAACTGTTTCAATATGGCTAAATTAGTTCCTCAAGAAGCCGAATTAAATCCGGAGCTATATGGTTTGAGAAGAAGTGGCAGAGAGAAACGTACTCAAAATTTTGTCGATCAAGATGATAGTGACGGAGTAGATTATGAACAATATGAAGATGAAGATGATTTAGTTGATGAAGACGAAGATGATGAAGATGATTTTGAAATTAAACCAAAAAAGTCCAAGAAATCATCAGCTGTTAAAAAATCTAAACCTCCAAAGAAGATTAAAAAAGTTGAAGCTAGTGAAATTAGATTTAGTTCAAGGAATAGTAAGAATGTAAATTATGCAGTCGATAATGAAAATGATGAAGATTTATTAGAAAGTGAAGGAGAATATGATAATGGCGAATATGAATATTATGAGGATTCTAATGCTGAAGAAGAAATAAATATTGATTTAGTATTGGATCACAAATTAAATACTGAAAATGATGAGGGTAAAACGATTATAACTGGTGATGCAAAACAAGATTATATGTTCCTCATCAAATGGACTGGAATAAGTCATTTACATAATACTTGGGAAACTTATCAAGTTTTACGAAGTTATAAAGGGTTTAGAAAAGTAGATAATTATATTAAACAATTTATTATAACGGATCAACAAATCAGATCGGACCCCATGACCACTAAAGAAGATATTGAAAGTATGGATATTGAAAGAGAAAGAAAACGTGATGAACAAGCGGAATTTTGTCACGTAGAAAGAATTGTCGATAGTGAAAGAATTGAAGAAGATGATGGTGTTTCGAAATTAAAATACTTTGTTAAATGGAAGCGTCTTTATTATGATTCTAATACTTGGGAAGATGCTGAAGAAATTGCTAGAATCGCCCCCGAACAAGTTTCAAAATACCAACAAAGATTAAAACTGAAAATTTTACCCAATTTATCAGCAAATTATCCTTATGGTGAACGGCCAAGGTTTGAAAAATTAACTAAACAACCATTATTTATTAAAAATGGGGAATTAAGAGATTTTCAATTAACTGGTTTAAATTGGATGGCATTTTTATGGTCAAGAAATGAAAATGGTATTTTAGCCGATGAAATGGGGTTAGGTAAAACCGTTCAAACAGTAGCATTTTTAAGTTGGTTAATTTACGCTAGAAGACAAAATGGTCCACATTTAGTTGTTGTTCCATTATCAACTATCCCTGCTTGGCAGGAAACTTTTGAAAAATGGGCACCAGATTTAAATTGTATTTATTATTTAGGTAATTCAGAAAGTAGAAAAGTTATTAGAGATTATGAATTCTACTTGAACTCAAATAGCAAGTCAAGTGCTAATAAACCCAAATTTAATATTTGCCTTACAACTTATGAGTATATTTTAAAAGATAGAAATGAATTAGGACCAATAAAATGGCAATTCTTAGCTGTTGATGAAGCTCATAGATTGAAAAATAGTGAAAGTTCATTATATGAATCGTTAAACCTGTTTAAAGTTTCCAATAGATTATTAATTACTGGTACTCCTTTACAAAATAATATTAAAGAATTATCAGCTTTATGTAACTTTTTAATGCCTGGGTTTTTCGATATTGATCAAGAAATTGATTTTGAAACCCCCAATGACGAACAAGAACAGTATATTAAAGATTTACAATCAAAAATTAAACCATTCATTTTAAGAAGATTAAAAAAAGATGTTGAAAAGTCATTACCTTCAAAAACTGAAAGAATTTTAAGAGTCGAATTGTCGGATATTCAAACTGAGTATTATAGAAATATCATCACTAAAAATTATGCTGCTTTAAATGCTGGTAATAAAGGTGCTCAAATTAGTTTATTGAATGTCATGAGTGAATTGAAAAAAGCGTCCAACCATCCTTACTTATTTGATGGAGCAGAAGATAGAGTATTGAAGGATTATGGTAATACAAGAGAACATATTTTAAGAGGTATGATCATGTCCAGTGGTAAAATGGTATTGCTCGAACAATTATTAACCAGATTGAAAAAGGAAGGGCATAGAGTTTTAATTTTTTCACAAATGGTGAGGATTTTAGATATCATTGGAGATTACTTAAGTATTAAAGGTTACCAATTTCAAAGATTAGATGGTGGAGTACCTTCTTCACAAAGAAAGATTTCAATTGATCATTTTAATGCTGAGGGATCAAAAGATTTTGTATTTTTATTGAGTACTCGTGCTGGTGGGTTGGGTATTAATTTAATGACAGCTGATACAGTTATTATTTTTGATAGTGATTGGAACCCACAAGCCGATTTACAAGCGATGGCGAGAGCTCATAGAATTGGTCAAAAGAATCATGTTTCGGTTTATAGATTTGTCAGTAAAGACACTGTTGAAGAAGAAATTCTAGAAAGAGCCAGAAAGAAGATGATTTTGGAATATGCTATTATTTCTTTAGGTGTAACTGATCCTGATTTAGAGAAACGTAATAAAAAAATTGAACCATCATCAAATGAATTGTCACAAATTTTAAAATTTGGTGCAGGTAATATGTTTAAGCCTAATGATAATCAGAAAAAATTAGAAGATTTAAATTTAGATGATGTGTTAAATAATGCTCAAGATCATGTAACCACTCCGGATCTAGGTGAAAGTAATTTAGGCTCCGAAGAATTTTTGAAACAATTCGAGGTTACCGATTTAAAACCTGAAATAGCATGGGATGATATTATCCCAGCTGAAGAATTGACAAAATTAAAAGATGAAGAAAAGAAAAGGCAAGACGATGTGTTTTTACAACAGCAGATTGAAATGTATTCTAAAAGAAGAGCAGCTGTCAAATCATTATCTGATCATGTTGATGTTTTGGATCAAGATTCTGATGATAATCACAATCAAGGTAGAAGAAAGAAAAATTATGATTTAAGCGAAAAGGAAATTAGAGGAATTTATAGATCCATTTTAAGGTTAGGTGACTTAACTGGAAAATGGGAACAATTATTTGAAGAAGGTAGTATTGTTAATAAAGATCCGGTATTAATTAAACATGCCTATCAAGAAATTATCGATACTAGTCATAGATTAGTTAAACAGGAAGAGGAAAGACGTGCTAAAGCTGTTGCATTATTAGAAAAGGAAGCAAAAGAGCTTAATAATAATTCTAAATTAAAAGATGGTACAACATTATGGGTTGCAGTTAAAAAGGAGAAAAAAGCAGTATTATTTGAATATAAAGGTGTTAAAGGTATTAATGCAGAATTAGTAATTAATAGACCAAAAGATATGAAAATCTTACAAGAATTAATTGAACCATATAAAAATATGAACGAGTTTGAAATTCCAAAACCTCCAAAACCCGTCAGTGCATGGGATTGTGAATGGAGCATTAAAGATGATTCAATGTTATTAGTTGGTATACATAAATTTGGTTATGGACAATGGCAACAAATTAGGGATGATCCTTTATTGGGATTACAAAATAAAATATTTTTAGATAATCCTAAAACTAAAGAAGAAAAGGCAAAAGTTCCAGGATCAATTCATCTTGGTAGAAGAGTTGATTATTTATTCTCATTATTAAATGATGAAGAAAAGGAAAAAGTTGGTAGGAAAAGAAAACCAAGAGATGATAATAACGATGGCGAACCTAAACCAATTAAACGAGCAAAATCTAGTACTCCAAGAGCTTCGACACCAGAAGTTAGCGGTGGTGCTAAACGAGGACCCAAGAAGAAGACTGATAAACCCAAAGATGTCAAGGAAAAAATTAAAAAAGAATCTAGAAAAGATGGCATTAAAAAAGAACATAAAAAGGACGATAGTTTGCATCATGGTAATTCCAATAATGCAAATGGTAAAATGAAGGTTAAATCTGAACAAGATGACATTGACGAGATAGAATATGAAAGTATGGATGAACAATATTGTAAAGATAGTCTTAAACCAGTTTCTAAATCGCTCATTAAATTACATAAAGGGTCTAAAGGTTTAGAAAAGACGGAATTTTCAAAACTTTTAAAATCTGAATTGACCACCGTGGGACAGTTTATTGATAATTTTTTAAATGACTTATCCACTAATAATACTACCAATAAAGATTTGGATAAATTATCCAAACATTTATGGAGTTATGCTGGGTTATATTGGCCAGTTAAAGTCCCCAGTGCTAAAATTAAAAATATGTATACTAGAATTAAGGATTCTAAAGGATCTCAGAAACATTAGGTCTATATTGTATTATTTATATTGTTTTCATGTCACTACCATCACTATCTCTGATGCCCATCTCCTAGGCCCATCTCTCATCACCTTGATCCATGGTAGCATCAAACGTTGAAGCATTGCGGGTAACCCCAGGGACGATTTGTGGAATGAGACATGGTCCACAATACAAAAGAATGCGAAGAGATTTGAAAAATTTTTCAACCACCAT
Source organism: Yamadazyma membranifaciens (assembly GCA_030572415.1). Lineage (NCBI taxonomy): Eukaryota > Fungi > Ascomycota > Pichiomycetes > Serinales > Debaryomycetaceae > Yamadazyma > Yamadazyma membranifaciens. The sequence goes on from JAJLZV010000004.1 coordinate 205,459, forward strand.
ATTCACATTAATTGATTGATATAAAATAGATTTCAAACCGAAACCAATCAGTCTTTTAAAAAAAATATAAAAAAAAGTATAAAATTACAAAAAAATTAGAAAATACAATTTTTATATATAAAACTTAAATTCCAACCCATTAATTTAAATTTATATATAATTATCACAAATCCTTGAGAGAAATAGATTTTAAATAATTTTTAAATTATCCCAAAGGACAACAATAAGTAGATTAGAAGACTTTAAATAACAATATTCAACATGTCAACTGATCCAACCCAAATCCAAGAATCTTTAGAAAAATTAAACTTAGATTCCAAACCGGAAGAAACTCCAGTTACTAGTGAATCAACTGCTACTACTACTACTGCAGCTGATGATGTTACTGAAACTTCCGCTTCATTATATGTTGGTGAATTAAATCCTTCAGTTAATGAAGCTTTATTATTTGAAATTTTTTCCCCAATTGGTCAAGTTTCATCTATTAGAGTTTGTAGAGATGCTGTCACTAAAAAATCATTAGGTTACGCTTATGTTAACTATAATAAATTAGATGATGGTGAAAAAGCTATTGAAGAATTAAACTATAGTTTAATTGAAGGTAGACCATGTAGAATTATGTGGTCTCAAAGAGATCCTTCATTAAGAAGAAATGGTGATGGTAATATTTTCATTAAAAATTTACATCCTGCTATTGATAATAAAGCTTTACATGATACATTTTCAGCTTTCGGTAGAATTTTATCCTGTAAAGTTGCTACTGATGAAATGGGTAATTCTAAATGTTTTGGTTTTGTTCATTATGAAACTGATGAAGCTGCTGAAGCTGCTATTGAAAATGTTAATGGTATGTTATTAAACGACAGAGAAGTTTTCGTCGGTAAACATATTTCTAAAAAAGATAGAGAAAGTAAATTTGAAGAAATGAAAGCTAATTTCACCAATGTTTATGTTAAAAATTTAACTTTAGAAACTACTGAAGATGAATTAACTAAACTTTTTGAACCATTTGGTAAAATTACTTCATTATATTTAGAAAAAGATGGTGAAGGTAAATCAAAAGGTTTTGGTTTTGTTAACTTCGAAAATCATGAAGATGCTTTAAAAGCTGTTGAATCATTAAATGATAAAGAAGTTAATGGTCAACAAATTTACGTTGGTAGAGCTCAAAAGAAGAGAGAAAGATTAGAAGAATTAAAAAAACAATATGAAGCTACTAGATTAGAAAGAATTAGTAAATACCAAGGTGTTAACTTGTTTGTTAAAAATTTAGATGACTCAATTGATTCAGAAAAATTAGAACAAGAATTTAAACCATTTGGTAATATTACTTCCGCTAGAGTTATGGTTGATGAAACTGGTAAATCAAAAGGTTTTGGTTTCGTTTGTTTTTCAAGTCCTGAAGAAGCTACCAAAGCTATTACCGAAATGAATCAAAGAATGATTGAAGGTAAACCATTATACGTTGCTTTAGCTCAAAGAAAAGATGTTAGAAGATCACAATTAGAACAACAAATTCAAGCTAGAAATCAAATGAGAATGCAAAATGCTGCTGCCACTGGTATGCCAGGTCAATTTATGTCACCAATGTTTTATCAACAACCAGGTTTTTTCCCACCAAATGGTAGACCAAATGGTGGTCAACCATTCCCAGGTGCTCCAAACCCTCAAATGATGATGGCTGCTGCTGCTAGAGGTGGTCAAGTTCCTCCAGGTCAAGGATTTAATGGTCAAGTCCCACCAGGTGCCCCAGGTATTCCAGGTCAAGGTCCAAGAGGTCCAAATGGTCAACCATTACCAGTTTATGGTATGCCGCCAGTTTATGGTCAACAACAACCAGGTAATCAAGGTCCAAGACCAGGATTTTTCCCACCAAATGGAAGACAACCAACTAAATCTAGAAGAGATTTAGCTGAAATTATTGCTACCGTTCCAATTGAACAACAAAAAAGAATTTTAGGTGAAGAATTATATCCAAAAGTTGTTAGTACTGGTAAAGCTAATGAACCAGAAGCTGCCGGTAAAATCACTGGTATGATGTTAGATTTAGATAATCAAGAAATCTTATCATTATTAGAAGATGATGAATTATTTAATAATCATTTTGAAGATGCTTTAACTGCTTATGAAGAATATAAAAAATCAGCTGAAGATAATTAATTTATTTGATTAAATGAATTTTCAAATTATTAACATTTTGTTGTTGTTTTTTAATACTTTTCAAGAATTATTATATATATAAATAAAATGTAATATTTTAAATTAATTTGGTAAATGGGTTTTAGGAATTATATATATAAATTGAAAAAAAAAGATTAAATAAATGTTTTATATTACCATGCTCTCTAATGTTTTGGCCCTTGTTACTCAAAGATAACTTCAAGGACAATATATCATTGATGTCTAAACCATTGACATCATGTGTTGTCATTCTTCTACCTCTTACCATGGAATTGCTGCATTGCTGCAACTTGGTAATCCAGTATTGGCAACTCCGCTATTAAGGGTCTAGAGCCTCGGAGAAAGATATATTGTTATACAATTATTAACCATTCTCCATTATATGGCAATATAATGCATAGAGAGAGGGCAGTAAAGAACTTGTAAGGATATCATTAGTAGAATATTTATCAGTGTGAGTTAAAGGTGCAAAATAGCAATATTTAGTACTGGGGGTGGCTACGCACCAGAGTTCTCACCAAATTTTAGGTTGTCAGGCCATAATTGATTGCACTACCATTAAACGACGACTATAAACGTAGGAACGATTAATAACTGGAATTGAAGATAGTACTAGTGAAGATATGGAACAATTATTTGCCTTACCACAAAAGATTGTTTCCCCTAAAGATGTTACCAATAAGGATGTCAAATTATCAGGGAGAATATTGAACGTTATGACCAATATCCCTAATCAAATATCGAAAAATCATAATGAAGAATGGCAAGTTGATCCTATTAGAGGGAATTCAGCATTATATTCATCGTATTTTTTTTTAAATCAACATTCTGATTGGGATACTCATTTGATTGGATGGACAGGAGAAATCATTAACAAACAAAATGGTAAAAATTATATTGCCAGTGAAAATATTAAGGATGATCCTTTATATTTAAGTGAAAAGGATAAACTGATAATTGAAGATAAGATTAAATTGGTTAATAAAACCGATAATATTCATCCCATTTGGTTATTAAGAAGAGATCAAGAAAGATGGAGACGATATGCCGAAAATTGTTTATGGCCAGTTTTCCATTATATTCAAAGCCAACCTACAAATGGTAAAAAGGAAAGTGACAGTTGGTATGATTATGTCAAATTTAATGAAAGTTATTTACAAAAAATTAAATCAATTTATAAACCGGGTGATATCATTTGGATTCATGATTATTATCTTTTATTATTACCTCAATTATTAAGAATGGAATTTCCTGATGCTTATATTGGATTCTTTTTACATGTTCCATTCCCAAGTTCAGAATATTTTAGATGTATTTCTAAACGATCCCAATTATTAGATGGATTATTAGGTTGTGATAAAATTGTATTTCAATCAGAAGCTTTCCAAAGACATTTCATTAGTTGCTGTTCCAGAGTATTGGGTTGTGAAGTTAAACAGCATAAAGTCTTTGCTTACGGATCATCTATTGAAACAGCGGTTTTACCAATTGGTATTGATTCTAAAAAAATCGAAATTGATAGTTTTAATGATACAATTGATGAAAAAATGAATGCTTTACGGGAAATTTATCCTGATAAAAAGATTATTGTAGGTAGAGATAGATTAGATTCAGTAAGAGGTGTAATACAAAAATTACAAGCGTTTGAAATGTTTTTACAAATGTACCCTGAATGGAGAGATAAAGTTGTTTTAATACAAGTTTCAAGTCCAACTTATAATTCAAATGCCAATAAAATTGAAAAAAAAGTAAGTGAATTAGTTAATCATATAAATAGTACTTACGGTGATTTAAATTCAACTCCCGTATTGCATTATCAAATTAGAATTAATAAAGATGAATATTTAGCATTATTAAGAGTTGCCGATTTGGCATTAGTTACGTCAGTTAGAGATGGTATGAATACCACCGCTTTGGAATATGTGGTATGTCAAAAGAAAAATTATTCTCCATTAGTTTTAAGTGAATTCACTGGTACGGCATCAGTTTTGAATGATGCTATTTTAGTAAATCCTTGGGATTCCGTTGGTATTGCAAGAATTATTAATCAAGCCTTATTAATGTCAAAGAATGATAAAAAGCATATACAAGAAATCTTGTATAAAAAAGTTATCAATAATTCTATTCAATCGTGGACTAATAAATTTTTAACAGGGTTAATAAATCATTTAAATAATACTCATAAATTAAGTTACACTCCAGCGTTAAATAGACCAAATTTATTGTCACATTATAAAAAGCTGTCGAGAAGATTATTTTTATTTGATTATGATGGTACATTAACCCCAATTGTAACTGATCCTGAAGCGGCTATACCAAGTAAAAAATTAGATGATATCATTGATTCGTTATCATCTGATCCTAAAAATCAAATTTGGATTATCAGTGGTAGAGATGAAAAATTTTTAAGTAAATGGTTTGGTCACAAAAATGTTGGATTATCTGCTGAACATGGATGTTTCATGAAAGATATTGGCTCACAAGATTGGGTTAATTTGGCAGAAAATTTTGATATGTCATGGCAAATTGAAGTCGAAGAAATTTTTAAAGATTTTACTCAACAAACTCCCAACTCAAATATAGAAAAGAAAAAAGTTGCATTAGTTTGGCATTATCGTAGAGCGGATCCAGAGTTGGGAAAATACCAATCGGAGAAATTAATGGAACATTTACAAAGTACTGTGGGATTAAAATATGATATTGAAATAATGGCCGGTAAAGCAAATATTGAAGTAAGACCAAAATTTGTTAATAAAGGAGAAATTGTTAAACGGTTGGTATTACACCCTCATGGTTCGAAGCAATTACCAAAGCCAGTAACTGATCATAATTTCGATTTACCAAGTGATCAAGTCCCTGACTTTATATTGTGTCTTGGTGATGATTTAACCGATGAAGATATGTTTAAAAGTTTAAAACAAATTGAAACGAATTGGAATTTAAAAGATTATCCTAAACATGCTAATTTTGGTACTTATGGAGTTTATCCGGTGGCTGTTGGTCCACCAACGAAACAGACAATTGCAACATCTCATTTATCTGATCCTGCATCGGTATTGGAAACATTGGGTCTTTTAACCGGTCATGTGTCATTATTTGAAAGTGCTGGTTCAGTGGAATTAGATGATAGAGGTCATGTAGAAAATAGTGAATCATCTATTCATTCTAAGGCAAGAGCTGCCAAATCAATAGCTGACGATCTTTCCAGAAGTATTTCCAAACTGCTGGCGCATTGAAATTACTTTTACCTAATTAATTACTTGCATTATAACTTAGATTTGCTTTGATGTTGCTTAGATGTTGCTTAGATGTTGCTTAGGTCTTACTTAGATATTATTTAGACAGTGTTTAAACTGCTTAAAGAGTACTTAGATAGTGCTTAAACTGCTTAGGTGGTACTTAACCTGCTTAAACTGCTTAAACAGTGCTTAGATGTGCGTAGATAGTGCTTAGATAGTGCTTAAACATTCATATTTTTACACATTATCTCTAATCTCCTGTCGGATATAAAGTAGAATGTAAAATACTTCGATCCCGTTATCTACGAGCATCGTCAAACCTACGATGTGGCACGAAATTTAGTTCCAGCGGATGCTATGGGTGAGGGCCCAACATTTTTAAAACTACATAAAGGTCACTAATTCACGGTTTGAAACATTGTCAAATCACTACAGGTTAATCATAGTTTGTTATTTATTAGTATGTCGATTTTTGGTTGGGGTTTTAGAGCTACAAAGAAAATTTATCATTCATCCGATAGCCTAGAATTAAAGCTGAAAGGTGGTGAGACGGTTAAATTTAATCAATTAGTGGAAAATTTACCTAGTGCTAATACAAGGGAGAAATTATGGTTACATCCTTTATTATTTAATGGGTTATTACAATCATTATATTATGCAAAAGCCGATACTTCGGAAAAATTTAAAGTATACTATGGAAGAGAAATCTTCAACTTTAGTGATGATGGGATTTGTTCCTTAGATTGGGTTATTGAACCAGAAACCGATGCTGTTTTTAAACAAAAATATATAGAAACCCAACCGGATAATTGGCCCAGATTATTCCCAAGAACAAGATTTTTCACCAAGTCAGAATTGGAGAAATTACGTACCGTCGACGACCAATCTACTAAACCAATCGTCGTGATACTTCATGGGTTAGCAGGAGGTTCACATGAACCAATGATTAGAAATTTGGCGGAATTATTAACCACGGGGAAAAATTATGGGAAATTTGATGTTTTAGTTAATTTAGCTCGAGGCTGTGGTAGAACCAAAATCACTAGTGGTAAATTATACCATGCATTTGCCATTGAAGATATTCATGAAGTATTATTAGAATTGAAAAAACGTTATCCTAACAGGCCAATTTATATGGCAGGATTTTCATTTGGTGCAGTATTATTAACCAATTATTTAGGTACTTATAATGAAACTTCATTAGTAAAAGCTGCCACGGTTTGTGGTACCCCCTTTGATTTGAACAAATCATCGGATGTATTAGATACATTGTGGAGTGGTAAATTAATGAATCCTGCATTGGTTGGATTCTTAACCAAGTTGATTAAAAATAATTTAACCGAATTAAATCACCATAATCCTGAAATATTCAATCAAGAAAATTTAGCCAGAGCACAAAAATTCACCAACTTTAAGGATTTTGATAACTTGATAACCTGTAAAACTGCCGGTTTCGACACTGCCACTAGTTATTATACTCAATGTTCTCCTGAAAAGAGATTATTAGATATTAAGACCCCTTACTTTTCCATTAGTTCATCTGATGATCCCACGTCAGGGAAATATTTACCAGTGGAAAAATTTAAAACCAACAAGTATCTTTCATCATTAGAAACTGATTTAGGTGGTCATTTGGCGTTTGTTGATACCAATCGTGAATTTTGGTGTGTTAAAGTAATCGATGAGTATTTTGAAGCATTCGAGTCGATTGAAAATTAAGGGCTACTCCAGGATCATCGGAGTAGTCATTACTGTTAATAGAGTATTATAGACTGTTTATAGACATTTATAAAAGTTTCAGCAAGCTGTCCATCATATGATGGTTCATTTTATCACTAATTTAAGTCTCTAGTACCAACCAACGAAAAACAACCCGGGAAAACAGGAGATCGATATAACCCTCTATCGTAATATCGGTTGAAGGCGATTATAATAGTGATAATACATCAGTCATTGCTGTTTGCAACGTTCTGGTCATCGTCACCAAATTACTATCACAACAATCACCAAATCGCGAAACGCAAATCAGGGTTGACAGCTGATAGAAGGTAGCAAAAGTTTATGAATTGATCGATACGACAAGATTTCGAGGGTCAAGAATACTGGGATAATGGTAGATCATAAGATTTCATATTTTGATATTAAACTTAATTCACCGCATAAAGATCTTATTGTAATTAAAGGTAATGATAATGAATGTGATCCCATATTATTAGAAGGTAGGGTTAAATTATCGATTAATGAGAATATTCATGTTAAAAAAGTCAAATTAAGGTTGATTGGGGAATTAAGTGTTAGTTATTGTGAACGGAATAGTGCTGGAGAAGCAGTACAACATGTTTTAGAAAAATTAACCGTATTGATGGTAAATTGGGATAATTTATTGATCGATGATGAAGGAGATATTTTAATTGGTAATTATGGTGATAAACCGATTAAAAGTTATAAAGCCGCTAAGATACATGGTCATGCTCATAGTCATAGTAGAGATAAAAATGACCGATCAACGTTGGAACGGCCTAATTTTGATCGTACTAAATCTCAACCTCATTTAGGTAAACCACACAAGAAAGATAATCCTACCATTAAAATACCCACTAGTGGTATCGATGGCACGCCGTTTAAAAATTCAGCTTCTCATAATTCATTTTTATTACCCAAGGGTAATTATAGTTTACCGTTTAAAATTGTATTACCTACCACTACTTGTGAAACCGTAGAAGGCTTAGCAATTGGTAAAATGTTATATCGATTTGAAGGTTCGATCCATAAGGGAATGTTATTTGATAAACCAATTATTAAATCAAGATATATGAGAATTATTCGAACTTTGCATCCCAATAGTTTAAATCTTCTGGATAATATTGATATTAATAATACTTGGCCACAAAAAGTCGATTATAAAGTTTTATTAAATAAAAAGGGGGTAGCTATTGGTTCAACTATACCCATAAAAGTATTAATTGTACCATTAGTTAAACGATTAAAATTGAAAAAAATTATGACGGAAATTGTTCAACATTATCATGTTAATTATATCGATGGTGTAAGCCCTGAATATGAACAAATTTTTGGATCACAACAAGTTAAAGGTGAATTAGATGATGATATATTAACTCAAGATTATTGGGAATTTACTTGTCATTATAAAGTACCCGATAGTATTAAAGAAGTGACGCAAACATGTACCTTGAATAATGATTTAATTCTGGTTGGTCATAAAATTAGAGTTATTATACAAATTAAAAATCCTGAAGGTCATGTTAGTGAATTACGAGCTAATTTACCGATAACATTATATATTAGTAGTAATATCGGTCATGTTTATGGTCATCGGTTTGATATTGATAATCATTATGGGACATTTAATATAATTAAAGGTCAGAATGATGCATTATTTAAACGAGATAAAGTTAATTCATTAGTTAGTCCCTTGGTGAGTCCCCAAGAAACCCCAACTGTTACACCGCGAGTTTCTCCTAGTTTATTACCTACTACCATTGATGATAATTTAGAAGAAGAGGAGGAGGAGGATGAATTAGAAACTATCATGGCCCCACCCATGTATGAAGCATCAAAAAATGATAAAATCTTTGATATAACCAGTGCAAAATCACCCATTGAACAATTAGGTACCAGTTATTTTGATTTACCAAGATCATCGACTTCCCAAGGTAATGAAATGTCGATTTCCCCCCGACTCGATTTAAATATGTTGAGTAAAGTCCCCAGTTATTTTGAAGCGGTGGAAGAAGATGATGATGCCAATGATTTTGCTCCCAGTTATGACGATGGTAATTCCTCGTTAAGTAGTAGTTTTGATCATTCCATGACCAGTCCTCAACCATCACCTTATAAATTAGACAAAAACCATTCCTCATCATCATTAAGTCATTCCTTAAGTCAATCATTTAAATCAAGTTCCACACCATCCCATTCTCGATCATCAAGTAATCTAAAATTACAATTAAAATTTAATCGAAAGAAATAGTTATCATTATAGACCTAAACTTGATAACTACTAGAATATATATTATAATCCCTTTGGTACCATCATTATCTCATAGTTAGTAGTAGTAGACCTAATACACTATATGCGCGAAAACAATTTTTCAACATAGTTGTCAAGTTTGTACCATCGTGATTGTCAAATAACTCTATCATGTCAGTTCCCGGTGTTCAATTAGGAGTTCCTCAAGGAGTTCCTACTACAACTAATCCCGCCAATATTAATGCTAATCAGTTACAGCAAATTATGGCTCAATTACAACCTAAAGCCCAAGCGGTGGCTAGTTTTGCCAGAAACCATCAATTGTTGAAGAATCGTAAAGGGTTATTAAATAATAAAGATGAGGTTGAATTTTTCCGATATAAACGATTAATCAGATGTTTACAAAGTGAAGATTATAAAAAACATCAAGCAAATCCTCAATCAAACTTACCACCATTTAATACTGAAAAATCGGTCAAAGATTTTGTCATGATCTTACTTCAATTTAAATTTATTTATCCAGGTAGTAAATTACATTATAAAGAAATTAAACAAACCAATAAAAATTGGACACCCAATAAGACTAAACCTACCTTAATTAAAGCTTCTGTAGCATCACCAAATTTTGGTGATGATGATTATTTTATTTGGGACTTTAATAAACCTAGTCCTTATACATTTATTTATGGTATGTTATTATTAGCAGCAGTATTTACCGTCATATTATTCCCATTATGGCCACCTTTTATGAAACGTGGTGTTTATTGGTTAAGTATGTTGTTGATGTGTTTAATTGGTGGGATCTTTGGTATTGCCATCATTAGATTATTTATTTACGTTGGTTCCCTTATTGTTGGTAAACCATTTTGGTTATTCCCTAATTTATTTGCTGATGTTGGATTCTTTGAAAGTTTTGTCCCATTGTATGAATGGGAAAAACCAAAGAAATCAAAATCAAAATCAAAATCAAAGGTTTCATCAGATACCACTGAAAAGGCTACTGTGACTTCAAGTAGTGGGGTACAATTAAAACAGGTTGAGTAAGATTACATAGAATATCTCTCCAATATACATTTAACTTAACCTATAGCTTTACTAGACCACACTTAATGGTAACGTTTCATAATGAGCGTTGCAATTGTGGTGATTTTCACAAAATTCATATATTTGATTCGTTTTTTTTTTCCTACCATTGGGTTTTTAGTTGAGAGAATGTATACAATGATAGTTATCTGCACATATGTTAACTATCATCCCCTAGCAGGTCATTTTCCAGAATCTTTCCAATCCGAGTATCCATCGGTACACCAGAGATTGAGCATAATGAATAAAATCAATCATAATGTTCGCGAAAACATTAATGATGATAAATAGTATTACGTTTAACCAGGATAATTCATGTATTTCCATATCAACCGATGAATATCATAAAATATTCAATGCTGAGCCATTTGGTGAAATATATCATAATGAATTACCCACGATATTTATAAAAATATTGTTTTCAACGTCGCTCACCATTATTATCCCCAAAGAGAAGGACAATCGGGTATTAAAAATACACAATCTCAAACAAAACTTAAAGATTTGTGAATTGATATTCCCTAGTACGATTATCGATGTCAAAGTCAATAAGAAACGATTGGTGGTAGTCTTGGCGATCGGACAATTATATATCTACGATTTAAGCTGTGTAAAATTGATGAAAATCATTGAGATTAATAAAGTCAAAAACTTTATCGGAGATTTATCACAGGATGAACATAGCCTATTGGTATTACCCTTGAATTTAATTAACGATGATAATGAAATATTGGTGAAAAATGATATTAAAAAATTAGTAAAGTTTGATGGTGAAGTAAATTTGCATCAGGTCAAGAATGAAGGGTGGATGTTAGTTTATGATACGATAAATTTGAAGCCAAAACTTATCATGAAATGTCACTCATCAAATTTGAAAAAAATCGTCATATCGAATGATTTAATTGCTACGGCCTCAGTTAGAGGTACGATAATAAGAGTATTCTACTTTAAATTTACCGAGACATTGGAGTTGTTCAAGATACAAAATTTAAGACGAGGTAGAAATATGGCAAATGTTAATGTGCTAACGTTTAATAAAGATAATAGTATTCTAGGCTGTGGATCAGAAAGTAATACGATACATTTTTTCAACCTTCATGATGATGATAATGATCATTATGATGAAGGAGATGAATTAGATGACGATGAACCCCCTCTGGATGATAATCAGGATTATCAAGGTTTTAATGATCATGATCCAACTAGTCATGAAAATAGTGATGAAGATAGTAAGCTGTCGGAAGATTTAAATGAAAATTTAGCCAATTTATTAATATCCAAACCACCGGAAATTGACAACCAAAGTTATTTTTCCATATTTAATAAAAAGATTATCAATTCTCCTTATACGAAAAAGATTATGAAACGACTTCCTTATAAAGAATACTTTAATAATTTAATATTAAAACCCCCTAAACGATCATTTTGTTCCATTAAATTAAAATCACATCATGGTCATAACCAAGTAGAACTTGGGTTTCTCGATGATTTAATACTTGTGGTATCATATTCCTTAGGGGAATATTATCAATACAAGTTGCCCACTACGTCCGACCCCAAGTGTAAGCTCATGAACCAATTTAGTCTTGTATAGCCATGCAATCAACATCCATGACAATTTTTATAGAGTTATAGTGAAGTATTGGATTATATAGGGTGATTATGTAGCCATCAAATATAGAATTACCATATAGTTGATGGTACATTAGCAATGTAACCATCACCTCACTAGTACTGATGAAAAGTTACACAAAAATCACCGCGAATTGTAGTATCTGAAAATTTTTCCTCTGCATAGTGTTACGTCTTTGTATTAATATTCCATCCTTTCCCTTGTATATATATTTAAGTATTGGGAATTAATCATTAGACCGATCAAATTGAAGATCATTTATAGTTCACATTATCCCATCGATTAGTTACCGTAAATATCATCGTTCCCCTTCCACACGTGACAACGACATTTAACACAATCACAAGAATCTCCACTAATGAACAAATTATCGAAATTACATTGTTTGAGACCCAGTCTAATTTCCACCAGGATGAATAGTACTAGAGCTAACCCTATTATTAATAATACCAATGGTGATAATATCACTGTTGATGAAGAAAATGATGTGGTATTTTCCAACGAAAATTTAGCTAGATTAATTACTTTGAATCGACCAAAAAAATTAAACTCCTTAAATACCTCCATGGTAACAAAAATCACCCCTAGATTAATTGAATATGCCAAATCTAATGTCAATAATATTGTTATCTTAAATTCTAATAGTCCAAAAGGTTTATGTGCTGGTGGTGATGTTGCTGAATGTGCTAAACAAATTTTAAATAATAATCCTCAATGGGCCACCAATTTTTTCCAACAAGAGTATAATTTAAATTTTATCATTTCCACCTATTCTAAACCTTATATTTCCATTATGGATGGTATCACCATGGGTGGTGGGGTTGGATTATCCGTTCATGCTCCATTTAGAATTGCTACCGAAAGAACCAAATTAGCCATGCCTGAAATGGATATTGGTTTCTTCCCTGATGTTGGTACTACGTTCTTTTTACCAAGATTAGATGAAAAATTAGGTTACTATTATGCTTTGACCGGAGAAATTTTAACTGGTTTAGATAGTTATTTAGTTGGCTTTGCTACTCATTACGTTCCTAGTGAAAGATTACCAAAATTAATTAACCGATTATCTAACTTGCAACCTCCAATTTTAAATGATGTTAAAAATCAAGATGTTAAAACTCAACAAGAATTTTACCAACAAGTTAATGAAATATTAGAAGAATTTACCGAAACTAAATTACCTGAAAATGCTAAATTCCCCTTCTCCACTGAAGAATTGAAAATTATCAATGAAGGGTTTTCCAAGAAAAATATGACGGAAGTTTTATCCTTCTTTAAAAACCACGGATCTTCATTTGCCACTAAAACATTTGAAAAATTGTCAAGTAAATCACCCACGTCATTAAATGTTGCCTTTGAACTTTTGAATAAAGGTATTAATAATTCAATTAAAGATCAATTAACTTTAGAATTAATTACGGCAACTAATATAATGCATCAAAACTTGGAAGTTAATGATTTTGTTAAAGGTGTTAAGCATAAATTAATTGATAAAATTAAGGAACCTGCTTTACCACAATGGACAACGCCATATACTGATGCTGAAATTTTAATGAAACCATCGGATAAGACAACCGAATTAGAAAAACCATTAATTAAATCATTTTTTAATATTGATTACAGACAATATCCTTATCAAATGGGATTACCAAATAATAATCAATTAAAATCATTTATTAGTGGTAAAGAAACTAATAAATCTTATTTACCAACTCCTAGTGAATTAAAACTGTTTTTCAATAAAAGATATGGTAATAAAGTTGGATTAGAATTAAAACTTGATGCTATCTTAAAATTACATGGAGAAACTGAATCATACCAAGGTAAGTATATTTCTTGGAAAGATTAACCTGATGATATATTCATTACTTAATTATTAAGTAGTTATTCCACTCTATGATTAAGTGCTTCAATGACTTTGAATATACAAGAGAAAACAAACCAGAAATAAAAAAAAAATACAATATACATACATCTCTATTTAAACTTTTCATAAATATAATCTTCACCAAATTCTTGGTAATCTTGTTTGGTAACAAACCAATTATCCATGGCAACTGATTTATTATCATTAATCATTAAGGATAAATTACTAGCACCTAACCAAGTATTAAATTTTTTATCCCAAATTTCATTAACGTCATTAATTTGAAAATTATTTAATGGATTAATAAATTGTCTAATATTAGGTAAATTATTACCACTTAAACCAATTAAATCTCTAATTAATCTATTGGATAAGTTGGGTAATAATGAAGAATTCCCAGTAATTAATAAATTGGAAACTAATGTTCTTAAAATCTCGATAGATTTATTTTGATTATTTGGATCTTCAGCAATCAAGTTATTTTCCATAGTTTTCAACGTGGCAAAAATAAAATTTGATAATCCATTAGATGAAGGTTTTTCAAATACTGGTGGATTAGGACTTAATTTACTAAAATTTGGTTGGAATAAATATTCTAAAATTTCAATTTGATGTTTATTAATGGAAATATATTGTTTATTAGGTAATTGATAATGTTTTTTAGTAAATTGAAATTGTTTTTCAATTGGTATAGTTAAATTAACCGGTTCATCAGCAATATTTAACATTGAAATTTTAAAATCTTTAATAATTTTTTTAGAAAGTTGATAATTTTTAAATGATTCGGTTGCATTACCCCAAGTAGGATCAATAGCTGATAAATCGATTTTAGTAGTATTATCGGTCGTTTCATTATTGGAAGCTATGAAATCTAATATATTAGCATCAATATAATCCCCACCAAACTTTGAATACGAGGTAAATTTTGATTGAATCATTCCATCCAATACCGGAGTAACACTTACTGTACTAGAACCAATATCTACTACTAAACCATTACTTCTACCCATATGATATAATTGACATAATGGTTTTTTAACAAGGGAAAAAAGTGGTACTTGTAATTCTTCAAATACCAATTGCGTTTGTTTAATTTTATTTTGTTTGGTATTCCATGATTGTTCCGTCATGGTTAATGGATAATCTTTAGGGTCTACTTCATAACCATTATTTAATTTTTTATAAACGTACTGCCAATTATGAATGATATTTTCAAAATCATAAATTACACCATTATCCATCAACGTCATAACCTCATTTTGCGGATATTGATCAATCTCATCATCTCCAACAATAACTTGATGGTTGGATTGCGAGCCAATAGAATAATTGGTGTTGAATACTAAACTGGGTAAATCTTCCGAGGCAAATCCTGCTTTGGTGGTATCGCTACCATTATCAATCACGATTGGTGGTGAAGTATACATTTGTTGATATTGAAAAGTTTTCGCGATCAACATATGTCCACGTCTTATCCTATTACATAGTGGATCATGAACCACTTTGGCACACGATAACTTCAAGAGCAAAGAGGAACAACGTCACGGTAGAAGGAAAGAGATAATGATGAGCATATTATTCACAACATGGAACTACCGATGGATATTAGTAACTGACCTAATGAACGGTGATAATCATGGTCCACTATGTAACTCCCGTTTTAACAATTTAATTTCATTCTTTAATAAACCAATTTCAATCAATAAACTCAGTTTACTACTTTTACTAATCATATCTAATAAGGTAGCATTCTCTGAAATTAAACTATTCATTTTATTAACGATTTTATGTGTCAATTCTTGTTCATCAAATTTTTTATCAGAATTTTGATTCAAGGTTACACTGACCATTAATGTTTCCAAAACTTGATTAACTTTAGCTAATTCTAATTCCTTTTCATGTAATTTACTACTAACTTCTTGATAAAGTTTGTAAAACTTCTCATTAACTTTAGTTTGAGGTGAACCTTCAAGTTTTTTCTTTAAATTGGTAATAATTTGGGATTTTAAATTTAATTGGAGTTTATATTTTTCAATTTCTTGATCTTTGGCATCTTTGGCATCTTTAATATAGGTAGTAGGTTTAGTAATCCCCTCGGAATTATTCCATGGTGAATGATTGATATTCATAGGGTTCAAATTCATATGGTTCATATTATTCATATTCATATGGTTGATACTCATATTGGGAGAATTCATGGTGCCCATATTACCGTGTAATAAAGGACTGGTGGTGGCAGAATGAACTCCTTGGGAATTTGGTGCATACGAATGATAGGATGTACCATGAGTGCTAGTACTACCAGGATTATGATGACTAAACTCACTACTTTGACTACTAATACCACTCATTTGACTCATGGGGATATTATTCAATCCATGACCATCATTGTTATTGGTATTAGTAGTAGCACCAGTATAATTACCCAATTGAATATTAGTGACTCTGGGAGTATGGTTCATATCATGTAAGTGACTAGGATTATTTTGACCCCCTTGATCTCTCAATTGATCATATAAATTATAATTTTTATTATAATTATAATAATTGGGATAGATCAGATTTTGATTGGATTCCATTTATCGTGGTCGTTAATGATGCGCTTGACTTTAAAATTTATACAATGGATTAGTACCTGGTAATGAATCTAATTCTTTCTTATTGGTGTAGTTGGACAATTCAATATCGATCTAATAACAAGATGGTGGTTTTGACAAAGTGGTAACGATAAATCATTTTTTGCGACGTCTCATTTCTTATCACCAAGTCTCACTAAATGTATCACCACAGGTACTACCAATAGTAAAAAACCATTGCCCAACAGTTAAGGACTAAATAACCAACCAAATGCTCACGATATCATAGGTCATCACGGTAATGTCAATTTTGACTAATAAAGTTGTCCATTACCTAACATTTGCTTTAATAATTGACCATTGGGAGTATTAAGTACTTGTTGAGGTAATTTCAATATTCTATCCTCTAAATTTTTACCGACAAGGAATTCACATAATATATCGGTGAAATGATTACAATTATTATCAAATAAATCATATTTTAATGCCGTAAATTTTAAATCGTCTCGAAGTTTCAACTCTTCGATAAAATCGGTCAATATCGTATCATCGACATAAGTTTTACCCATTTTAATGATTTCAATGGGGGTTCCATATTTGGTACCACCTGGTTGACTACAAACTTTAATACCTTGATCAATATAATATTCTTTACCGTCGATCACGGTGGAGGTATGATAAATGGCATTAAGGTGGATGCCTAAAAATTGTTGGGATAACATTGGGGCTAATCCTCGGGATAAATCATAGACGTAGACTTCGACATCATATGGTTGATCTTCCATGGTTTTATTGAGTTATCGATCGTGAAACTAGCGGGAGGAATTCGATAACTGCAGGGTAGATCTAGTGGATGGCAAAATTATTATTATCTTTTGCATCTAAAGCGAGCATATTGAAAAATTTTCAGTAGTGTTAATTATGACATTTCTTTAAAAGATCTTGGTTCATTTATTTATTCATATTGTAGCTACTAAATCCCGCTAGAAGGTTTGTTAACTGATAAATAATTAGATTCATTGAAATTTTCAAAAAAAAATCATCAATTGCTGACGAAATATCTACAAGCAGTCAATTAACAAGACTAATATTACATTCTTAACTCCAGGGTAACCGATTCAAGACACAAAACTTTCAAGCATTGTAACAAGCACTAACCATCATAGTCTTGGTAAAGTTAATCGTAGAAATTATATACAAGATCTGGAAACAATGACTGATACCACTATTATTGAAGAAATTAAATCTTTCAAATCACAATTGGATCAGTACCTTGGTAAGAAATTCACTGATCCCACCATCCTACTTGGATTGAATAATGTTATCCAATCTAAATTTGAAAATTGGATCATTGCCGATTTTAATCAATATTATGAATTAATCCAAGAAAATACCAATGGTAAAATTGAATTTAATACGATAAAGTATTTTGAAACATTATGGTCAAATTTCCATTATCCTATCATTAAATTTTTTACCAATTCCCATGCTGTAATCTATAATGAAGTATTAACCAAGTTTAATAATGCCAAAGATAATTTTAAATTGAAACCCGTAGAAATTAGAAAGATTAATGATATGTTTATCAAATTCATTAAGGTCGTTCACTCATTTTACATTAATTTATTAAATTATTTTTCTACTCATTTTAATAATCCATTATTACCCGATATATTTTTAAATCACTTTAATTTTATCATTCCAAAAAATTCGATTAAAACGTTTAATAGTAATCTACAAGCCAATTTACTTTATTTGATTCATAAAACATTACTATGCCTTGGTGATTGTTCAAGACATAGATCATTTATTGAAACTTCCTATGTTTTACCCATGTTGAACATTAAAAATTTCCATCGATTTAGATTATTGTCGTCCCCATCATCATCAGCAAATTTTAAAAAAATCGAAACTTTGAAACCATATTATGATAATTCTTTAAGATTTTATAGACTTTGTATCACATTATTACCATCTTTAAATGAACCATATAATCATATTGGTATGATTCATAATTTAATCGATGATAAATTTGATGCAATTTATTGGTTTTTAAGATCAAATTTTACGAGAATCCCATCAAATAAATTAAGTATCAATAATTTAAATAACTTGTTGGGAAAAAACTGGTTTAAAACAAAACTTTATGAAACTTTAATTGAAGAAAATATTAATAATTTTAATCAAAATTATAAAAATAATTTATTTGCAAAATCATTCAATCTCAATATTATATTAATTAATTTAATTGGTTATTATTATTTACCTAATAATTATAGAATTAACAAAAGTCATATTATGAAAAAGTTAAATTATAACAAGGTTGAATTTATCTTTTTAAATTTGAATTTTAATGATGAAATTTTTTTACAATTAATGGACCATAATTTAAATGATGATGGATTATTCCATTATTTGAAACAATTGATTGTAATTATTGGATTTTATAGACTAATTCCTCCGAATTTAAATTTTAAAAAATTTATTATTAAATATTTAGACTTTTTCTTTAAAAGTATTATACTAATTGAAAATATTACAACGAATAAGGTTCCTAAAAGTTCCCAAAATATTTTGATTTGTTTAAGATTATTATTAACTTGGTTTAAAGAAGATAATTTTAAATTAAATAATCAAATTTTAATTACTTCCTTGATTGAAATTTTTAATAAATTTATAAATGAACTTGATCAAAAATTAATTAATCCCGACGAAAGTATTAGTCAAGAGTCAAAATATTTGGAATTGATTGATACTTTAAATAACATTAGCTCCAGACCAATTAGAAATTATTACTTTAAGGAAGATGTTTTGTTAAAAGATTTCCTGTTGATTAAATATCAATTTAAAGATTTTAAAGATGAACATTTATTTGAAAGTAATGATATTAATTTATTAAATAATGATTACAGATCATTAATTGTAAATGATTTCCCTACATTTTTGGATAATGATATTTTCCTAAAATTAAATAATGATAAGGTTGACCAAAATGTGATCGATTCGGAAATTATTAAATTAGAGAATTACTTAAGGGTGCAGGCAGTTTTAATTATGGGCAAGAAGATATTAATGGATTGTCCAGGTAAGGTGGAATTCAAAGATAGATTTGTTATGACCGCTACGGTTAAAAAGAGAAGGTCAAGAAGAAGACAACCACTGAGGTCAGTGTTGAAGGAAAAGAAAAATGTAGTGACTGAAAGAACCAGCGGTGAGCTGGAGGATCAAGCAGTTGATCAACTGGAAGAGAGTATGGACGAAAATGTATCAGGTCAAGAGGATGATGATGACGAAGGAGAGGACGAAGAAGATGATGATGAAGAAGAATACGACGACGACGACGATGATGATTCATCTATCGACGAAATTCAAAATTTTATTCTTAACCATTCAAACCAGTTGCAAAATCAAATGAAATCACAAATTTGGAATGGGAATGCTGGTGAAGTTTTAATGGAATCTAAAAACCCCGAGGATCCAAAATTAACCCAACAAATCACTTTACCAAGTCAGCAACATCCTATTAGATTACCAAGTCAAGAGCCATTTCAACCGAAATCTTCTTTCACAACACATGGCTCCTCACCAATGTCTACTGCCGTAGTTTCTCCTCCTGCTAACATACAAGCTGCCAATGACAACAAGTCTCAAGTTCCAGAGAATAATTTATCTCAAGTAACTCCACAAGTAAATGAGACCATTCAAACTAATCAAGTACCTGAATCCAGTCAATCTTCTAATCAACCGATAATTCAAGTTGAAAATAGTACCGAAACTAATCAACCAACTAATTCACAATCTTATATACAAATTAATTCAGATTCATCAAAAATTAATAAAACATTCTCCAATTATGCCAGTTATGGAAATTTTCCAGCTAATTATCAAATGTTACCCAACCCCAACTATCAAATTAATTCGTTACCATTACCTTCAACTAACCACCAACCACCACACTTTTTTTCACAACCAAACCAAACTCAAGTACCTCAGACTCCGGTACAAAATATGTTACCTAATCAGTTTATGTTTAATCCTTATCAATTTCAAGCCGGTTCTACGCCATTTAGTTATCAATCACCATCACAAGATCAATTACCACAGCAAATGTATGCCAATCAAGTGCCCATGCATCCACAAAATAATTTTGCTCCTCCCCCAACGAACCCAACACCAACACAAATGCCACCCCCAGGATCATTTTTACCTTCACCAAGTCCCGGTTCTTTAAATCTGCAATTTCTGCATCTGCAATCACCAAACCCAACGCAAATCCCACCCGGTCTGCAATCAAATGTACCAAACCATTTTGCCCAATTTTATCAATCTCAACATTATCCCCTTAATTCTTCCCAATCTAATAGTCAATAAATGTACAATCGTATCATTATCCTCTAATGTCTACCATATTACCATCTATTGTCGTGATAGAGATAGTTGATGTCTCGTATAGTGATAGCACGGGGTGGTAGAAAATATAGCGAGGAATGGCGAGGAATGGCGTCAAATAGCGAGAAATGGTACTAAATGAGGTGGCAGTGTAGCCAACACGTCCCCTGTAGCCTTTGAAAAATTAGTGAAGATCTCGATGCGAAATCTTAAGTATATTCGTTCCTTAAATTTCAATCATTATTATGTCCAGTATTAAGCATAGAAAGAATAATGAAACGTATACATTCGTTACCCCTGCTGCTGATTCGTCGATCGAAAAGTTGAATGAATTTTATTGGACCGCTGAATCAGAACCTCATGGTAAAAGACGTAAAGCTATATTAGCCAAGTATCCTGAAGTTAAAAATTTAGTTGGCCATGAACCCATAACTAAATATTTGGTGATGATGGTAGTTGGTATTCAGTTAATTGCTGCTTATAATTTAAAAGATATCCATCCATTGAATTGGAAATTCATATTAACTGCCTATATTATCGGTGCTACGGCCAATCAAAATATTTTTTTAGCCATTCATGAATTATCACATAACTTGTTGTTTAAAAAACCTTTACATAATAAATTATTTGCAGTATTGGTAAACTTACCCATCGGTGTACCATATTCAGCATCATTTCAACCTTATCACCAATTACATCATAAATTTCTTGGTGACGAATATTTAGATACTGATTTACCAACCAAATTTGAAGGATTCTTGTTTTCCAATATTTTAGGGAAAGTATTTTTCACAACCTGTCAAATTTTCTTTTATGCTTTAAGACCAATGTTTGTTACCCAAATTAAATTCACTTATATTCATTTGATCAATGTAATTTATCAACTTTTGATTGATTATTTTATTGTTACCCGTTGGGGTTGGTATTCAATGTTTTACTTTTTAATGAGTTCCTTTTTAGCCGGTTCATGGCATCCATGTGCCGGTCATTTTATTGCTGAACATTATGTTTTAAACGATAATAATAAGCAAAAGGAATTTGATCCAACTTCGACTTCTCCAAAAGTTAATATTTCCAAAGATTTATTACCTGAAGAAACTTACAGTTATTATGGTTCATTAAATTATTTAACTTGGAATGTGGGTTATCATAATGAGCATCATGATTTCCCATACATTGCTTGGACTAAATTACCAGAATTAACCAGAATAGCTCATGAATTTTATGAACCTTTACCAAAAGTCAATAGTTGGGTTGGGGTTATTGTTTGGTTTATATTAAATGATATAAATGATTTATGGAATAGAGTTAAAAGATCGGGCAAACAAAAAAGTGGTAAACTTGTCGGTCGTTTAGATATAAATTAACCTATATAGTTTTAGGACATTTAGATATATAACAAAAATTTTAAAAAGATGGGAAGGGAATTTAAAACAAATATAGAATTACTATAATTATTATATATTATATGATTATGTACACATTAAGTTACAATCGATTACTCTAAAATTTATAAATCTTTAATTAATCTAGTTATTTCATCCATTCCATCTTTATTAAACCCTTTTAATTTTTCTTCAACAATGGTAGTTAAATTGTCAACATCAATTAATTCCCCTTCATCACTATCATTACCTTTACCTAATAATTTGATTCTTAATTTACCTTGAGGGAATTCTTCTTTACCTAAAATAACAGCTATAGAAGCTCCTGATTTTTCAGCAGCATCAAATTGTTTACGAATATTAGCCTTTGATTTGTATAAATATTCAGTATTAATACCAGCATCCCATAATTTTTTAGTAATTGTCATTCTTTCTTTTAAGAAACCATTCCAACCTTCACCACCACCAAAGGCCATTACATAAACTTGAGTTTGAGTAGCACTAATTTTTTCTAATTGTGAACTAACTCTTGCTTTAATAATAGAAAATAATCTCTCAACCCCAAAAGAAATACCCACACAAGGAATTGATTTACCGTTGGAAAACATACCAACTAATCCATCATATCTACCACCGGCAGCAATTGATCCAACCCCAACATATTCTGAGGCATCATCATCATCTTTTTTACTCTTAGCTTTAGCTTTTAATTCATCAGCATTTTTTGGTGGGGCTGATTGTTGAGTAACAGCTTCATAAATTAATCCAGTATAGTAATCTAACCCTCTGGCTAATGATAAATCAAAACTTATAAATTTATCAATATTAAATGCTGAGACATAATCTGATAATACTGACATTTCATTAATACCTGATTGAGCTGATTCGTTGGTTGCTAAGATTTCACTAGCTTTTAATTTTGATAAGATTTCATCAATTGAACCATTTAATTTAACAAATTCACCAATTTTATCGGCGACTTCTTCTGTTTGGCCCTTTTCTTCAACCATTTCCTTTTTAACGGCTTCCCATGGGGATTTATCTAATTTATCAACGGCACTACTGATTTTTCTAACATCTTCATCTTTAACACCACAAGCTTGGAAAATACCGTCCAAAATTTTACGATGATTTAATTTAACTTTGAAATCCTTAATACCTAAACCAGTTAATCCTTCAACCACGATATTTAAGATTTCAGAATCGGCTACCATTAAATCATAATTACCAGCAAAATCAATATCACATTGATAAAATTCTCTCATTCTACCTTTAGTCATAGCTGGTTGATCACGTCTATAAACTTTAGCAATATGATAACGTTTAATATTAGCAATATTGTTTGATGCTACAAATCTTGCAAATGGAACGGTTAAATCATATCTTAAACTAGTTAATTCACCACCTTGATCCTCTAAATTATAAATTAATTTGGAATCTTCACCATATTTACCAGTTAAAATTTCTCTTAATTCAAATACTGGAGTATCAATAGTAACAGCACCGTGTCTTTTGAACATTGAAGTTAATGAACCAAAAATCCCTTCTCTAATGATCATATCTTGGTCAGACCAATCTTTAGTCCCTTTAGGAGTTTTTAACAAAAATTGATCATTCTTTTTTTTGTTTTGTTTTTTATTATTGGTTTTATCGACATTGGTAGCTTTACTGATGGTAGATTCAGCAGCTTTAACTGCATTTTGGGCAATATTTTCAGTTGACATCTTTCTCAAACCAACTCTTAGCATGAAAAATTTTCTGTCTTAAATGAGTAATTAACTAGTGTTAATAGTGCGAATCTTGAACTTTTTGTGTAATGTTTTTCATTAGAATCACTTTATATGGCATAACTGGTATAATACTGCTTATTCTGGTAAACCTTAACTGGAACATGAATGGTAGGTTGGGCACACCCATTATTTATGGGATTCCTATACATTTTAAATATTATTAAACGAATCATTTTAGTACATTAAAAGTCTAATCTTACATATATTTATAATATCTAACACTATATCTAATCATCATATCGTCTACCATATCCCATGTTTAACCTTGATTTAACATTATTTAGTCTTCATTAATACCGTTAGGCCTACTAAAATTTAATCTCATAACACCATCACTAAGAATTCTCTTACCCCAATTACCAGCAGCAGGGTCACCAGTTTCATCTCTACATTGTTTTAAGAATGGTAATAATGAAGTTCCACCAGTACCCTTTTCTTCAACATCTTTTCTTTTTTGCTTGGCTAATCCTGACCTTAACGTGGATGATGAACCTAATTTTGAACCTTTTTTAGCTTGTAAAATAACATATCTAGTGACAATTTGAATATGTTTATCTCTAAAAGATTTCAACATTGCAAGACAAGCATCATAACTTAACGTTAATTCGGGATTATTGGTTGATAATACAAATTCTCGTACATTGGCAATTTCCTCAAGTTTATTTAAGAAATCTCGATGGCATCCTGGCATATAAAATTTCATTTCATTCATAAAATTACTTTCAGGTTTATTGTTTTGCATCAGGGAGGTAGCCTTATTTGCCGACTCATGAGGTAACGGTCTATCACCAGTTGGATAATGTTCCACCCCTAATAAAATATCTAAAAATTGAATCAGGGAAGATTGTGCATTAGACCCACCAGCATAACTTCTTGGTTTAACCTCATTACCGTAAATAACCCCATTTTTATCTAATCCCACATCACTCATGTTTTTCCATCCTGCTAAATAAGGTCTAATTCTAAAATAAAACACATGCGGATCACACATTTCTTCCATTTTCATCAATACCGTACCTAAATGATCGGTCATTTCGGCTAATTTTTGCAAATTCTTGATTAATTGATCAATATCATGATCTTTAATGTTTTGTAATATCTCCATACCAGTATTGATGGTAAAGGAAGATTTATATTCAAAATAAACCGATACTAAATAAAACCAACTTTCATCGATAGATCCTGTAAACGTATTGATGGTGGTTAAATTATCTAAATCCCAGATATCATCACTAGGTAATATTTGTTTAAAATTCCACAATATTAACCCAGCATAAGTACCAATAGGCGGTAATCCTAATTTTTCACTAATGATAATTAATGGTTGGGCAATAGCGGTTGAAATCTTATTAGTAGGTTCATCATGACCCCAAACGTAAGCATGAGTTAAAAACCCCAATACTGAATATGCTCTACGATACTGTTCCACACTAGTCAAATTATCGGTGGATAATAATGGTAATTTATCAATTAATGATCGAATTCTTTTTGTTAATATAAGTGATGGTAAGTTATTAACTAAATCTTCCCAAGGTTTATAATACTCCGGTAACGTAGTAAGTGGTAACGTCTTGGGTAAAAACCCAGACTCTGGATACACTTGATAATCTGTAATATTCATATAATCTCACTATTAATTGTGACTTTGTCAGTATCTGACTCTACTGCTCACTATATAAAAAAATTTTCTCACCTGATGCGGGATCGGACGGTATGGCTGCAAAATATGTTCAATTGACCCCTATTCACGTCGTTTATAATATCGATTGAATGATACTACGGCAGTTATGAAATAATTATATTGTTGACCGATTACCTGGAAAATAATCAACGACAACCGGCTCCTTAAATAATTACTTCGGGATTTAGTCCTGGTCGGTGATAAGATGCCGTGAGGTAGGGTCGCTAAACTACTGGATCTCAATACACTCCACATTAGGCGTTAGCATGTAGTATTGTCGGAGTCTAGCAAGGTACCACCATCCCAATAGAATCCTACTATCAAACCGTAAGCTACGGGAAAGGTAATCAAGGTTAAGTATATATTTCTGACGTATATAATCTGGTGATATTGTGGTTAATGATTATGATTGACAATTATTCCATGGTCTCTAATAATACCTAATTCTAATAATTTTTCAAATGCTGCAGCAAAATCCTTAAAGAATTTTACTTCATCACTAGCATAAATTTTCACCCAATGTAAAAAACTCGAGTCATTTAATAATTGAAAATCAGTAATTAACATCATTAAATGTTTATCACCATTATAATATTGCAATCTACTGGTTTCTGGTACCTTACCAAGTGACCAAGTTTCATTTAATAATGCTTTGTAAAACCCATTGGAGAATTTAGTAGGTTCATCCGTCCATTTACCTTCCCACCCACTAATTCGTTTATGACAACGTCCCATGGCATGACATCCTAATAATAATACTGCTTCTTGATCAGTAAATCCCATACGTTGAAACGTTGATCGGATATGATTAGCATCCTTATCAGCGAATGGTAATCTACCATTAGGTGGGACATAGTTGTTCGTGTTATGGTCAATTCTACCCTTTTGCCAATTGATTGTAGGTCCTCCCATCGTTTCAACCGAGACTTTACCAACCAATGTCCATAAATCACCATAAGAAATACTGGGGAATTTCTGTTTAATTGGTTCAACTGCAGCCCTGGTTATATCTAATCCATTATTAGCTTCATCGGTAATCTCTGGTAAAAATCTCATAGTAGCCCCATTAGACCCTCCTGTGTTGGTTGATTTATCATAAGTGGCACAACAGTGCCATGCAAGACGTAACAATACTGGAGCTAATGAACCATCATCATAACCTGGTAATGGAATAACTTTTTTAATTTCGTCGATAACTTGGATAACTTCATCATCGGTGATGATTTTAGGCTTCTTTTTCAATTTAATTCTGAATGACATTTTTCTATCATTTACTCTTGCATCTTTTGGAACTGGGATGGTCGAAGATACAGAGTATTTTTTTAATGAATTAAACGGTAATTCGGAAATATTTTTGGATGTGGGGGATGGTTCAGTTTTCAAATATGTGGTGGCATTAGCCTTTAGGGTTAAAAGATCAATTTTTTGTTTTATAGCTGTTGATGGCTCAAACTTTCTTATATTTCTTTCAACCGATTTTACCAGTAATTTTTCCAAATCCGGTTCAAAGGTATTTTCAAATGAATCCAATGGATGTGGTGTAAAATTCCTATCTGAACGATCAATAACATTGGTAGGACTTTGATAAGACTCAAAAACATTAGTTTGAGGGGGGAATTTTATATCTTTAACCTGCATTCGTTTAATTTGACGTAAACTTGGTTCTTGGCCTCTTCGTTTGAGTCCTCTAATATCATATGAATTTGCAGGTGACGAGTCTGGCAGTTGAGGAACATTTGGGGTTGAATCACTTGGCAGCTTGCCGTGGTTCAGGCTAAACCTAGTGTCGGGTGCATCATCTAAGGCTAAATGTGAGGCTGGTCCCTCATCAGAAATTTCATCAACTTTAACATTATGCCTCTTTTTCAAATATTCTGAATAACCATCTCCCTTACTGAGTCTAATACCCTTGTAGCTATAAGTGTTATTTTTACCTCTGAGGTTTTGAAAGATCCACTCGGTTGCATGTATGATGTATCTATCCAAAACATAATCCGCATAATCATTCACATTTACCACTTTGGTGCATTGCATTTTAGCAATTGCATTAGTTTGATAAATAAAGTATACTATAGATGGATAAATATGAAGCAACCTATTTACAAAACCAATATTTAAGTATTCTAAAATTAACCATTTGCTGCCCTTTTTCCAGAAATCATTATAAACTTCATCATCACGCTTCAGTGGTTTGGGTGCTAATAAGTTAGACAAGGTGAATGGTTGTGATAGTCTAATAACAAGATCAAACATCCCTGACCAAAATTTATAATACCATTCCATCACAATGTACATACTTAATATCATGACGAGGAAACCTTTCATACCTAATCGAACAATCATCCATATACCAAAGGGGCTTCTAGGTGTTTGTTGTGCAGTAATTTCCATGTTATCAATGTTGGACTTGACAATATTTATCCCGTAGTACAACAACGTATTTGTGGTTGCAAAATAAATATTCCAACAATGAGGGTTTAACTATACTGCAGTACACCCATAGTAAGGGAGACAACCATGATTCACGGCAAGATATCAGGCTGTAGGTGACCAATTTGGTGCCAAATTTTTACCATCATGACCCCGGATAACGTACCATCATCTCTAGTACCGAACCTGGTACCATGGACCCAAATTAAGGTCGTAAATGCCGTAAAGGTGGTTGCAAGCGTTCATCGATGGACCGTCGCACACAACGATCATTCGGTAATGAAGGATTCTCAAAATTCAACAAAGTTCTCAATCTGATAACGTTGCATTGTCATCAATTGCCAGTATAAAACACTAATTATCGATTGGAAATCATCAGCATACCTATAACATGTCATTTAAAGGATTAAAGAAGACGATTGTCAGGACTCCTCAAAATTTGAGACAAAAATTCAATATGGGAGAGTTTACCCAAGATGCGGTCTACCTTGACGCTGAAAGACGGTTTAAAGAGTTAGAATTGGAGACCAAAAAATTATCGGATGAAAGTAAACGATACTTCAATGCGGTTAATGGGATATTAGATTATCAAATTGATTTTTCGAAAGCCATTGAAGAAATTTACAAGCCGATATCTGGGAAATTATCGGATCCTAGTGCCGCCATCCCAGAAGATAATCCCCAAGGGATTGAAGCTAGTGAACAGTATCGTGAAGTGGTGAAGAATTTGAAAGAAACATTAAAACCCGATTTAGAATTGATTGATGCTAGAATTGTCCAACCAGCGCAAGAATTATTAAAGGTTATTAATTCGATTAGAAAGATGGCCACCAAAAGAGATCATAAACAAGTGGATTTGGATAGACATAAACGAAATTATAAAAAATATGAGGATAAAAAGGAACGAACCGCTAAGGATGAAGAAAAAATGTATGGTGCTGAAGCTGATGTAGCGGTGGCTCAACAAGAATATGATTATTATAATGATATGTTAAAGACGGAATTACCGATTTTATTCCAAATGCAAAATGATTTTATTCGTCCGCTTTTTATCAGTTTTTATTATATGCAATTGAATATTTTCTATACCTTATACAATCGAATGGAAGAATTAAAAATCCCCTATTTTGATTTAACCACCGATATTTTAGAAAGTTATACCTATAAAAAGGGTAATCTTGATGAACAATGTGATGCCATTGGTATTACCCATTTTAAAGTGGGCCATGCTAAAGCTAAATTGGAAGCTACCAAAAGAAGACATCAACTTGGTGGTGCTGATGGGGCCACCGGTCCCAATTATGGCGCCTACGCTCCCCAAGGTCAAGCCGGTGGTGCGGCGCCTCCCTACAGTCCTACGGGTAGCGCTGGGGGCCCCCCAGGTTATGGCGGTTATGGACAATCACAATCCCTGACACCAGGGTATGGTGATTATAAAGATCCTAGGGGTCCAGGATATACTCCACCCGGTTCATCGTATCAAGCGCCAGCCTATGGTCAACCACCATCGGGTCAAGCACCGGCCTATGGTTCAGCACCATCGTCGGCCACCCCAACAGGCTATGGGGCGGTACCTGGGTACCAAAGTCCTCAAACTACCTATCAAACCCCTGCCACACCGGTGTCAGCATCAACTAGTGCATCTCCCGTAGTATCGACGCCAGCTAGTGCTATACCATCATCAACCTGTACGGCAATTTACGAATATACTGCTCAAGCCCAAGGTGATTTAACCTTCCCTGCGGGAGCCGTGATTGAAATATTGGAAAGAACCACCGATGCCAATGGTTGGTGGACGGGTAGATATAATGGACAAACCGGGGTATTTCCCGGTAATTACGTCCAATTAAATTAGAGGATGAAGTGATGGATCGTTACTAATGAATTAGCAGGGTACACCGCCAAGTAGGTACACCATCAAGTAAGTATCACAAAGTAGGTATACCCATGCCATTGCATAGCTTCATGTCACTATGTCAATGAAATGCGTACTGAGCACTCTCAAAAAATAGAACAAGTCTAGATTCGTGTGGAATATAGTTTAATGATATGTTTAATTATCGCTGAGTGACCACTATCCTTGCATGATCCTCTACGTGACTAATACTAGGTTAGGATCCTAGGTTAGCCCTTGGTTCCATCATCTTAGGTGGTACTTACCCTAAGTAACCTAGATCTCGTCCGTAAACCTAGCCTCTGGGGTTTACTACATTGAGAAAGAAAAAATGCCCCTGGTACGTGTTAAAACCCAGGTTGGCTACTCAATCTAAATTAAGCAACACAATAAGTTATTGCCTAGTTGACCATGATTCATGACGATTATTATTGTTGGTAGATCATGCATCCGTCACAATGTCTCGTTCCAGGTGTCAATTATAGGTTTTAAGTGATCGGTTTAGGAATAATCCCCTGGAACATCAGCCTCTATTCAGTGAACCCCTAACTTATGGTTGACAGTACCGCCCGGCCATGATCGAGGTACGGTAAATACCCTGTAGGTCGATTTCCTATCAGGTAAGATTTACATTGCTACCGTCATATAACGTGGTAGCGATTGCTACCGTGCCAGGGAACCTTGTAGATCATTAGGACCCAAGCGCTCATGTTATTGACCTTGACACCTCTAGACCAAGTGTCGGGAACCGTAGGTCCCCGGGCACCTTAACATGGCGACGCTACCATTTAGGACCACGGTAGGGTACAAACCTAGGGACCAAGGTATCAATAGGATACTATACAATAGGATACAATATACCCTCATTGGGCTGACAATAAGGCACCATAAAATCACAAGACCACCTAACCCGATGTCGAAGGTCTTCGAATCGAATTTTGTGCACAAACGAGACGAAAAAACAAACAATAAAACACGTCTAATTTCACTCTACAGCGGTTACTCATCGTGAAGCCATTTAATTTTGCGTTTATTATAAGCGACGATATTGCAGTGTCAGCAACTTTCAATATTGATTTATAATTAATAGTGATCAAGGCGACCTAGAGATAAGTTTACTCATCGATATTATTCATTGGTTATCAAGCAACTGTCGTGAGGCATATATAATTAATTGCAACCCCACTGACGCCGATAAATATCCTACTACAGGTATAACCAGTAACCCCCATAATTGATATCGTCGGGTTATAACAATAGCCCATATTTGTGGAGATTATTTGCCATACCAACGATATTTATTTCCTCAAGGGTCTAGACATCTTGACATACTAGATTCCACCTGATTAATTATTATCGTATCGATTGATCATCGCCTACTATCATCGATTATTATTGCTAATACTCCTATTGTGGTATTGGCAACCTATTACCTGTCATTCCCATCCCATTTTTTCTGGTGTGAGCATTGAGACGCTAGTGACAAAACCATTGGGAGCGATTGGCAGATATTGACCCAGGGAGGGAGAAATTTGTGAGAAATTTGTGAGGTCTGCGAGGCATTGATATATATTTTTAGAATTTTTTTTTATTGATCCTTAGGTTATTAAAACTCGGTGATCAGTTATTCAACGACCACCGTGATATTCATCGACTATTTACGGTTATAAAATAATAGGGTGGTGATAGTTGTTGGGATATTCATTATCAATCCATCATGAGTCACTCGTCGTCCCCCAATAGAAACCTCATCTTTGGGTGGGTCAAAAATTTAAAAAAGGGTAATTTATTATCCAATGATAGTATTAATGAAATATCGGATTTTTCTGATGATTTAAATGGTAATATGGATGATGATCTGCATCATCATCAAAATTTAAATGGGTTGAGTGATTCATTAAATGGGTCATTTACCAGTAATCAATATAATAATGGTCATCATCATCATGATAATCATAATGGTCATGGAGGTAATGAATTTTTACGACCATTATTAAATCATAAATCACGGTCTACTAATAATGTCCATCGCGTTCGTTCCAATAGTCAGAGTGATACCGATAAAGATAAAAATATTCGTCAGAATCGTGATTCATTTATGATGAATAATCCCTTGATTGAAAAAAATTCCAAATATTTTGGTGTAGCCTTGGAAGATGCCATTGATCAAGCATCAGCCAAAATCTCCATCTTTAATGATAATACTGATCAAGTATTAAAATATGGTAGAATCCCCATCGTGGTGGCTAAATGTGGGGTGTATTTAAAAACTAATGGATTAACCGTGGAAGGAATCTTTAGAATTGGAGGATCATCGAAACGTCTTAAAGAGTTGCAAGTAATTTTTAATAATCCTCCTGATTTTGGTAAAAAATTAAATTGGGATGGTTATACCGTTCATGATGCAGCGTCCATCTTGAGAAGATATTTGAATAGTTTACCCGAACCATTAGTACCGTTGGATTTATATGAAATCTTTAGAGAACCATTGAGAAGTAAACCAAGAATTATTAGCTATATGAAATATAAAGCTAATCACCCCAAGGGAACGTTACAATCAAGTCATACCCAACCTACTGCATCACAATCTATTCAATCACCTCCCATGCAACCACAATCTAATGATTCACCATCTAATCAACCGGCCACTACAACGACAACCACGACAACCACCGCAGCAACATCATCACAAGATTTACCTCAACCCATAATACCGTCTACTCCTATCAATAACAATAATAGTGAACCAATTAGCCCCAGTCCTTTACCATCACCAACTTTATCACCTTATGATAAACATGATGATAGTCAATATAAAGAAGAAAAGGATAATGATGCTGATGATGAAGATATTGAAGAGGTTCAAAAATTGAAAAAACTGAAAAAATCAAAAAATTATAAAAAATTAACTAATGATGTACATTTGGCCATTGATGAATATAAGATCATGGTTGATAAATTACCAACGTTATCAAAACAATTGTTATTTTATATTTTGGATTTATTAGCCATGGTACAAAATCATTCCCAAGAAAATTTAATGAGTTCAAGAAATTTAGCAGCCATTTTTCAACCGTCAATATTATCTCATCCCAACCATGATTTAGATCCTAATGAATATGCATTGTCATCATTTGTCGTGGAATTTTTAATTCAGTATGCTTATAAATTACTTCCACAACCTGGTACCTCAAATAATGCCACGGCAGCTTCATCCTCATCATCAACGAATATACCTCCAAAAATAAACACTCAATACCCCACCAAAGACCCAAATAACAGTAATGATAATATTATTGCCCCAAGCACCGATAATACTTCTAATCATACCGGTACTACACTTGGTGATAAAGATGATACTAAAAAAAGACAACATTCAAAATCACTTAGTCATCATGCAAATCATGATTTAGTAGGATTTAATATGTCGAGGAAACCAGTAGTTGATAATGATTATTTCGAATCAGATGTAGAAAGTCCCATTGATAAACACCAAGAATATAAGCCAGAATTATCATCACCATTGGAAAATGAAATTAATGACTTTCATATCCAAGCTCCTGAACTGCAAGAACCAATTGGTAAACTAGAGACTAAACTAGACAATTTAGAAACTAAAGAAAAACCAAATATTGTTATTTCTCCTTCGTCATAAGGTCCAATGAATCATTGAACATTTTTAACTGTTACTTTCGAGGTTTTTTTTTCCTTTCGTGTATTTTAGTGTTATTTATAGTGTAATAATGTAATTTTATCACTCTTTTCAAGTTTAGTTGATATAGTGTATGTACCTATATGGTTCATATCCCCCTTGGTTCTTTCAATATGCCGTAGACATTGTTTGATATAAAGGTTGAGACATTGATAATGGTTTGAGTATGATATTGAGACGTTGATAATGCGATTGAGAAAACTGAAAAATATTCAACGATGTCAGATGTTGATGATTTAGGGTTAGGATTAAGTGATGAAGAAGAAGTGGTAGATAATATCGGTGTAGACGAAAATGGAGAGGGTAGAAGCCAAGATAATGATAATAATGATGATGGAAGCGAAAACAATGAAGGTGATGAAGTTGACCTGGAAAATGACGATTCAGAAGAAAAATTATTATCCTTGTCGATTCCTCGTCATGGGGTAAATGACGAAACTGAAGCCGATACTTATGGATTAAAGTTACCATTATTTTTAAATGTTGAAGCTCATCCATTTGATGCGGTTGATTTTAAAGAAACCATTGAATATAATGCTGAACAACGTAAGAAATTGGTAGATTCCGCCAATATAAAAAATGAATTAATTAAAGAAAGATTATCCAATCAAAATACTATAAGATGGAGATATGTCAATGAAAATGAAGAAATTATTAAACAATCAAATGCTCATTTCATTCAATGGGATAATGGTTTGATATCATTAAAAATTGGTGATGAAATTTTTGATATCAAACAAAATAATAACTATGATAATTTATTAGTGAGAAGTCATGATGATTTTGAAATTTTACAAGCTGATGCTATCTTAAATCATTCCATTAGTTTATTACCTGCTTCCACTAAAACTTCAACTCATAGACAATTAACTAATGCCGTTAAAATGGTACAAAAGAAAGATAGAATTTTAAATACTATTACCACATCCGATCCTTTAGAAGTACAAAGATTAGCTGATGAAACTGATCGTAAAGCCATGAAATTAAAGAGACAATTAGACTTGAAAAGAAGATTACAAGAAGAAAGATTGGGATCTAGAGCTGGTGGTGACTTGGGTGATGATGATGATGAACAAGGACCAACTTATGAAAGATTCGAAAGAGATTATGATGGTTATGATGAGGAAGATGATTTCATCGATGATGATGATGACGACATCGAAGAAGGAGCTGAAAGATTAAATAAATTAAAGAAAGCAGGAGCTTCTAAATATGAAGATGATGAAGAGGATGAAGTTGACCAAGACGTCGATGCTGATGCTAATGACGTAGATGATGAAGATGATAAAGAAGATAATGGTAATGATGATGAGGAAAATAGAAGGAAAAGAAGAAGAATTATTGATTCTGATGATGAAGAATAGTGTATATTAATGTATCCATCTTGTTAATTGTAAGATTCTGAATATAAAATAAATTATAGAAGAACATCAACTAGTTTTAAATTATTTATACCACTAAATTAATCTACGATGTTTTTAAAACATAAAGAATCTGAAACCTCTTTAAGCAATAACACATTGGCCACCTGGTGAACCTCTTGAGAAACTTTGTTTGTAGTTATCTTTTAATTCTTGATCGTTTGGGTTCTTTTTAGTTTGTTGTTGAGCAGCCATTGTTGTCTTTATTTATTATAGTAGGATTTCATTCATTTATATAGTTTTTTGAATACAGTTGTATACCAATGATTTGCGTATATCCTAGGGGTAAATTTGCTAAATTGTAGTCTAAAAGATGTTTCAAGTATTTTAAGAATTACTTCTTTAAGTTGTTACAATAGATAGATAAAGTTTTGAAACCTTGTCAACCTAAAAACTTTATCTTCAATCTATTCCTTCATTGTTGGTAGGCTCTTGACTACGTTTCAAACTTACTGTAGTAATAATGAAACAAACAATATATCTTCGAAATCCATTGACTCGGCCCAATTAAGTAATTTTTCAATAATTGTAAACCATTCTCTGAGATCATTGTATGAAATCATTCCCTAAAGTGTTTTATATCTCGTATCATATTTCGTAATCAATTATAGAATATCCCATATAGTGATTGGACATGAGCCATCGAACCTTTCACCGTTAAGATTTTTGGCATTTTAATCTTACCACAATAAATATTCCTGGTAATCCTATTAAGTGGTTATATAGTAGATTATTATATCATAAGTAATATCTTGCACAATATATATATATATATATTCTACCAGGATAGAATATGATTGGTAAAATCTACTGCTCCAGAGAAAAGTTACACAAAAAGTTACACAAAAAGTTACACAAAATCAAAAATCCACCGTCGTATTTGTGAGACAATCTTATCGAGAAATATTTCAGTAAATGAAATTATCAAATCCGTTAAGGATTTTATTACTTGGTGCCCCAGGTTCAGGAAAAGGAACTCAAACATCAAAATTATTGAAGGATTTCCCAATCCTTAATGCTTTATCATCAGGAGATCTTTTAAGGTCACAAATTGCTTCCAAAACCGAGGTTGGATTACAAGCCCAAGAGTTCATAAAAAATGGTAAATTAGTACCCAATTCCATCATCATTGATTTGATAACTAATCAGTTGCAACAGAAAAATTGGTTAAATGCTGAATCTAACTGGTTATTAGATGGTTTCCCTCGTACTAAACCTCAAGCCTTGGAATTAAATAATGTATTGAGACGTAATAATGGGTTATTAAATTTAGTAGTTGAATTGGATGTACCACAATCCATTATATTACAACGTATTGAGGCTCGTTGGGTTCATTTATCAAGTGGTAGGGTTTATAATCTTGATTATAATCCTCCTAAAATCCCCTTTAAAGATGATATCACCGGCGAACCTTTAACCAAACGGGTTGATGATACGGCTGAAGTATTTCAAAAACGATTAGATGGTTATAATGAAGAAATTAAAGGGTTAAGAGAAGTATATCACCAAGAAGGTATTTTATACAAGGTTAGTGGTGAAAGTTCCGATATCATTTATCCCAAATTAAAGCAATTAATTTTACAAAAATTTTCTTAGACGTCTGTATATATATAGAAAAGTATGGTTTGATTTCGTGGATTCGATTTGGCTCTATTCTATTGGTTCACCGTAGTGCTCTATGCCTAGTAGTATTAGGTCCATAGATTATATGGCCTGGTTAAAAATCTCACCGCGATCATTAGATCTGACAGACTAGTGTAACAGAAGGGCCCACTAGCCATGAAATTCTTTATTGATGATTTACCGGTATTATTTCCGTATCCTAAAATCTATCCCGAACAATATGACTATATGTGTGATATTAAACGTACATTAGATGTGGGAGGAAATTGTATATTAGAAATGCCATCAGGTACTGGAAAGACCATTTCATTATTATCCTTAACGGTGGCCTATCAAATGTTTTATCCTGAACATCGAAAAGTTGTTTATTGTTCCCGTACTATGTCTGAAATTGAAAAGGCCTTGATTGAATTACAAAAATTAATGGAATATCGAGCTGAACAATTGGGAGAAGTGGAAGATTTTAGAGGATTGGGATTAACCAGTAGAAAAAATTTATGTTTACATCCTACGATTTCTAAAGAAAGGAAAGGTAATGTCGTTGATGAAAAATGTAGAAGAATAACCAATGGTCAATTAAAACAAAAGATCGAATCAGGAGCAGTTAGTGAACAACAACAACAACTGAATCCTGAAACTTATTCATTATGTAAATTTCATGAAAATTTAAACGATTATGAACAACACAATTTAGTACCAGCCGGTGTTTATTCATTTGAAGGACTATTGAAATATTGTAGAGAAAAGGAAACTTGTCCATATTTCACCGTCAGAAGAATGATTCCATTTTGTAACATTATTATATATTCATATCATTATCTTTTGGATCCAAAAATTGCCGAAAGAGTTTCAAAAGAATTATCAAAAGATAGTATTGTTATCTTTGATGAAGCCCATAACATTGATAATGTTTGTATTGAATCGTTATCTTTAGATTTAACTGATGATACCTTGAAAAAAGCATCTAGGGGTGCTAATAAATTAAGTAATGCCATAGATGACATGAAGGCCCAGGATAGTGAAAAATTACAAAACGAATATGAAAAATTGGTGGAAGGTTTACGAGAGGCAGAAATTGCTAGAAATGAAGAATTATTTATGTCCAATCCAACATTACCTCAAGATTTATTAGATGAGGCCATCCCTGGGAATATTAGAAAAGGGGAACATTTTGTTTCATTTTTAAAGCGATTCATTGAATATTTAAAGACGAGAATGAAAGTTTTACATGTTATTAGTGAAACGCCAAATAGTTTTTTATCCCATTTAAAAGAATTGACATTTATTGATAGGAAGCCGCTTAGGTTTTGTAGTGAAAGATTATCATTATTAGTTAGAACGTTGGAATTGAATGATATAGAGGATTTTAATGCTTTAAAAGATATTGCTACATTTGCAACTTTGGTTTCAACTTATGATACAGGGTTCCAATTGATTTTAGAACCGTTTGAAACTGAAGGATCTACTGTTCCCAACCCAATACTTCGTTTTACTTGTCTTGATGCCTCAATTGCCATAAAACCAGTATTTGATAGATTTTCATCGATTATTATTACTTCAGGTACTATTTCTCCCTTAGATATGTACCCTAGGATGCTTAATTTTGAAACGGTTATTCAAAAATCTTATACCATGACCTTGGCTCGTCGATCATTTTTACCAATGGTGGTAACTAAAGGTTCTGATCAAGTGTCAATATCATCAAGATTTGAAATACGTAACGATCCTTCGGTGGTCAGAAATTATGGGTCATTATTAATTGAATTTTCTAAAATTACTCCTGATGGTATGGTGGTATTTTTCCCATCATATTTATACATGGAATCGATCATTTCAATGTGGCAAAATATGGGAGTATTGGATGAAGTTTGGAAGTATAAATTAATATTGGTTGAAACCCCTGATGCTCAAGAAACGTCGCTAGCATTAGATACTTATAGGAAAGCCTGTTCAAACGGTAGAGGAGCGGTATTATTATCAGTTGCTCGTGGTAAAGTAAGTGAAGGGATTGATTTTGATCATCATTATGGTAGAACCGTATTAATGATTGGTATCCCATTCCAATATACTGAGTCTAGAATTTTAAAAGCTAGATTAGAATTTATGAGAGATCATTTCCAAATTAAAGAAAATGACTTTTTATCATTCGATGCCATGAGACATGCAGCTCAATGCTTAGGTAGAGTTTTAAGAGGTAAAGATGATTATGGTATTATGGTATTAGCTGATAGAAGATTTTTAAGAAAAAGGAACCAATTACCAAAATGGATTGCTCAAGCTTTATACGATTCTGATACTAATTTATCCACCGATATGGCATTAGCAAATGCCAAAAATTTTTTAAGAACATTGGCCCAACCAACCAATCCAAAAGATCAAGAAGGGGTGTCAGTATGGGACTTGGAGCAGTTGGAAAAATATCAATCGGAGCAACAAAAGATTACTACTGGCAAGAAAGATGATGATTTTATGGATATAGATGATGGTGATTTAGACCTTCTTTAAGGTTTATCCATTAGTTGTCTAAAATTGGACAATAGTATGGTATGAGGGTAATAAGTAAATAGTTTTTCAGTATATATAGAATAGTTACCTCACTGTAGAATATTATCGCGATGTCAGATTTCACCTATATAATACTAGATATTGGATCAACCAGAATACGAGGAGGTATTGCGGGACAATTCTCTCCAACGGTCACAATTATAAATAATGGGTATAAGCCATTACATTCATTGTCAACTCCTCCATTTTTGGAACTTGAAGATTATTCAATTGATGATCGAAATCGTGAGATGATATGGGATCATTTGAGTGAACTATATCAGGATTTAATTAAACAGTTTCAACAGGAAAGCTGCAACTGGATGAACGATGGTGATCAAAATGATGTAGTTATCCATAAAAATCTACTTGATACCATGGAATATTTGCCGTTAAATTATGCAAAATGCAAAATTATAATCATTGATGAGTTGCCCATGATGTTGCAGTATAAGTTTTCTAAAATATTATTAATTAAAATGGGATTTAAGTCGGTTCAATTTTTACCAAAAGCAATACTTTCTACGATTTCATCCAACTATAGGAATGGGTTGGTGATTGATTTAAGTTGGCAAAAATTCAAAATTTCCAGTGTGATAGATTATAGAATAATTCATGAAGTAGAAGGATTTAATGGGTTATCAGGAATTAATTTACATTTTAAAGCTTTGCAAAAATTGATAGAAAGCCGTGGCCTATCAACCAATGACTATGGTTTCCAAATGATTGAAGACTTTATAGTTGGAAAATGTGATTTAGAAATTGATTTAAATGAAATTATCGAGTCATTACTTGAACCCGTTGTAAATGTTATATTAGGTATACTAGATCAGTCTAACATCGATATTAAAAGCCTCCTAAAAAATAATATAATATTTGATGGTGGGGTAAGTAATGTAAGGGGAGTTAAAACTATGATATTAGCTAAAGTAAATGGTAAATGTAATAAATGTTTGGGTGCATGGCAAGGAGGGTCAATCTATTGTTCCACTTCAATTTTAAAGAGGACTAGAAGTATTAGAAAAACTGAAGAAATTACCAAAGACACAATTAAAGATATGAGTAATGATTATGGTATACAATTAAATAAATTACCTGATTTAATTAATCATTATTCAATTTCATAATTATTCAAGTTGATAATTCTCAAATGCAATACTACTGAATAATTTTTCTACATCATTAATCTCAATAGGATCGGAATAATTATGTTTAATATATTTTGCAATGGGGTAGTTTTCATAATAATACTTATCATGATTAAACCACTTAAAAAATCTATCCATTAAAGATATTTTCTCATGCAAGTTATCATCAGTCGCCATTAGTTCATTATTCAAAATATGCATCAATCTTAATTCATATGTTTCCTCCTGCTCGTGATTGTCATTATTGCCATCATTCACATCAGGTTCATTTTCTAAATTATTCAAGTTTAATTCAGGGATATTACAAAATGGTGCAATATAGTGAGATCTATTGCCATAAGCAATGTTTGATAAATCTAACTTGATATCGTTACCTGGTAAAGGATGATGCATATGAGACTGAGGAATATACTGAACGGTGGAAGTTATAGGTTCAATTAAACTGGGTACAAACTTTGTAGCTTGTAAGGAATGAATCTCATCAATATCATGAACTATGGATGAAGTTTCATTAAAAATATCGGCATCTTTTTGAAATTTGAATACTAAACTATCACTATTTAAACGTTGTGTAATAAGTTGGCTCATTGGTAAACCTTGGAGCGTAGTCATATTAGGTTTATTGTTACTAATGGTATAGGAATTATGATTAGTAGTATAAGACGTATCAATAATAGCTTGAGCATTATTACTATCATCAATATTCTTAATCCTGGTGAAATGGTCCATACCTGAAGAAGTACATGATTTCTTGGTAGAATTCATCTTGACGTGATAGTTTCTGGTGGGATTACTAGAATTGAATGGATTTAAAAGTTTTAATGGTCCTAGATGGAGCATATTAGTATCCCTTGATAAAGGTTGTAATTCATAATTTTCATCATTGACTGACATGTTGGCTATAAACTTATCTTTTATACACCGTTTGTGGATGGTAATTTCGCAACTATATTTGTTACTCAACCACAAACGGTTTAGAGATTATATATTGAGGTAATAGTGTCGTAGAGATATCAGATTGGTTAGTTTGACCATAGAGATCAATAACTGTTGGATTGTGTATTATTTTTTTAATTCATTATTCTTCATTAATGTACCTACATAATCTTGTAAATATTGATTATCATTATCATATTTCTCCACCACCGTTCTCGTATCTCTAATATTGGAGGTTAATGATGATATTGACTGTTTAAGCCGGGTGATCTCGTTAATCATATCTTGCTTTGACATATCCTTGCCTGTTGGCTGTTGGCCAGGTTCCTCATCGTTGATTGGTGGCTCAATTATCTCTGTTTTTTCTTGATGGTGATCATTTACATCATTAACTATATCTTGCTGAACAGTAGATTGTCCCCTATCATCGTCTATGGAGTCATTAATCGTTAACCTAGGATTATCATCACCGGACATAATTGATCAAAATACTGGCCTAGTCAGGTTTCGCACTGATTAACCCAGGAAGGTTAGGCAACGTTACGGATTGTTGACGCCAATTATACCATACCATTATTTATATAACACCAATTAACCAAAATAGTATCCTACGATAAACATGTCATGGGAAGGATTTAAAAAAGCTATTAATAGAGCGGGAAATTCGGTATTAGTTAAGGATGTTGATAAAACCATTGATAAAGATTTTGATGTCGAAGAGAGACGTTATAATAGTTTAAAAACCGCCGGTCTTAATTTACAAAAAGCTAGTAAAGGGTATTTAGATTCTTTAAGAGCCGTCACGGCATCCCAAGTTACGATTGCTGAAATTGTTAATAATTTATATGAAGAAAGTAAACAAGGAGGTTCACAATATGGTAGTATCGGGAATTATTATTTACAATGTGTTAGAGAATTTGATGAA
The DNA here is from genome assembly GCA_030572415.1 of Yamadazyma membranifaciens. Classification (NCBI taxonomy): domain Eukaryota; kingdom Fungi; phylum Ascomycota; class Pichiomycetes; order Serinales; family Debaryomycetaceae; genus Yamadazyma; species Yamadazyma membranifaciens. The sequence continues at coordinate 247,907 of JAJLZV010000004.1, forward strand.
GAAACGGTTAAACAAATTGATGGACCATTTAGAGAAACTGTATTGGATCCAATTTCTAAATTTGCTTCGTATTTTACCGAAATTGATGAAGCCTTAAAAAAGAGAGCTCATAAAAAGACTGATTATGATCAATGTAAAGCTAAAGTTAGACGGTTGATTGATAAACCTGCTAAAGATGCTGGGAAATTACCTCGAGCCGAAAAGGAATTACAATTGGCTAAAGATATTTATGATGATTTAAATGAACAATTAAAACAAGAATTACCGCAATTGATTAGTTTAAGAGTCCCATTTTATGATCCATCATTTGAAAGTTTGGTGAAAATTCAATTGAAATTTTGTACTGAAGGGTATTCCCGAATTGCTCAAATTCAACAACATTTAGATCAAACCTCGCGTGATGATTATTCCAATGGGTTATTGGATGGTAAAATTGATGAATTATTGAACCAAATGAATAGTTTAAATATAACTGCTTTGGGAGCTAAATAACCTTAGGTAGTAAGATTTAACCTATATAACTAATATATATGCCATGTCATTATCCCTAGTACCATTCCTGACCGTAACCTCCCCAGATTTCAGGGTTCCGTCGTACAATGCTCATTGGTACAATGAGAAAATTCAACTCTCACCTGATCATAACCATTTGCTCACCATATATCAACAATTGTTAAGTGGTATACTATCCCATTGCCATAACATTGACTCAATTGTTGACTTGAATATCATAGGATTATTCATAACCCATTTAACGTCATTAATTACTGGTGATTAGTTTGATTAATAAAACCGTGGTACGTTTTTTTGGATTAATTTGCTGTTTTAGTTGTTGTGCTTAAAGGTATTGTCATTGGGAAAATTATAGTACTAGCCATCTTGATATTCACATTAAACCTAGATCCATTAACGGAGGTAAATTATGGTCGTATCTAGTAAAACATGGTTGATCGAGGCTATTAAATTTATGGTAAATCATCCCCGATTAATGATATTATTGCCCATTACCCTAATTTTCATCATCGGTTATGATGTAATTTATGAATTTACCGTTTATCCCTTAAATTGCATGATAACTGATTATTATTATAACCCTATAGATCATGATTGGGGGTTTTTAAATGATATGAAACATTTGGTAACGTCCGACTTGTCCAATTATACCCTTACCGGCATCGTGTTACATAATGACGACGACGTTTTAAATTATCATGGTCTAAACGAAGTGTCGAGGTTATTATCTAATGAAACCATCATATTAACCCCATTTACTACTTGGAACGTGGATTATAATAAACCTTTCACCAAGGATGGTTTATTGTCCAATATTAATTATCATTCCAATTATTTATTGAATTCATTTTACTTGAATAATGTCACATTATGGAATCATTTAATTGTCAAATCAAATGAATTATATATTTATATTTTACACACATCATCAATTGATCATTTATTAACCAATTTACATAATCCCATCGTTGAATCATGTTCCGATAATTTTATAATGCAAGAATTTATAAATTACTATTTATTGATTCATGGATTTAAATCTGATTGGTTACAAAAATTAGTACAAGGCATAACCATATTTTGTTTAATGTATTTTATATTACATTTATACCTTTCCATTTCCAATTTACATAAATTAAAATCTAATGTGGGAGTTTTATGTGGTTGGATAATTGAAGTACTATTAAGTGCAACGGCATCGGTTAAAATTGTTGAAATATTTAGTGAACGAAATTATTGGAAGCAAGTTTTTGAACCATCGACATTTTACACCAAATCAGTTTTTATATTAACCATTGCATTAATTAGCTCACGAAATATTGTTAGAATAATTAATGATTTTGCTTATAAAAATCAATTTTTAATTGAAGATTATGACATTGCCAACTTTTCGACTAAAAAACATTTAAAACATGGTAGCTCAACATTATCTAATCTTTATCGATTTTATCTTGGACTAAATAATAATCCAGAAACTAAATATGATAAATTAGATGTAGTTAAATCGATATTTAACAAAATTGGTGTTAATTACTCGATTTATATACCAAATTCAACCAAAATTCTATCAATTGATATTCTATGCATGGTTTTACTAGAAAAACTTGGACGATTGATTATTGCCTTTAATTTTAATGGTAATTTTGAACATTATTTTGATACTAAAATAAAAAATTTTTTCAGGGCTATTTTTATTGCTTTAATAATTGATCATTTTTTACAGTTAACATTTTTGATTTGTATATTAATCATTGATAATCATAGAGTTAATGTTACTAAAATTTTAAATAATAGTAATACTGTAGTTGATAATGATCTAAGCTTGGATGAAATTAACTCGATTAGTTATTGGCTATTAAAAAGTAAACCTTCAAGAGATTCACTTAGATATAAATTAGGTACAAGTTTGACGTGTGTAGTTCATCCCACTTCATTTATTTCTTGGGTAATTTTATTACCTACAATCCAATTTATTAATATTTTAACCGTTTTCATGAATTGGTCAATTTTTATGCCCTATAATTTAACAAATAATTCAAGAATCATTAAACCAATGGATATTAAAAGTTCTCAATATGATTTATTTTATTATTTAGAATTTATTGCATCATTAGTATTGATTTTAAGTATTTCATTTATTTTATTTAATTTATCAAATTTTAAAATTAATAAAGTTGAAAAAGATGACGTTGTTGAATTAACTAATAAAAAATTTTTTAAAACCATCGATTTAAAGTCCCATGATTTAGATGTGATTAAATTAAAATCAAATAATACTTCATTTTTAATTTCAATTGGTTTGGATCATAAACTTTTGATTTGGTCACCATTAAAATTATCTTCACCTCCAAATTTATCATCAAGTATAATTGATACTAAGAACAATGTAAGCACTGAATTATGGCCAATTAATCATATGAATATTAGTAAAGGTGGTGAATATATATTATTAATTAGTTATAAATTGGGATTAATTAGATGTTTTGAACGTCTGAGCCAATCATTTAAATGGACGTTGGATATTAAACCGTATAGATTAGGTAATAATAATAAAATTATAGAATCATTTTTTAGGGAAAAGACTTTACCTGGGTTTTTAAAAATGAAAATGTTAAAACAAAGACAAAGAAGAGGTAGCGAAACTTCAATGAATGGCAATTACCCAAGACCATTAAATTCAATTGGGGAAAATAATGATAATTTGAAAAAGCTTGAATTTTTAATAATTACAGAATCTGGTGATATTTTAACTTATTCTTGTAATGAAGGTAAATTTAGGACCACTAACGTTTTGGAAAATCTGTATAATCTAGATTTTGATGTTGATGTTGATGCTAATGAGAGTGAAGAACATGAAATTAGGGAGAAACCTCAATTAAAATTGATTTCTGCTAAAAAATTAATTACTCCTAGAGTCAACGATAGAATTATTTGTCAAGTTAATAATAGAGATTTAATCGTTGCGGTAGTTGTAAATAATAAATGGAATTTTATACCATTGGCAATTACTGAAGATTTATATAATCAAGAAAGTCCAGTAGCCTCATCAATTTCAAGTCCTTCATCATTATCACGGAGTAGTTCATTAAACTACAACTTTGAAGGTCCTTCAAAGCTATCTAAAAAACCAACCTCCAGTTTTGTCAATGCAACTTCGTCAAAATTTGAAATTAATAAACCTTTGATTGTAGCGCTAGAATTTTTAGGTATGATAATGAGAGTTAATAATATGATTGCTGAATTAATTGATATTCAATCAGGAATTGTGATGAATAAAGTTAACATTGGAAGATTTAAACCATCGAGTTTCAGAGTATCACATCTGGAACCAACTCATTGTAGGTTCTGTGGATGTGCCTCGATTCAATCCTTATCGATAATTTATGAAGATTATGATACAAAAACCGTAATTATTCATACTTTAAAAATCCAAAGCAATCGATCAAAAACTAATATTTGTTTGAGAGTTGAAAGAGATCCGAGAGAAATTAGATGTTTGGGATTCAGTAATGTAATTGAAGATCAATATTGGTTTGATAATATCAATGCTTGGGAAGTAACTGATATCAATATAATTATTGGAATTAGGAGGGATTTGCCAAGTTTACAGATTACTAGCCATGATGATATGGTTGGACTAGAATATAATTCATCTAAACTCAAGTCATTAAAATCCAGGAAAAAAGTTAAATCATCAAAGAACAATGGCCCTTCACAAAATGGAGAAACATTAAATTGGGAAGGTTTTATTATTACTTTAAATGATGGTGATATCAAAAGTTATGAAATTCCTGGAATTAATTCTAATAAAAGTTTAATAACGAGTAACGTTACATGTATCGAAAAATTTGGTTATAAGTCGGTGGCTGTAAGCTTTGGTAACATAATTAAGATTTTATATCTTGGTAATGATAAATTAATTGAAGAGAATTTATATTTTAATGACTTAAATAATCCAATTAATAATGAATTAATGTTTTTGAGTAAAAGACGAAAGAAATAGTTAAAAGGAACTTTGTATATATCTATAAAAATATATATACAATCGGGACGGAAACTCTAAAGTGAAGATTTTTGTTTATGAATTTAAAAGATGTTCCATTACTTTAGAAGCTCTACCACCACTAGGTTCAAATTCATTTAATAACTTTTGGAGTCCCAAGAGATCATCGTCGGTTAATTTAAAACCATTATAATTAGAATCAAGTCTTTTTTTAGTAGATGCACTGGGAATTGGTACAACATTACTAACATGTTCAATACCTTCAAAATTTTTAAACCCTGATACTTTTAAAAGATAAGCAAGTGCTAAACCTTCTAAAGTGGTATTTTTTGATTTGGCTAGGTCATATAATTTTTTTAAAAATATTGCATTTTTATTATAATGTTCTGGTTTAAATCTCTCAATCCCCATAACCTTTCTTGAATCAGAATCAGGAAGACTCTCAAGGAAATTCGGATTACTTGCAGCTTCATCAGTTAATAACCCACGAGATAATGGACAATACGCAAGGATTGCCACTCCATGTTGTGAAGCGGTTTTTAAAATTCCTAATCTGATAATATGTTGATATAACATGGAAAATTCCACTTCAATACAAGAAATTGGTGCAACTTTAATGGCTCTTTCTAAAGTGTTTGCATTACATTCACTAAGACCAATACCGTCAATTTTACCCGATTTAAGATGCTCAGAATAATAACCAACAGTTTCTTCAATAGGAATATTAGGATCAATTCTAGCAATAACCACAATAACTTTAGGTTTATATTTTAAATCTTTGAAATGTTCAACAATATCATTTACAACACTATCACACGCTTCTTTAGATCCATCAGGAGTTTTCTTTGCATAATTAAAGTTACCTTTAAGTGCCACCACGATATCATCTTTTTCAATTTGTTCTAAGAATGCTTTAAAAAAATCAAAATTTGTAAATCCGTTAAACAGATAATGTTTACCTCCATTGAACACTCTTATTCCCTTTTCGTAAGCATATTTCATCATGTCAATGCTTTCTTGATATTTTTATTGGTTCATTTTAACCATTAATTGTAAGGTACCATATCCTGGTCCAGAAATTTGCACTTGTTTAACCATGTTTGTAGTTTTTAATATCGATTGGGATATATATAAACATCTGGAGGTTTTTGCAACCATTTATATCAAGATCTATATTCCCAATTAGTTAAACGCCGGTATTACCAATTGGTTAAATACCGATGATCTCCATACATAGAAAAGAATTGCTACCCAATTCTGTCAATGATTGTTTTATTACTTTGCGGAACATTAAACGCAAATTATGGAATATTTCTGTAACTTTAGATTACTCGCTGGTTACTTAAAACGATTATATGCGAAGAAATACCGATATAGAATGTAGAATGAATAGTGGGGCTGGCATGTCAAAAAATAATCTCTCCCAATTGATCATGACATCTCAATCAGTAATATTATACTGTTATTTCAAGTCTAGTTTTATTATAAAGAAAATACAAAAAAAATATAAAAATAATGATTTCGCCCAGGATCGAACTGGGGACGTTTTGCGTGTTAAGCAAATGCCATAACCTACTAGACCACGAAACCATTTTTGATAAAAGATTTATGTGGTTATCCGTGATAATATTTCAAGCAGTAATTTTTTTTTTTAAATAATACGTAGTTAAGGGGTTATTATTATATATTTATATATCCTGACCAATTTACCGAATGAAAATATATCATAATATCTATTTTTAATGTTCATAATTATCCTAGTAAATTAAAAATAGCCATTATTCAATCTACAAAGCTTTATATATACAATCTCACCACACTACTTATTTCAATTCACGTTATTGAACGTATAATACCTACTTAAGTATATAGATTACAAAGTTAGATATTACTTCACCAAGGTATCCATAAGAAAATTATAATACACAGCTTCCAAAAAAAAGATAAAAAATAAAGGTCGTACCCGGATTCGAACCGGGGTTATCCGGAGATTTTGAAGTCAAAACCGAAGGTGATAACCACTACACTATACAACCGTTTTCGATGGTGGCAACCGCTTGATGATCTCCAAAACCTAACGAAAAGTCATTGCCGCCGTACTTAAAAAAACCGCCCAAACTGTTAGTAGCCAAAAAAAATACCGTTGTGCTTAAAAAAGACCAATGTTATCTCAGAGTAATACAATTTTTACAATCCCAGATAACACATCTTTAAACAAATACAATCCCATATCAGGAGGACAGGGAGCTTTAAATTCACTATCTAAAAACCCTGATTCACCGGGTGATAACAATACGCCCAGTTATGCCAGCGTAGCTTCTCAAGCTCCAGAGGACGCGTCGGTCGAACTGAAAGACCAAACTGTTAAATACAACCCTAGAAATCATCCTATCGTTCAATCCTACTTAGATTATAGATCCCCCCATGATATTCAATATCCCACCGAAATCAGATTCCAAATCGAATCTACCACCGAAATTCCAGACTCAATCTTACTCGAAACTATCAAAAACAAACTCCAAGAATTAAAATCAAATTATCCTACTGCTCCAGTCACTTTCAACTTTGACAATATTGATGATGAAAAGGTAGCAACCAGTATTCTTTTAAACTATTACGCAATTAAAATTATTAAATGTCATTCAATTACTTCGATTAGTTTATTCACAGTAAATTGTGATAAGAAAGCAAGGCTTAACAGATACTGGAAAAACTTAATCTGTCGTGAATTCACAACATCAAACAAAGATGTTTTTACTGTAGTCCCAGTCACCAGAAGAGAAACTTAGCAATTTTATCTTTTGAAGGTCCGGTACTTGAACATGATATTACCTACTTAAATCAATTTGCAAGTCGAGTTATTAAATCAAGCAGTAGAACAACTACTATAGGTATAGATGAATTAACAGACAAACCAGACCAGAAGTACAAACTTTTGCTCCTAACGAAATTATCCAAGAACAACAAATAGAAGAAAATGGCAGAAAGAAAATCTTCATGCTCATTGCCCTTACCAATGGATTAATGCCATGGGTCCCATCTTACCTCAAACCCATCAAGGAACAATATAACATTCGTTTCAATTTAATACAACGCCCAAATGCTAGGTTAGATTTCTGTTGTTATTGTCGTAGCATCGATCACACCCGGAATAACTGTATAGTTGTACCAAACTGTAAAAAATGTGGATCAAAAAAACATTCGGCCCACAAATGTACAGGTAAAGACGACTCAGTCGCCTTATATAACATGCACTCAGAACCTTATAAGGAAAAAAATTAAAGATATTAGTATCAAACACAGGGTTGATACAATATATAGGAAAAATCCGAACGAAATTCTTCAAATTACAAGAGATTTCTATGTAAATCTTTTTCAGAAAACCAAAACCGAAAATTATGATTGACTAACAAAACGTTTCCTACTAGAAATTGAGAATGAAACCAAAACTAACCTAGATGAAACAATCACGATAGAAGAAATGAAAAATGTTCTCGATTCTTGTGATAATAATTCAATCCCAGGACCCGACGGTCTATCCTTTAAATTTCTAAAATACTATTGGAACCATATCGTACAATGGCTTACAGATGTTGCCAATGGAAAAAGTTAAAATATTGAGCTTGAAGGTTTAGTTCTAAGTGATCTAATTTTGTTCAAAAAAAAAAACAATATACACTCTGTTCCATGTTAATTTCGAACTCTCGACTTTTTTTTTTAAGTACAACGGTATATATTGGCCTAAGAATAGTCCTATAGGAGCAAAAGAAGATGATCATATAGGTGTCATCTTAATTTGTGAAGCAATATACTTAAAAGGGTTTTAATCCTTTTATAAAAATGAAAAACGCTTTTTTTTAAGTACTACGGGCGTATATTGGTCTATATAAGGGTCCATAACGCCAATCCAATAGAATTAATTGATTTTTCTTCTTTTCAAAAGAAATGTCAGAAATTGGTTGTATAGTGTAGTGGTTATCACCTTCGGTTTTGACTTCAAAATCTCCGGATAACCCCGGTTCGAATCCGGGTACGACCTTTATTTTTTTATCTTTTTTTTGGAAGCTTTGTTTTATAACTTAAAATCAGCTATTGTTTAGAATAATTCGTAGGACGCTTTTATAGATTCTTGGATTTAGTTTGACGTCCATAGAAGAAGGTGAATGAGTATAGCAGGTTAAATTTTTAATTAAGTTTAATAATCGTCTCTTCTGTTCCTTACTACATCTTTTAGCTTTTCTAGAAATGTTAAAAGAACCTTTGAATATAACTTGAATATTAAACAACGGTTATCGATAAACTTAAAAAGCAATTTTCCATGACAAATTCTTTTTTTACACATAGAAACTAAGCGAAAATAAGTATCAAAATATAATTTGGTGATGAAATTTTTGATTTACCGTTGATTACCGCAAAAATAATTGCTGAGGACAGCAGTAGCTCAATAAGAAATTTATTGATATTGGTTATATTTAATCTTTAGGGCTTTAAATAGTATTTGTTCGATTGGCGTTTTTAAATTTTGCTTTTCATAGGGTATTTATTTGATTTTTAATGTTTTTTGCAATTCTTACAAATTCTACTGCACAAGCTCTACACCATTTTCTGAAGTTTAAACAAAGGTACTAAAATTGGGGGAATATTGTAGAATGAAATAACAATTGATATTAACGTTACTGGCTCATATACTATAGGGGATTTCCTATGTGATTATCCAAATCGGATAATGGTTAGTAACTATGTAATATAGACTGATATTATAATGTAGAGAAACCAGTCTACGTGGTAAAAATCGACGACAGGACTGGTTTTACTCCAATTATAGATCGCCAGAGTATGATTCAGAGTTACTTAGTCTTTCATTGTGTGCTCTTCAGAATTAGAAAATGCTTATTTTTGCAGCTGCTTGCATAATACCTAATAATTTAGCTGCCAAAAAGAATTAAAATTAATTACAACCAAACTAAATGAACCTGAATAATCCATTGCCGTTTGGCTTAAGAATGGTGGCTATTAAACGATTGAAACATTTTAAATTCAGAAATGATCCGATGTATCCTGAAAATTCAATTAAATTTCATGATTTAGTCCATTCCATAATGAAGCTAACTGAAGGTTATAATTTAAGAGAGAGAGTCAGTATGTTTGTGAAACTACTAGATGCCAAGGTATACGAAAAGTATTTAGATTTCTTTACTATCGATGAATTATACACTGAGCAGAAATGGTTAGAAGAATTTGATACAATATTTTGTAATGCTGAAGTAATGCAAAATAGGTTAATAGCAAAAATGTTATCATTAGAAAAGAAAACTAGTGTATATCAATTTAATAAATGTTTTGGTAATTTGTATAGTTTATTGAATCTTTTCAATAACACTTGTAATGCATCAATAGCTAAAATGATTTATTTATTCAAAATCGATGAAGCAGGCTTAATTAAACAGGATATTAATATTCAGAAAATGCAATTACCACAAATTTTTCAAATCGCTGAAGATTTAGATAAAAAATCCAACGATAAAACTCGCTATCGTTCCAAGAAAGGTCATGTTGCTAAACCCTGTAGCAGTTACAACTCACACGATGAAAATATATTAAATTCCGAAATTAAAACAAAGGCTATTAATTTAGTCATTGGCATAAATGATGTATCAGATTGTCCAATTTGTTCTAGTACCTTGTGTGTTCCAATTTTAACAAAATGTGGTCATACATTTTGCTACGAATGTAGTAAGACATGGTTTAAAACACTAAGAAATTGCCCAGCGTGTAGATCACCCATTTACACGGCGCCAATTCTTAATATTTCAATGCAGAAAATTACTGATTTATTAATTGCTAGTAACTTGATAAATAAGCCGGATAAAAAAATGCAATCCTATAGAACAAAAGCTATGAATACCTATAAAAAAGATTTGAAAAGTCGTAGTTTATATGATAAACGGTTTGGTTAAATGGTTTATACTTTAATGATGTTGAATTATTAACTATGCTGAATCATTGGTAATCAACATGCATCGACAACGGTAATACCTATGTAAAAGTTAATGAACACTGTTTAGGGCTCTATTATTGTAATCAAGTAGTAGTTGAAGATTCGCGCTGCCTTATCTATTTATTCTAAGGATATGACGACCAACAGAAGGATTAGATTATTAGTCCTTTTAACAATTGCGATCTTAACTGTTGGATTCTTTGTTATAAGACCTAATGGGGGCGCTTCGTTATATAAGGATTTTCAAGCATCCAATGCCTTGAGTCAAGAGGAAGAATTTGATAGATGGAGAGCTCAACATCAAGGTAATATTGAAAATCAACCTGTACCAACATCAGCGATCAATGACGAAACCAAGAACTTAAATGCAGTGGAAGGTACCAATGAACAGAAAGAGGCAAAAACAAAGCAAGATGATAGACATACGAACGGGGAAAATGTAGTTGATTATAGTGGACCACAAGCTCCACCTAAACCTCATAACTATAAAGTAGAAAAAAATTCTGAATCTGACGTTGAAGTGCCTAAATCAAAGCCAAAGGATGGTGATCAAGGACCTCCAGTTCCGGCTACTCAAAATCTTAGTCCTCCAGCAAAAGGTAGTGAAAATGGCCCCGATCAGCCAAAAATTCCAACAGGTGCTGAAAATGATAATAGTCAACAACAAAAAATTCCAGAAGGTCAAGTGCCTAAAGAGCCGGTACCAAAAGTTCCAACAACACCAAAGTCACCATCCGAAGGATCAAGTCCCAAACAGCCAATTAAGCAGGATGCAAAAGGTCAAGATGCAAAAGGTCAAGATACAAAGGCTCCAGATGCAAAAGCTCCAGATACTAAAGCTCAAGGTCAAAATTCGGTACCAGGTAAGCCCCCCGTACTTTCTGACCTATTAAATGAACCCGCTGATCCTAAAAATCCTGGAGGATTTTTGGGAGGTACAATGGAAGTTGATCGTTCGGAAACTTCATTGAATGGTAACATTTATGAAGAAGAAACCGATGAAGAAGTATTAAAAAAATTTGAAAAATCAAAAATCGGGGATGTTGAACACGATAATGAAGTAACTATGGTACAAAATAATCGAAAGAAAATTGGAGTACCTGATGCAAAGATGAAACCCCAACAGGTTACTAAACCAGTTAAACCATTGGTCCAAATAAATGATAATTTCCAAAATTTAAATATTGTACCATTAAATTTTAGAATTTATAGTCACAATGTTAAAAATGGTGGTCATAATGATCTTGTACCAGGAGAAGAAATTTGGGAAGAAAGATTTAGAAAAATTACCAATTCCATTAAATTTCATTCTCAATATAACACTATTGTAACATTACAAGAAGTTTATAAATTTCAAATGGATGATATAATGAATGAATTAAATAAATTTTCAACTAAAGAAAATCCTGAATGGTCCTACTTTGGTGAAGGAAGAATTGATGGGGAAAATGTGGGAGAATTTGTACCAATATTATTTAAAAATTCGGAATGGGAATTAATTCAAAGTGATACATTTTGGTTAAACGAGAAAAATGAAAAAGTGTCAGTAGAAGGATGGGATGCCAAATATTTAAGAATTGCATCGTTTGTAACTTTGAAACATAAACTAACGAATAATTACATTAATGTTTTTAATAGTCATTTTGATCATATTGGTGAATTATCTAGAATAGGTTCATCAGGTTTAATACTTCGTAAAATGAATAGTATAAATAAGTGGCCATCATTTTTATGTGGTGACTTAAATCTTGAAAGAAGGGAAAAATCTTATATATTATTATCCCAATTTTTAACCGATACCCAAAATCACATAACTCCATTTAATAATTATGGGCATTCTGATTCATCAGTCACTGGATTTGAAGGTGAAGTATTGAGCGGTGGTGGTCAAAATATTGATTATATTTTTGCTCCAAAGTATACATCAAAAATTTCCGATCCCGTAGAATGTGAAACAGGTAAGGAAACATCAAGCGATGCTAAAGATAAATTATATTTAAGATTAGATGGGTTTGGAATGTTACATTCTAAATTTAAAGGTACTTATATGAGTGATCATAGACCAATTGTTGCTGATTTCCATTTGGAAGGTAAATGCAAATCTGTAGCTGGTGAAACTCCATGATGTAATATTAAATGTCTTGATAAGAGATTTTTGGTTAATACCATCCTCTAATATATAAATAATTAACACTATACTATTTTCATATCCTGGTCGATTTCCTGTCGTACGTTAATACTGGAATATTTATCATTTCTAATACCTTTGTCAGATTTCGCGTTCTGTATAATACCTGTTGTATCATAACAAATCTTTAGAACATGGAGAATCCTCATGAACAAACACAGAATGCGTTACTTTCTCGTATAATTAATAACATGGTAAGTATAATAAATATACCCATCAATTATTATGGGTACATATTACGGTTGAATCGGGTTTAACTGTATAAACAGGTTGAGACCAGTTATACTAACCAGTAGGAAACATTAAATGAATCAATAGTTGCAATGAATAAAGCTTTACACGATATAAATCGTAAGAATATGGACCTTGAATTAGTTTCACAAATGTGGGATAATTATTCATCTATTTCAAAGAATAATTTAGAAACCACTGGGGAAAAAAGAGAGCCAATTTAACCCTGACATGAGAATGATAAGAATAATTATATTATCAAGATTAGATGATGATGAAGATGACGATTTTCAAACTAATGTAATAGATTTATCACCTTATGAGTCCTTCAAGTATACTTGAAGTATACTTGAAATAAGTACCAAGTACCAAGTACCAAGTCAAGATCGAATGATATTCATCCATAAAATCCCTATGAGACCACGAGAATTCTAATGCCAATATATTAACTATACTTATACTACAAATACACACGAAACAAAATCCTAAAAACTTTTCTATCCTTTGTTACTAATTTGATGAAGTTTGGGTAGGTAATAATCCAAATCTTTTCTTTAAAGTAACTCTTTGTCTGGAATATTTATCATCTGGAGAAAATCTAGCAGGATGAGCTGATTTGGTGATTTCACCTTCTTCAGTGATTTTCTTTAAAGTATATAATCTTTTACCATCTGGTCCAATAGTGTACATTAAATGCATGATGACTGTAGTTTTTATCTCTTCTCAAAAATTTTTCTTCCCTCATATTTACCAGGGTCGTGCCACGGTGAACCTAGATTGAGAAATCATACTGACAGTTATCGCGGTGATCTAGTACTATTAACAGGTGTAAGTAAGATCATTGGTTCTATTGGTATCGACGCTAATCAAAATTAGGTTTATGGTCATTGAAAATTAAGTTACAATATGGTACCGCCTAAAAAAGATGCATTTGCTGATATTTTCCAATCAGCCACCGCCAATTTATCCACTAGTTCGGTTGATCGAAGGAAAAACATGGCCGATTTACAACAACAAAGGGCCAATAATGGATTGGCAAAGGTTAATATGACAACATCCAATGGTAATAATAATTTAAGTAATAATAATTCATCAACGTGGGACGAATTTGACATTTTTACCCCTAGTACGAATGTTTCAACCAATGGATCTCGTACCGACAGTCCCAATAATATCAATCATACCAATCGGGACGATCCCTTTGCCATCTTTGATGCACCAATTGCTCCTAGTAATGGTTCACCATCACCATCACACTCACCATCACCTTCAACTCAGCCAATTAAGGCTAACAAACCCAACCATCACCAGGTGAATTTACTTGATGATGAATTTACCGATGCATTTCATCCTGAACCAGTTGCTAAACCTCAACCTCAACCTGATGTTGGTTCTATACGGTCTAATCCTTCCGTACAACAGCCGGAGCCTATACATCCCCAACATTTACCCAATGCTCGGGGATCTACACCACCTAAAAATTCTGATGAACGGGATGCATTGATTGCTCAATTACTTGATATTGGATTTTCTACCGACATGGCTAATAATGCTATTGATGAAGTAGGCATGAATCTACAAGCTTGTGTAAATTTTATTATGAGTGGAGGTAAACTGAGACCAACCCTGACGAATTCCAATTCCAATAGTACAAAAACTAAAATTAATGAATCTAGCTTTAATGATTTATCAAATGATTTATTCAACAAGGCATCATTGTTTTTTAACAAGTCAAAAAATACGGTAATGAAGAATATTGAACAATTTCAACAAGGTCATTTTGGTGGTAAACAAGATAACTCCATGCCAGCTTGGATGAGAAATCAAGAAAAATACAAGAGTCAAGCATCAGAAAGAAATCCCAACGGTGGGACGTTTGAAGATTATGGTGATGATGAAGAAAATATTGATCATGGGGCCATTCGTGAATTTATGGAATTACAAAGACAAAAAGATAAGGAGAAAAATAAAGCTAGGTTGGATCAATTTAAATCTATAGCAAAGGAAAAAATTAATGGTTCAGGTAGGTCATCTCCTAGTAAATCTGAAACTTTGAGCCAATCCAGTCGTATATCATCCCCATCAATTGCGTCATCAAGACCTCAACTTGCCACCGCAGTACCCAAACCAATACCTTCACAACCTGCTACGCCACCTAAATCTAGAACACCACCAGTCCTGCAAAAGGAAGAGGTGGATTTATTAGGATTAGGAAGTAATTTAACAAGAGCCGAAAGATTTAAAGCATCCCAAGAATCGGATACTACTTATGTTTCATCAAGAAGAAGAAGACCTGGTAACACTTCAAGTTCGGGGTCTACTACTCCTTCCAATATTCCTAGGAAAACCACTAAACAACCACTAGATCAATTTAGTCAATCAGATTATGAATCTAGTAAAGAAAAAGCTAGTAATTCCTTCACCAATGGTGATTATGATGATGCATGTATAAATTATACCAAAAGTTTAAATGCATTATCTGCCAATCATGAATTAAGAGTGGTAATAAATTCTAACTTGGCCATTACTTTTATTAAATTAGGTAATTATAAATCAGCTAGAGATCATGCAAATGATGGATTATCATTGATCAACAAGGAAGAAATTTTTGATAGCAGTTATATAATTAACGGTAAGCCAATTAAAGTATGGTATACGAAATTACTCGCCAGAAAAGCTGAAGCTTTAGAAATGATGGAATCTTTCCCACAATCTTTGGAGTGTTATAAGGAATTAGTTCAGTTAGGAGTAAATGATAAAAAAACCATGGACGCTAAAAGAAGAGTAAATAATATTCTTAATCCTCCACCAAAGCCCACAAAGACAAATAAACCTACCAGACCAATTAATGCAAGTAATGAAAATGTTAAAAGAGTTCAAGAGCATAATAAGAAACAACAGGAGAAGGAAACTAAAAAATATCAATTGCATGATCATGTTCAATCTAAAGTATTTTCTTGGAGTAATGGAAAGGAAGATAATTTGAGAACATTATTAATTGGGTTGCCAGATATTTTACCATCGAGTTTAGGCTTCCCATTTTTAACAACTAAAAAAATAACATTAAATGATTTAATGTTGCCTAAAAAGGTCAAAATTAATTACATGAAAGTAATTAGTTCAATTCATCCTGATAAATTGAGTAGCTTAAATCTAGATGTCGAACATGAAATGATATGTCAAGCTGTTTTCATTACGTTGAACAAATCTTGGGATATTTTCAAAGAACAAAATGGTATTAATTAATAGAATTCCATAATTTTGTGTATATATTAAATTACTTTCTTTTTCTAATTATATTCGAAGAATCTTCAGATGATGAAGTTAATTCATGTTTATCATCTGCAATCTCTTCGATTTTAGGTACTTGTTGAGCAGAGTCTTTATCTAATTTTTGTGATGCGTTGTTAATCGCCTCTTTAGTATCCTTTGCCCATGATGATAACAAAAATACTATAACATTTACTATAGCAAAGAAGAATGTGAAAGCAAAGATGAATACTCCTGAATATACTAATGCCTTCAAAGGATCATCCATTAATGATGGTATAGGGTTCGTATTAAATTCAAACCACCAGTCTTTCATATTTAAAAATTCTCTCTTAAATACCAAATGAAAGAATAAATAAATTTGAGTGAATGTCGAAGTTTCTTCTTCATTCCAAATTTCTTCAATAGATTTTGGTGGTGGTGATGGCCCTTTAATTGGCTTTGGTTTGTTTACTTCATAATCCTTTATTTCTAATTCAAATTTTGGTGAAAATGTTTTATTACCAATAAATTCGGCTTCTTTAATAGAATGACCCAAATAAATATTATCAAACAATACATCATTTTCAATAGTCCATAAATCAAATCCTAACCCTCCTACTTTAAAATTTGCAGGGTGTTTTTCTTCATAATAATTAGGATTTGGTATCATTTTTGGCTTCCACTCACCTTTATAGCGAGGATTTTTAATAACTGGTTGAATCCAGGGACCCTTGTAATGGATATTAGGTACTAATGGTGCTTCCCATTTTCCACAACCAATTACACATTTTGGATTATCAATAATTGGAGGTTCCCAATCACCATCTTCCTCATCATCCCATTGATCAGGTTTTTTAGCAAATGGGTCATAAATAAATTCAGCTTCGTCGTCTAACCAACCTTCAGGTTTTATAACTTTAGGGTCAGGCATATAAGCATTCACAAATTTTTCATCATAATCTAATGGTTTAGTAACTGATTCATCAGCAATGAATTCCAATTCTTCCCAATCGTCAGGTTTTCTATCTAATTGATCAACAATTTCCTTGGGTGGATCTAACCTTGGCTCTAAAAGATGAGGCTCCATTAATAAATTACCAGCTATAGCAACGTCACCATTGATTCTAATTTCAAAGTCCGAGTTCTTCTTAAAAATCAAGGTGTATAACGTTGAGAGTGGAGAATTTCTTGAAATAGGTGGATGGGATAAATGCTTTTCTTCAAATTTACCAGTTACGGGATTTAACTTATTTATAATAAAATGGACTTTATCATTTGCTCCACATTTATCGGGGCCAAACATGATATGGAATGGGACGTCATTATCAAACTCACCATTATCAGCAAAATTTTCATCTAAAAGTTTTATATAAGCTCCACCACATGTTACACCATTTTGAAATTTAACCTCGTATTGTAATACCAAATCGTTATCCACGTTATTAAATACATTATCCAATTTGTGATAAATCCCATACCGTGATGCTGGTTTCTTCATTACTAATCCTTTATCATTATCATATCCTGGATACTTTACCGATGATTCAATTCCCCATTCACCATTATATAAAAATTCACCATCTTTCTTAGCCTTCGATGATATCCATGGTGATTCCGAAAGGTTATTATACTTGAATTGTTCAAAAAATGACGTCTTGTCTAATAACGACGAATCAAGTTCTTGAAAATTGGGATGCTCTAGACCTTTTATTACCGTAAAAAGTGAGATCAAACCTATCGATAACTTCATAGTTGTCAGTGGCTCTTCAAATGGTTGTCGCGGATTTATACAATTTTAGATTGTAATAGTTGATGATTTATTGATTGATTATTATTCCCATTACTATTGTCCTAGAAGATAATGGATCATACGTAAATACATGATTAATTATTAGTTAAACTGGGATATTGAAAATTTGCCAGGTTTCATGAGCCAACCGGCTGTTAGCTGAATGCAACTTATACCAAGGTACTCCAGGTCAATGTTGACTGTTGAGTGGTGAAACGTCCATAATAATGATCTCAAGGTTAACCTAACACTCTTCAATCTCAAATCTTTATTAACCCTAGTAGCTACAAGAGTTAATGGAAAACGGTGTAAGACTATAGATTTGTAAATATCGTATTGGGTGGAGCACGATGTTATGATGGATATACTAAATAATCCTCCTATTATACAATTAGCACGGGATACTTATTCCTATTACTCTAAAAGGAGTTTTCAAAGTAGGATTTCCCTGGTCCTAATCATTTAGGTCGTATCTCCCAAGGTTGCGCCGCACACCTAAATGACCGTAGAGTTCCATCAAATGAAACCTAAACCAGCATTAGACCAGCGGAAGTAATACTTAACCATTCCTAGTTGATTTGTTTCAAGTGTCAACCACAATTGCTTTCGTCATGGTTCACTAAGATATGACATGGAACCTCCATGTCTCAAAAAAATGTAACATGACCCACTGACATTGTTCTAAGATTTTATCATACTTTAAAATTTTATCGTCTCTACTCCTATCTCAAAGGGGTAAAATAACCTCAGGATATTCGTATCCATGACCTTACGGGATATTATATCATCAATTTATCCAATATTGCGATGTAACCATATTAATATTAGGGACTTAAAATGACTGCAAATTCTCAACACTACGCATATATCGCAGTTTTGGTTACACTGATAAGATCTGTAACATAATTGTAATATATCTTATCATTGACTTAAAATCTACAATTGGTATGATAACAAACTAGTATATGGAGCTATTATTGGTATAAAAATACATTGATTTCACCATCTTTCCTCAAGTTATATTGGCAAAGATGAAGCTTTGGGGAATTGTTATAATCCTCCCCATAGTAACTTGCGTATTAGTTAATCCCTTACCCAAACCGGTAGCAGTGAATTGGTATAATGATGGACCACGTCTTTTCAATACTAATATTGAATTGATAATGGATAAAGATGATGACTTAGTTTTTGGTCATTTTTATACTATGATTGAGACGTTGAAGCAACTTGAATGGTATCCTCAAGCAACTGAAGCTCCTAAATCAGAATATCCTGCCACTCCCAGTGGTCCACCACATAATTTGACTAAACGACAGGAAGTAGAAAAAATTGATACTGAATTAACCATGTTAAAAGTTAGAATTAATGATATCGAAGAAGATTTACAATTTGGCGTTAATGAAAGTTATCATTTGGTGATTGATAAAGATATCTTAATTGAATCAGAAACTGTATGGGGGGCATTACATGCCTTGAAAACTTTACAACAAATAGTAATTTTTGACGATAATCAATTTAAGATTGAACTGGGAGTTGATATTTTTGATGAACCGATATTGAGCCATAGAGGAGTGTTGATTGATTCCGGTAGAAATTATTTATCAATAGAATCAATTAAAGAACATATCGATTTAATGTCGTTATCAAAATTGAACGTTTTACATTGGCATTTGGAAGATACTTCAAGTTGGCCCTTTGAAGTTAAAGCCTTCCCTAATATGATTATTGATGCTTATTCTCCCAAGGAAATCTATAGTCAAAACGATATCAAAGATATTATTAGTTATGCTCGTAAAAGAGGTGTTAGAATTTTACCAGAAATTGATTTACCAGGACATGCTGACGCTGGTTGGAAACAAATCAACGATAGTTTAGTTACATGTGGTGATGCCTGGTGGACCACTGTAGCTAATGAACCACCACCGGGCCAATTAGATATTTCATTAGATGAGACTTACGAAGCAGTTGAAAAAGTTTTTGAAGAAATTAATCAATTATTTCCTGATTTATATTTCCATGTTGGTCATGATGAACTAAATCCAAATTGTTACAATTTTTCCAACTCGATTTATCAATGGTACGAAGAAAATAATGGTACATTTTATGATTTAGTTCAATATTGGGTGGATCGATCAATACCAATCTTTACCAAAAATGATTCAACTAGATTGATTATGTGGCAAGATATTATTACGTCAGAAAATGCAACGATACCTAAAGATAAGATTTTAATTCAAAATTGGTTAGGAGCTGATAGTATTAAACAAATGGCCAGTCAAGGTTATGATCTTATTGTTTCCAGTTACGAACATTATTATTTAGATTGTGGATTTGGTGGTTGGGTAACTAACAACACAGCATCCGCAGGATCATGGTGTGATCCCTATAAAGATTGGCAAAATATTTATAGTTTTGATATTTATGCCAATTTAACTGACGTCGAGAAAAACCATATTGTGGGTGCTGAAGTGGCATTATGGAGTGAAATGGTAGACTCATCTAATTTAATTCAAAAAATTTGGTCTCGAGCTGCAGCATTTGCTGAATCCAGCTGGAGTGGTAATAAAGAAGATGGAGAAATTAGATTATTTGATTTGACACAAAGAATCTTCAATTATCGAGAGTATTTAGTAGCATTGGGCCACCAGGTTGATCCTTTAGTACCCCAATCATGTTGGAAAAACCCCCATTCTTGCGATGTTTCTCTTCATTAAGCATCTATGGTAGTGATTTACCATTGTATAGTAAAATATACAGCTGCGAATTGAAAAAATCTCATCACTGATGTGTGGGATACTATCACTTATAAGTCCAACATTTACGTCTCATCCATCATGTCTTGGAGATTGCAAAGATGTATGGGAATGTAAAGACTCTATTAAAATACGGTCATTATATCATGATGATTTAAAACTTTCAACTTCCGATTTAAACAAGTTGAATAATCAAGATGCATTAAAAGATCTAAACAATCAATTGATTAAATTAGGGAATAATAATAAGGTTGATAAGCTGGAAGAAATTAATCAAGTTAAACAGCAAATAGAAAAATTAATTGGTAAAGAAGACATGATAATGGTGAATTATGGAACTTCGATAAGTCAGTTTAATCAGTTAATACCTTTAATTGCCAGTAGGGGCCCTGACTATATTAAATATCAACAATTTAACCATTTACGTTACAACTTCCAATTATTCTCCTCAGTATTGTCCTTAAGACAACCATTCACTCCACAACCAATCGTTAAACCTCAATACATTTTACAATTTAATGGTGAGATTTATGAAGCTAATTGTGAATTTTCCAACGACACGGAGTATTTAATCGACCAAATTATCGATCATGGTATTGATATTTTATCACTGATAAACGGAGAATTTGCATTAGTTCTAATTGACACTGAAAATAATGTGGTATACTTTGGTAGAGATAAAATTGGTAAACGGTCATTATGTTACAAATTTACTGATGAATTATTAATTTCGTCAGTACCATTGCCTGGCTATGAAGAATGTGAAGGCCACACCTTGTATAAACTTGAATTATCAGATTTTAAATTAACCAAATTGACCTATGAAACAGGATTTGCCCCATTAAAGGAATTAAATGATCTCTATGACATAAAAGATAAAGTTGTTCTGATTTATGAAAAGTTGAAACAATCTTGTTTTGTTAGACAAGAGACCATTTTTCCATTACAATCAAGTGAATGTGATTTGGCGGTTTTATTTAGTGGAGGCATTGATTGCACGATAATAGCATCATTATTAATGGAAAATTTTCTTGACATGAATCAACTAGTTAATATTGATTTACTTACGGTAGGATTTGATAATCCAAGAACTGGCATTGAAGCATCAAAAAGTCCTGATCGTGAGTTGAGCGTAAAATCATGGTTTCATTTATGTAAAAAATTCCCCCAATTAAATATTAGATTAATCGAAATCAATATTGACTATAAAAACTGGTTACTCCATAAAAATAAAGTTTCTAAATTAATGTACCCTCAACAAACTGAAATGGATTTAAGTATAGCCATTGCCTTTTATTTTGCTAGTAATAATAAAATCCCAAGTAATAAATTAGAATTACTCAACCATAATGTTGAATGGGAAGAATTTATTAAAAATAGGACTCAGTATACTCTATCAAGTGAATATATTCTGAATTCCAAAGTATTGTTTTCTGGGTTAGGTGCCGATGAATTATTTGGTGGTTACTCAAGACATGAATCGATTTTTGGAAGTTTACAACCAGATGATGATACACAGCAATGCTTTGAAGAATTAAGTAATCTGTTAGTTTATGATATTGAAGTGATTTATAAACGAAATCTTGGACGAGATGATAGAGTTATAAGTGGTTGGGGTAAAGAATTAAGGTACCCTTACCTCGATGCCAATTTCATAAAGTTTGTGATTAATGACATTGAACCAAATTTGAAAATTAAATTAGATTTTATCACCACGAAAAAGGGAAAGATAATTTCCAAACCTATACGAAAATGGATTTTACGACAAGTTGCCCAATATATGGGACTTGAATTTGTTCAACATGAATTAAAACGGGCCATTCAATTTGGTGCCAAGAGTGCCAAGTTGGAAATTGGTCAATCCAAAGCTAGAGGTACCGATGCGTTAGCCTAGGTAACTTTTCTCGGTACGAATGGCTGCGAAATTTCAAAAATCTAATTTTAGTCCCCGCCGCCGATGTGTCAAAAATTCGGACTCGGACCCGGGGACCGAGATGATTAACAATATAACCGTAGTGATTCGCAGGTTTTTAAAATTATATAAAATCACCAAGGTAATTCATTCATCATTTATATTATGGCTCCAATGGAAGGTAAGCGGGAATTAATTGATAGTAAAGAGAAAGATCTTGCTGATCAATTAGGTGATGCTCATATAAATTTATTACCACGCAAAAAATTGATTATCACCTTGATTGTGATGTCATTTAATTTATTTACAGCATTTGTAGATCAAACTAGTGTAACAGTTGCATTATCTATTATAGGTAATGAATTAAATAGCGAAAAAACTATTAATTGGGCTGGTTCTGCGTCATTATTGGCAAATTGTGTTTGTCAAGTATTATTTGGTAGATTTGCCGATATTTTCGGCCGAAAACTAATGTTACTCTTAGGATTAGTTATATTAGGATTAGCTGATTTATGTTGTGGATTAGCGCAAACTGGTATACAATTTTATATATTTAGAGCGTTTGCTGGTATTGGTACCGGTTGTATTCAAGCTTTAACCGTTATTATTGTTAGTGATATTGTTACGTTAAAGCAAAGAGGTAAGTATCAAGGAATTGTTGGTGCCAATATTGGTATTGGGAGTGCTATTGGCCCATTTTTAATGTCAGCCTTTATAAAAAATTCAAGTTGGAGAAGTTTTTATTATATGATGCCAGGATTATTAGCGTTTCAATTTGTTTTGACATATATATTAGTTAAAGAGAAACATTCTTCAAGTTCGATTCTTTCCAAAGCTGAAAAATTTAAAAATATTGATTATTTAGGAATTTTTTTTGGTACAGCAGGTTTAACCTTGTTATTAATCCCCTTAAATGGTGGAGGATCCACTTATAGTTGGGATAGTATAATTGTCATTGTAATGTTTATTATTAGTGGCTTATGTTTGATTACATTTATTCTAATTGAATGGAAAATCCCAAAATTACCTATGATTCCTTTATACATTTTTAAATTATACCTGTTGGATTTAATATTAGCTTCAAATTTTTTATATGGTATCGTTTATTATTCATTCCAGTACTTTATTCCATATTACTTCCAAATTGTCAGAGGTTATGATGAATTACAACTGTCGGTATTTTTATTACCATTAGTACTTATCCAAGCTGTAGGTTCAACCGTAGCTGGTCAAATAATTTCAAGAACGGGCCATTATAAATATATTATTATAACTGGTTATGCATTGTGGTTATTATCATGTGGACTTTTATTACTTTTTAAATTAGAAACTAATATGGGAATTATTTGTGTAGTTTTATTGGTGATGGGGTCAGGTATCGGCTGGACTTTTAATCCTTCAATGGTTGCAGCTCAAGCACAATCAAGAAAATCTGATAGGGCAGTAGTAATTAGTACTAGAAATGTTTTAAGATCATTAGGTGGTGCTATTGGTATTGCAATTGCATCATTGATTATATCTAATAGTTTATTAACTCAGATTTACCAAGCAATGAATGAACCGGCTAAGTATAATAATATTCCAATAGATTATTTAAATTATTTAAAGTCTCATATTTATAATAAAATTGAAATTAAAGGGTTAAATGATCAACAAATTGAAACAGTCAAGAAGATGTATTTACGAGCAATAACCAATTATTTTTATTTGACCCTTCCATTGATGTCACTTTGCTTATTGTTTAATTTTTTTGTCAAGGATCGAGGATTACAATGTATAGACGAGCTACCTGATATAAAAAAGGAGACTTCAGAAAAAGAGACTACTCGAGAAAATGTATAAAGAATAGAGAATCGAGATATGAGAAATAGAGAAAATAGAGAAATAGAAATAGAACAATAAAATAATAAATAAATAATATAATAAATAAAATAATATAAATAAAAAAATTGAGATCTATAATTCTTTGACCCATCTAGGTTCAATAACTAAGCATTCACACTCAGTTAATAAATCATGGTTCTCCAAATTATAAACTAACCCTTTAATCCAACATTTTCTACCAATTTTCTTGATTAATTCACATTTGATCATAATTTTTGAATTAACCAAACAAGGTTTTTTATAGTTGATATTTAAATTAGCAGTGACTCCTTTCTTGGAATGGAAATTTTGAAAGGCTAATCGACAAGTTAATTCATCTAATAATGTAGCCAATAATCCCCCATGGACAATACCTTCATGACCCGATAACATTGATCCAACATGGAAAAAGGTTATGGAGTAATTAGATTCCTCATCGGTTAAGCTTTCGATATCTTTATAATCAATCAAAAACTTATCATCAATAAAAAATTTACCCTGACTTCTATAATTGATCTTATCATCACCAAATAAGGTATGTCCGGTTAGATTTGGTTTTAAATTCTCTTCAATCAACTTTGATAAATTAAATTTTTCATGAAGCGATTGATATTTTTGATAAGTATCACATTGTTTAATTTGCTGACCATAAGAACTTTCATCAAGGCTAGTTCTTGAATTTACAACAGTTGTTTCATCCATATGGTTTATACTGATCTTTCGCATCGATCTGAAATCTCTGAATTTTGGGTCCTCACTTTTATATGTGGGGGGAACAGCATTTATCCGGGTTTATTAAAACCTTCAATTTAAAGATATCTATAAATCTACCAAGAACATAGAAAGACATAACAACCAATGGATTTATCTATTGATCATAAAATTCAATATCTATGAGCAATAGCTTTGGTAAATGATATTTAATACCCAACATATCTGGTATCATATTGTAGGTTATAACTAATTATAGGTTACCGCGGAATGGTTGCAAAAAACTCTAACATCAGTTACACAAAAGGGAATTGAATTGAATGCCGGACAGAGGACAATTAAATCATATATTAATTAAGCATCATTACATTATACACTATAAGGCCTGAATGTATAAAAATTAAAGGAAATCAAACCATTTTTTAAAATAGGCTTTACCATTTGTTTCAACATTACCATGACAAGGAATAATGGTAGAAAAATCCCAATCATAAATGGTTTTAATAGAATGCTGAACTTCTGGTAAATTAGTTTTGGCTAATTTATTAACTTGTTTTTTGAAAAAATTTGACCCTGGATGGGTAAATCGAGTAATATAGCTTAAACCACCATGAGGATTAAAATTTTTCTTATAACCCAATTCTTCACTATATTGTTCCAATTTAGTACCACTAGGACCAAGCATTAATAATAAATCAGCTTGACATAAAAATTTTGAAGTTTTATCATATAATATTAATTCTCTATTTTGGTGTTGGGGGATATAAACAAACTGGAAATGATCCAAAATAGCCTTTGATTTAACTCCTATGGAACTTAATACTTGGGAATCAATTAATTTATTACCAAGGTTTTTATCGATGGTATAATCAACCTTAACCGATAAATTATCCATACCAATAACTTTCATGCTAGGGAATGGTTTTCTATAAGATTCCACTGCCATAGTATGAACTGAATCAGGTACGATTATGGTAACATCACGATTGGAATTATCTTTCTTACCAGTTAATAATTCCAATGCTCTTTCAACTTCACTACCATATGGAATGGCTGACCAGATAATAATCTCATCATCATAATTGAACAATGTCATCCTAGCACCAAAATTTAAAATGCCAATCCTGGTAAATGGTGTGGATGCAATTACTACATTTTCATTTAGCTTTCTAATGACTGCTTTTAAGGGAGTTGGGTACATTGTTAATCCACTGTTACTATAATCTTGAAAACTGTAGGCCGTCTAATTATGTGAGATGGCAACTGAGTATTTATAGTCGCATGCCGTGGTTCGAGACTCCAGAGCGTTTGTCTCACCAACGGGGATTAGATTTCGGTTATAGCCCACCTGAGCCGTCGTAGTGACAGTCTTACAAACCGGTCTTTACCTAGATCTCAAAACTAGATTTAACCTGATGATTAATCTAAGTGATGATTCACCTAGAGGCCAGAGGTATGAGGAATGCGTTAACGGATATGATGGCTTACGATCATTAATGCTCATTACACTATACTAACTACCTAGACCAATTCGGCTCGGATGGTTTAAACTGGGTGATGGGGCCGATTAGAGAAATGAATAAAATTTCTTTAATTCTGCTTTACCATCGTCTACCACATTTCCATGACAAGGAATTAACTTAGAAATCTCCATATTGTAAAGAGTTTTAATACCCTGTTGTCCTTCATCAGTATTAGTTCCATTAAGTAAATTAATTCGTTGTTTATAAAATGACATGCCCGGATGTAATAGTCTCGTAAAGAAGGAATTCCCCCAGTACCCCCAATGGGGACTATAATCTTCGGGATAACCAGCTTCTTTTGAATATTGTTCTAATTTTAATGATGCTGGTCCCATGGTCACCACCACATCGGCAGTAAACATAAATTTATTTCGTTTATCGTATAAAACTAAATCTTTATTTTTATGGCCCGTCAAAAAGATGATTTCAAAGTTTGTCGATATTACTTTATCAAACCCAATTTTTTCCAATTCATCTTTACCTAATGGTTTATTACCCAACTCGGTTGGGATGGTAATATCTACTTTTGTCCCACTGGGTAATTGTAATTTATCGGGTCCGATAATTTTAATATTGGGAAATTTTTCTCTAAACAGATCAACAGCACCAAGATGACGATAATTAGGAATAATTAAATGAGTTACTGGTAACAGTTCACCCAACATGGCTATCGTTTGTTCCACATCTTCACAATATGGGAACCCCGACCAAACAATTATTTGATTATCGTATCTGAATAACGACATCCTAGCTCCTAAGTTGGTACGTCCCAATAATGGTACAGCCAATTGGGTTGAAGCTATTAAGACGTTATCTGATAATTTTCTTTTAGCTGACTTAATGGGATTGGGGTACATATTAATTACGAATGTTGATCGCTATAGTATCAGTGCGCAATATTGAATTTTGATAGTTACATATGAGACACAAAGATTACTGTTTATGGTTATTAAAGTATTATATACCTAGTTAATCATATCTAATGGTCATAATATATCTAATGGTCATCATGATTTTTTTTTCCTGATAGGTTGTCCATAGAAGATTATATAGCTCTCATAAGAACCAAACTATCGCCTGATGATACTACATCACCTTCTTCGACAATAATATCCAAGATTTTATACTTGGAATTAGTAACTTGAGACTTTTCACGCTCTTCGTCATCACTATCTTCATCTTCATTGGTTGATCTGATAGGAATTTCCATTTTCATGGCTTCTAAAATGACAATAACATCTTCCGACTCAATAATATCCCCCGGTCTAACATTAATTTTAAATATATTTGCTGCCATATTCGATAATACTTTAACGGTGGAAGGATCATTTAAAATATTACTATTAGTAGGTTTAGATTGCTTAGACAATTCTAACTCTTTTAACCAGGTGGTTCTTGATAATTCTTCTTCTTCCATTAATTTATCAATAGCGATTTGTTTCTTTGCATTTATTTCAGTAAGCTCATCATTAATATCGTCTAAAAACTCAATATATGGTTTAAAATCAAATTCAATCATTTCCGTTTCAATATTTAATTTTCCAGCTAATAATTGATTATTTAAATCGGTTAAAGTGTTTTCATCAACTTCATAGTATTCAATTTGATCAAAGGGCTCAAAGAACCAAGGATTGCCATTGTCATGGTTACTAATATTCAACTTACTAAAGGTATTCCATGCCAAATCAGGTAATACCATTCCCCAGATCATATAACCACCGGGTGAGTCAATTGAATATATTGAATGAGCTACGGCTCCACTACCTAATGCCCCTTTAGGGGTAAACGTTCTAGCAGGATTATACTTGGCAGTTTTAAATCTTGTACGTGGATCAAAATTAACTGATAATGTATTAGCACAAAGGAATGAAACTGCTGTAATACACTGCCTTTGACCTATAACATGTTTCTTAAATGCCTCCATCAGTGGAATATTATTGGCTTTCATAATAAATTCAGTATTACTAGGTAAATACGGTGCATAGGGTCTTTGGGAATGAATATAACGTTCAATACAATGATTTAATGCACTATGATCAAAACAGACTGGCAATTTATATAATCTACTCTTAATTTTAAGATCTTTAGTTGGTGGAATCAGTGATTCTAAATCAATTATGCGTTTAACTAGTTTGTTTCTATCAATATTTTTAAAAATAACACCCATGGCACCAGTTGAAACTTCCGTTCTTACTAAGTATTCAGATAATTCTTCCTGGATTTTTAAATCTAATAGTCTTTGCCTTCCGTTATTAAGTAAAGTAAACTCTTCAATTCCAAAGTCAAGAACAACCATTGATTCACCAGATTGTCTAATTGAAAATTCCGGTAAGTCACTACCTTTTAATCTTTTATATAACATGGTATCATTAACTGTTTCGTATTCATCTAATTCATCTTTGAAAACTGGAAATTTAGCCCCAGCAAGAATAGCTTGTTCTAACTCATCTAAGAAGTTACTTCTTAATTTGTTTAATTTAACAGCATCATTATAGCTGATTAATTTAAATTGGATTTTACTGGCAACTTTAGCTTGACCATTTTTCCACCAATCACTTAATATTGGTACCGAAATGCACACGAATCCTGATAATGTACCACCATCGACTCCAAATAAGGAAATAACATTTCCAACAACACTAATACCGCATGTTGGATAAGGATATTCTAAAATATTACTAGGATGTGAACCTCCATCTTTACCAGTTAGTCTTGAAAAAACATCAGATTGCCCATCCAATCTCGTACAACCTCTATTTGAATTTAAATTGACTTTATAAATTGTATTATAAAATTTTTTGAGTTTCTCCAAAGATACGATATCTGAAGTGTCATGTGGTCCACCTGTACATCTAATGGTCCAAATATCATCATCATTTAATTTTTCAATATCTGGTGTACAATAATTTGGTAATTCAAACCCTGTTTTAACTTCTTTGAAATCAGGTTGTTCCATAACAGATATACAATCGCCCCCCATAATAGCTCTACCTTGATGACCACCCAAATTTAAGGTTGGAGTACAAGCTTTAGAACCTAAATATTCTGCAACACCAGGTAAACCTCCTTGAATAGCCAAATAAGCTTTTGATCCATGTCCGGTTGCATCGCCAATTTTTACTATCGATCCACTTGGGATTTCAATTGCAGTAAACATTGGAGCTTTTTTGCCATTTATTTTAAACTTGAATTCACCACCTGCTAATGAAATTTTTGCTGGACAATGGAATTTAATAGTTGGACCTTTAATAGAAATTTCAAAGCCTTCGGTTGATCTATCATTACCTACGATCAAATTAGCCAATTGGAAATATAAGGAATCAGCAGGTCCACTTAAAGGGATACCAGCACTATAATTAATCCTACCAGGTAAATCTTGAATAGTTGTATAAGATCCAGGAGTCAAAAACTCTATTAATTTTGGTTTAAACTCAAAAGAAGTATTTAAAAACGAAGTTAAAGTATTACCATTTTGGAATTCCTTAGATTTTAATATCTCAGTCAAATAATCAATATTGTTCGTTGGACCCTGAATTTTCGAAGTACCTAAGACTTCAATCATACCCTTAATCGCAGATTCTCTAGTTTCACCCCACACCATTACTTTAGCTAGTAATGGGTCAAAATAGGGAGAAACTTTGGACCCAGTAGAAATCCAATCGTCAATACGTAATTTACATTCAGGTAATGTTTCACCATATTTGACTAAATGTAAAATTCCTGGTGATGGTTGAAAATTTTTGACTGGGTTTTCAGCATAAACTCTAACTTCAATTGCATGTCCTTTAGGTATGGCCACTGTATCAAATTCATAATCACCTTCCAGTTTTAAAAGCTCTAACGGGATACCTATTTCACCTCTTGCCTCATATTCAGCTTGTATTAACATCAATTTCATAATATCAACATTGTAAATTAATTCAGATATCCCATGTTCAACTTGTAAACGGGTATTCATTTCCAAGAAATAAAATTCACCTGTCATATCATCAACCAAAAATTCGACGGTACCAGCAGATTTATAATTAATTGAAGATGCCAAATTAATTGCACATTTGCTTAATTTAATCCGGAGGTCGGTATGATTATAATTAGGCAACAGAATAAATGGAGATGGTGCTTCCTCTATAACTTTTTGATGTCGTCTTTGAATTGAACATTCTCTCTCACCAAGTGCAATGACATCCCCCTTTCCATTACCAAAAATTTGTACTTCAATATGTCTACCAGCTTCAATATATTTTTCTAAAAATACTCCGGAATTTTTGAACAATGTTTTACCTCTCGAAATAACCTCAGTTAATGAAGCAACTAATTCGGTTTCATTCCAAGCAACTTTCAATCCCATACCTCCTCCTCCAGCCGTAGATTTAATCATTATAGGATACCCGATTTCTTTTGCAGATTTTACAGCTTCATTAGTATCTTGAATTAAATTTGTTCCAGGTACAACTGGGACATCATTGGATTCTGACAAAACCCTTGCACTATGCTTTAAACCAAAAGTTTCAACCGACTTAACTGAAGGACCGGCAAATAATATATTTTCCTTTTCTAAAGCTTCAACAAATTGACTATTTTCTGATAAGAATCCATAACCAGGGACTACAACATCAGCTTTATAAGTAACTGCAATCTTGACAATTTCTTCAATATTAATATAGGCTGTTGTACCTGTTTCGGGTAATAAATAGGATTCATCAGCCATGGAAACATGTCTTGCATCAGAATCTTCCACTGAAAAAATACTGATAGTTTTTAAACCATTTTCCTTACAACACCTAATGGTTCTACATGCAATCTCTCCCCTATTGGCCACTAATACTTTTTTTATATTATTAAACATCTTGACTGAGTATTTCGATATTCATAATCAACGAAATGCAGACTATATCTGATTTAAAGCTCTGGATGGAACCTGTGGAGTTACTTAATGTTAGCGTTATTTCTTAAAAGAGTTATTACATATCTAAAGTCCTTGGATGGAAATCTTTCCCTATATCAGTTCCAGATATACCCGGTGAACCAATTAGAGTTCCTAGATATATCCTGTAAACCAATAAGAGATTGATAACGTCATATCAGGAATCTCGATACGTAACCGTTGAATCAAATTTGCGCAATTCGTTATCAGTCAACTGTATGCAGGTGCACTTCTTGTGACATTAAAATGGAACTATTAATGATTGCCAAATTACACCACTAAAATTAAATTATCATTAATTAAAAATCTCCTAGTAAGTGTTTGATATGCCAGAATATACTAAAGTTGAATCGTCTATATCACCTGAATATTTATCAGCAAATGCTGCTGATAATAAAGAATTATTAACCAAATATGAAATTAATTGCGATATGGGGGAAGGGTTTGGACCATATACCATTGCTGATGATGAAGCATTAATTCCCTTAATTGATCTGGCTAATATTGCATGTGGATTTCATGCTGGAGATGCTAAAATTATGGAAAAAACCATTAGATTATGTAAAACTCATAATGTTAAAGTAGCGGCCCATCCAGGGTTTCCTGATCGAGAAGGATTTGGTAGAAGATCTTGGGCTTATTCACCTGATGATGTTTATAGAATGGTTGTATATCAAGTGGGAGCATTAAAAGGATTTTTAGATGCCGAAGGGGTAGAATTAACTGCCATTAAACCCCACGGGGAATTATATTTTTATATCGCTGCCAATGATGATATTAAAGAAGCAGTTATTAAAGCAGCAAAAGTCTTTGGAGTGCCATTAATTGGGGCTAAAAGTGCTCCATATTTAAAAATTGCCCAAGCTAATGATCAAAAGTTTATTCAAGAGGTGTATCCTGATTTAAACTATGGATCGCATGGTGATTTAGTCAGAATTAAAGCTGGTCCAAAGGCTTTAAAAACCCCCCAAATGATTTATGATTGTATTATGAGGGCAGGTATGACTGATCAACTAGTGGATATTGATGGTAATACGTTAGATTTAAATTTCAACGGTAGTCCCATTACTTTCTGCTTACATAGTGATATGCCCACGGCTGCAGAGAATGCTAAGTTAGCCAGGAGCGCAATTGATAAATTAAATGCCCACTATGGATTAAAATAAGTTTATAGTATTGAATATAAACTGTGAAACAGTCTAATAGTAATTCATCCTCTAACCAATCCAATTATGTATTAACTTGGTGTAGTTGATTTAATGCGTTATTCATCACAAGAAGTAACATCTAGCTTTACCGGTTTTTCTCGCTTATTGTCCGTAAGCCCCACTTCTCATGTTGCATTTGATCTCAACGTTGATAACAAGATAACAGCACCCTTGAATTATAATCAATTAATCAGCTTAGATATCGAGTTAGCGGGTTACTCAATTAGGATAATCTAATTATAATCAACCCCTGAACAGAAATTAGCTATCAATCATTTCGGAATTCTAGATAAAAAGTTCCGTTAGCATCAAGATTTCATAAGCATCAATGATGTAAGTACTGAAAATGCTAATTGAGGCAATAAACGTGAAAAAATACAAGGTCTCTATCTGATAAGAATAATATGATTGAATAAAGCACGATAATTGGATCATGATATGATATTTATCATAATTTTGTAGAGATAAGAAACGTCGT
Organism: Yamadazyma membranifaciens; assembly: GCA_030572415.1. NCBI lineage: Eukaryota > Fungi > Ascomycota > Pichiomycetes > Serinales > Debaryomycetaceae > Yamadazyma > Yamadazyma membranifaciens. Next base: position 281,253 of record JAJLZV010000004.1, read on the forward strand.
ATCCACTATCTAGTATACATTTTTTGAAAATTATTTTTGATACTGGATCTATATAACCATAGTTCAATGGAGACATTGAATATAAACAAGTAAAATAAATTTATTGATAAAGATTCAAGTATTTTAACGTTAAATTGGACAATCAATATTTTTAATCAATACCATGTCAGATGTTGCAGGTAGAGTTTTTGGCCAAGGAGTTGGTTATGGAATGATTTTAGGTGCTGGGTTTGCTTTTGCCTTTTTAATGGTAGGCATAACTACTTTGTTAACTAAATATTTCAATGAAAACCAAGATTCTGAAATGCTTTTGACTGCGAAAAGAACCATTAAAACTGGTTTAGTGGCATCGGCTGTAGTTAGTAGTTGGACGATTGGTTCCACATTACTTCTATCAACAACCATGACATACAATATTTCCATTTCAGCTAGCTGTAGAGTATTATTTTCCAAGTTTATTGTTAATTAATTTGACTGATGAAATTTGGTAGTCCCAGTTCAAATCCGTTGATCACCTGACTTCTTGTATTTACGGTTATCAATTTGATCTGAGATTCGGTTTTATTAAATAAGAATAACTATAAACATGTTTTACAATAATCATTACTAACTTTTCTAGGGTGGTATGGAGCTGGTGCATGTGTTCAAATCATTATATTCTCCACGTTGGCGTTAGAAATGAAGAAAAAAGCTCCAAATTGTCATACTTATCAAGAAATTGTTAAAACCAGATACGGTACAGCGACCCATTTCGTTTCAATTGGTTATTCATTGATTCAAATGGTTTGCTATACTACTAACTTGTTGATTAATGGAAGTTCGATTTTTCAAGGTATTACCGGTATTAATAGAGATGCTGCAACGGTATTATTTCCTATCGGTGTCATTATCTACACGTTATTGGGTGGTATTAAAGCTACCTTCTTGACTGATTGGACACATACCGTAATAATTTATAGTCTTTTATTGACATTTATGTTCAGTTGTTTCACAACAAGTGATGCTATTGGATCCCCTGATAAACTTTATGATTTACTAGTTAAAGCTGGTGAAATCCGTCCCATACCAGGTAATGAACAGGGTTCATTTCTTACATTTAACTCAGTACAAGGAGGATTATTTGGACTTGTTCTTCTTGGTGCAGGGTTTGCCGCATCAGTTGATCCGTATGTTAAATATTTCATTGTAATATACCTTAAATGGTAAATCAATAACTTTGTAATTAAGCTACTAACCATTATTTAGACAATTATTTCAAAAAGCTATTGCTGCTGACCATAAAACATTAATTTGGGGCTACATACTTGGTGGTATTGCGTGGTTTTCATTACCGTTCTGCTTATCAACTACGTTAGGTTTAGCAGCTGCTGGTCTTGAACATACTCCTTTTTTCCCAACTTATCCAAATCCAATGACAAGTGAACAAATTGGTGCTGGTTTAGTTATGCCGTTTGCAGCTGAAGCTTTATTGGGGAGGAGCGGTGTAGCTATGGTTTTATTAATGGTCTTTATGGCGGTCACAGCAGCATTTTCTTCAGAAACTATAGCTGTTAGTGCCTTGGTTACTCATGATATATATAAAGCGTACATAAATCCAAAAGCTACAGGTAAGACATTAGTATGGGTAGCAGATTTAACTGTCATTGTTTTTGGTATTGTCACTGTAGGTTTAGGTATTGGGTTAGCTCATGCAGGATTCGATGTTTCATTTATAACTACTGCTTCAGGTATTATAGTAAATGTTAACATCGTTGCTATCATATTAACTTTATTTTGGAAAAAGTTTTCTGGTTTTGCTTACATGGCAGGAACAATTAGTTCAACGTTAATTGCGTTAGCTGTGTGGTTTGGTTATACTGTTTCACAATCTGGTTACATTACATTGGCCACATTATCAACTAATGAAGCATTAGCTGCTGGTAACACTGTTGCAGTTGGCTGTCCATTAATTATAATGCCTATTTTAACATTGATTAAACCAGCTAATTTCGATTGGAAAGCTTGGTTAGAAATTAAACAAGATGATAATGCTGATTTTGATAAATCTAATGGATTAACAAATGTGTTAACGAGAGATGAAGCAACTCAGCTTATTTTAGAGGAAAGAATAAGATATGATAAAGAATTGAGACGACAAACTAAAGTGGGTTTTGGTTGTACCATCTTATTTGTTCTTTTCTTTTTGGTGCTTTTCCCAATCCCACTTTATGCTTCAAAGTATATTTTCAGCAAAACATTTTTTAGGGGGTACATTGTTGTAATGTTTATTTGGGGATTTATTGCTGCTTTCATTATTATTTTATTACCAATTTATGAAGGAAAGGATGCTTTAATAAAATTATTTAACCTCTTGATACTTAAAAAGGGTGAAAAACCAGCTGGTGATATTTATTTCGTTAAATCTTTAGAAGGTGTTGAACAAATACCAGAAGATGGACTGAGTTATTTGGACAATAAAGAAAAACTTGGAATAAATGTCAAGGAAGTCTAATCAATGTATTTCAGTATTGTATACTATTTAATTAATATATTATTATGAATCACATATACATCATATATTATACTACTCTATTTACAAAAAATCTAACAAATCATCCTTTTTTGGTTGTTGTGGTTGAAGTGCTTGAGTACTTGGACTTGGACTAGGAGTCGTTCTTGAAGTAGGAGTTAATATTGAGCTACTAAATCCAGGTGGCTGTTTTTGGGTCAAATTGTATGTTACAGGTGTAGTATATTGAGGTGTTGACTGATGTGAAGATGCTTGAAATGCTGGTACTTGCGCTGGAAATTGTGTTTTTTGTGTTTGTTTGCCAGGAGTTGCTGATTGGAATTCCAGAAATTCATCTTTAGTGAATGTTCCCTCTAAAGATTTAAATAAATTGTTTTCAGTTGAAGCAGTAGTAGCACCAAATGACAAAGGTTTGGATACAGTTTCCTTCTTTAAAGTTAATGGTTTGATTTGTTTTTTAGGTTGTAATATTTGACCAGTCTCAGGTCCATGTTGTAAACTAGCAGTTCTTGAATTAAACCTAGAAGAATTGGTATCCTGACTTTTTCTAATTGGCTGCATTACTTCGGATATGGGGGTGGCATGATTATCAACATTACCAGTATTAATGGATTGGGTATTGATTAAGGAATCAAAGTTATTAGAAGGTTTCTCGATCCTTTCAATAGACTTAGTGGGAAGTGATGGTAACTTTTTTTTAGTTAAATCACTTTGAATCTCATTGATTGTGTTCATATAACTTTTAAACTCTGATTGAGTGCAGTCATTACAACCAAAAACTAGTTTTAAACAAATTGGTAAAATTAATTCCACAATTGACTCTAGATCAAGCAGAATTTTATCATCCTTAGTAAGTTTTGTAAAAAATTGCAAAACATTACTCACGATTCTTTTGTCTCTACTTTTTAAATTTTGAAATATAGGTAATAATTGTTCTTTAACAATCAGTCTATCAATAATATGTTTATTCACCATACCTTCAAAAACCTTGATAGTTGATAATTTTGTTGATAAGATGGTGGTAGTTTGGAAAACTTGAATAATCGAAGGGAAAAATGTATTTTTAATATATGGGAAATCAAATTTTTCAATAAACAAATCCACTTTATTCAAATACAAATCTTGTAATCTTATTTGTTCTTGTTTATATTGGTGTTCATTTGAAGGTAATGTTAATATTAATGAATTTGACTTTTTGATAATATCAACTATATCACTATCTTTAACTTTATCAATTAGTATATCTAAATTTTCTATGTATGTTAGTCTAACCTTAACTGAAAAATTTATTAATTTTTCAAAATAATCAACCCTATCTCTTTTTCTAGCGCTAGTATCAATTTTAAATATTGAATTAAATACTCTGTCCTGAAACGTTAGATGGGAAAATTTTGATCCAATGCTTAAAATAATTGATAAAGTATGACAAATTAGGTCAATTCTATTAGATTGTTCCACTTCATCTTTAGAAGCACCAACATTTAGTTCACTTTTCAACAATTCCATTAATAATGGTAACAATTTAACACTTTTAAAATTTGATGGGAAGTTTTCCAAAAAAATTTTATTATCGTCTCTTGTTTCTAATAAACCTTTTAAAAATATTAATTTTTCATCAACTGATTTAGTAGAAAATTCATCAATGAAAAACATCGCCTTAATTAAACTGCCATTAAAAAAGTCCGAATCTATAATTTTATCAATAGTAATTCTATCGTTGGGGTATCTTGATAAGATAGATGGAAAAATTTGAAATAATTGATCAGGAACATTTTTTAAAACATATTTTAAATCACCTAATCTGTGATTATAGAATTTAGCTTCGAATTTTTTAAATTCTGATTTATAATCACTGATATTATTCGAATCAAAGCAATTGATCAAATAATCTCCTTTATTGTAAATATAATATATTAAACAACCTAATGACCAAATATCATTAGCAAAATCTAATCTCAGTTGATTATCAACAATTAATTCAGGAGGAGTAAATATTAAATTTAAATTAGCAAACGGGACAATAGAAGTATTATTCAATATATAAAAATTATCTCTTTCGGGACTCGATAATTCGTTCAAATTTTGTAAAAACTTAAACCCTGATAGTTTCCAATCCCCCTGTTGATTGATAAATATTGATGAAGGTTGTAAATTCAAATGGATAATGGAGCAATAATTATGCAAGAATTGTACCCCTTTACATATTTCAAGTAAACCCTTTTGGATACTCAATTCATCTAATTTATCATGATTAATCGTCAACAAATTATCCACCACCGTTTCCAGTACAAATAAAAATTTCAGTTTTGTCTCCTCCAACACCTCATAAATGGTCAATAGTTGAGGATGTTTCAATTTTGCTAATTGACTTACTTCATATTTGATCAATTCATAACATTCACTTATAATTACTCGGGGATTTTTAGTATTGGACATATTGGCACATAATTTTTGTACATTCGTCTCAAATTTAGTTTTATCAAAGATAAACACGGAAGCCGCCTTACCGGTAGTGTTATGTTTGGCAGGATAGATATACCATGGTTCCGATACAAATGACGGATTGTTCAGAACATCATAAGTAGCTCGTATACCTGACTTAAATACCGATTTAAACATGGTGATAACTCAAGTACCAAATCTTGATGGTTGGTGCGACAGAAAAAATTCATCGTACTAAATCTGAGCTATGGAACTATTAGAAGAGAATTATAATCATTCTGTTGAAAGGTTAGATAGACCATCGTCTTACTTAATCAAGAAAGCTATTCGTAGACAAAATTTTGAAAATTTAGAAAAATCATTACATTCGAAAACTATTTATGTGGGTAACTTGACCAATCTTACAACCGAAGAACAATTGTTTGAATTATTTCTGAAATGTGGTAAAATTGAAAAGATTATCATGGGACTTGATAGAAATAGATTAGTTCCTTGTGGATTTTGTTTTGTTTTATATGAAGATGAACAAGGAGCTTTAAATGCCGTAAAATATTTAAAGGGAACTACATTGGATGGACAAAATTTAGAAATTGATTTAGATCCAGGATTTGTTGAAGGAAGACAATTCGGTAGGGGAATTTATGGAGGTCAAGCCAGTCATGAAACAAGCGGTAGAGGTAATTTCAGAGGTAGAGGTTTTAGAGGTGGATTTAGAGGTAATGGATTTAGAGGCAGAGGTAATTTCCGAGGAAGAGGTAATTTTAGAGGTAGAGGGGGATACCATAATAATCACAGAGAGTCTTCATCCTATATTCCTGATTCTGCTTCGGCCGAATAAATGTAAAATAGTCATGTAAAGTATAATATATATCCATATATATATCTATATGTAGATCTATAATGAGACAGGTTTCTATCTCTGACATCTGATGAAATCTTCCGACAAATAGGTACCAGCTTCACACCAATTTTCATTATAACATTTATCAGAAAGTTTTCCTTTTTTTTCACAATCTGGTTTATTGGGAGTGAATCTGTATTGATAATCAATGTATTGTTGATTAAACTCTATATTTGTTTCATTAGCAAGCTTCTTTAACACAAATTCATTCCAAAATGTACCATTCAATGGTGATTCTTTGGGCCATATGCCTTGTGGATCATAAGTTTCTCTTGGAGAATATTCAAATTTCCAAACAGGTTCATTTGGACCATTTACAAACGTTTCATTTAATTCAGCATAATAGTTATTAACATTCATAATATTAAACGATTCATCTTCAACTTCATAATATTTAAATGAAGGATTATAATCTGTACGGGGAGTAATGGATTGAGCTAACCAGGCCATGTTAATCACATTATTTTCAACATTAGTTGCATTACTATTACTCGTAGAATTTGATGAAAAGTAAATCTTAAATTGATCTCTATGAGTATGACCAAAAAAAATATTGGCAATTGTATAAGGACTAAATCTTTCCACAATCTTAGCAAAGATTTTGGATTGAATTGGTAACACATCAATATCTGATGATGGAATATGTGCCATGATCCAAACACGTTGTCCCAATTCTTCACTGGCCACCAATTCATTAATAAGGAACTCCCAAATACCAAATGAATCTGGATCATTTTCCAAGTTAATATAACTCCATAAATTCTTTTGATAATAACAATTCGAATTTAATGAAATAATCTTTAATCCTCTATTAGTAGTAGTTGAGAATCCGGAATAATGGGTTCTAATTTCTTGTCTCTCTTCTTCAGGTAACCAACCATCATTAATCCAAATTTCACTCATCAAATCACTATTATATTGGTAAGAATTATTAGTATCATATTTTTCTTGTGCAACTTGGCCATATGGGAAGGTATCATGATTACCTAAACTTGGATAAACTGGGATGCTGCCAAGGTATTCTTTCATAATATTAAACCCTAAAATTTCTGACTGTTTGGTAACTTCTGGGGTACAGTGAAGTTTATCATGATCCACTAAATCACCAGTAAAAAGGGTAAATTCAAAGTTTTTATCCTTCATGGAAGCAATCTGTTTCATGGTATTATTTGATAAAATTACTGGCAGATCACAAGTATAACCACCAAACGTTGATGCCGGGAGAGAAGCCGAATCCCAACCACGACCAGCTGGTAAATCGTAATATTTTCCAGCAACGTAATTCCCATCTGTATCATAATGAGCCTCAGGATAAAAACTTAAATTAATATTAGTTAATTCAGGATCGACATCATAATATTGACTGGTAAAATTATAGTCAGTTTTATTGGGTAAAGCAGCATTGAAAGTATCAACCATACAACAAGTCTTTTGATCACAATCAGCTTCGGCACCAACCGTATACCTTAATTGATTATGGAAATCGGAAATATGTAAAACATTAAATAATGAACGACTAGAGTTATAGTTTGGTTCACTAAAATGTTTTGGTTGTTTAGGGGGCCATTTTGTATCAAAATCATATATATCATCAATATTTGGTGTAACGGGTAAATCACAGGCTTCATCACCTTTAAAATAACAATAATATTCAAGATCTAATTCGTTATCGAAATTAAATAATTTTAACATTTGCATAAAATCATTGTCAAATAAATTAATTGACGTTTGATCACCAAATCCCGAATCATAAGCACCTATAGGTAATTCAATACTGTTATCTTGAGTGGTTAAGAAAAAATCACTAGTATCGCACTTGGTTGCATCATTATCATTAATGGCTAGACAATACTTGAATAATGTCATACTGATTAAATGTTGATTTTGGGATTCAGCATCAATTAATTGTCTAGCATACTTCATTTTATGCTTACAAGCGTCACAATCCGATCCATTAAATCCCGTTAATACTGATAAATGCTGATTGATATAATCTATATCTTGTAATGGTAAATTATTGAATAACGTATTGACCAAGTCGGCTTCATCTCTTTTCAGTAACTGACTGATGATGGAATTTTTACCAGGAATAGCATGGCCAACTACCGTAGAAGCAAATAATAAGGTAGACAATTTCATGGAGTTCGGACTTGTCAGAAAATAAACTCTCCTCTGGGAGATTTGCAACCATTTTATAGGGTTAGTTATACGGCTGCAAAAAATGGGGGAACCGATTTCTTAGCTCTGGATTAGAATAGGAGACACCGAATTTGTTTATTGTTCCACCATATAAAGTTGCATATAACTAATTCCGTTCCGTATTGAAACAATGTCATATCCAATTATATTCACTGGTATATAGCTGCCCTGATATGGTGAAAGTTCACCTACTCTTACCACGTGGAACTGGCTAAATCCTATTGTGATGAACTGTCAGTCATTAATCATGGAAATGTCTTTTACAATGATTAATGAAAGATCAATGATGACACTAAATTAAAATATAATATACATACTCTGTGGTTAAAGTTAGTATACTCATAGTACAGTTGAAGATTAATGTTTTGATATCATTCGTACCAATTGATACCGCATGGCACTAAAATAGTACCAAATGGTACCGGGACATAGGTCTTGCTACATATCGTTACGAGGAGATGTCGCTGACCCGTGGAAAATCGGACATTTGCGAACGATTTTTTTGCAACTATAATACGACCGGGTTCACCAACGGGAGTTGATGAATATTGAGCAGTCAGATTGACGGTTACCATATAGACCTAAATTGATAATGTTTTGGGTGTTTAGACTATTATTGTTAACTTTATCTGTTAAATTCGATGTTTGCTAAAAATTCAATTATAAATTATTGACTTCCGGGAATCTAATATATCTAGCACCATATCAGGATCGCAGGAAGGAATCAAGTTTGCATAAGTATATATGGTTGTGATAACTTTTTGATAACTTTGTGATAACATTGTGAAAACATTGTGATAACATTGTGATAACATTGTGATAACGTTGTAATAACGTTATAATATCGTTATGATAACATTGTGATAACTTTTTGATAACATTGTGATAACATTGTGATAACCGTAGAATTTATCTAGTATTGAGAGAGTTTAGCAAAGTGACAGAAATGTTAATTGACCCCACAGATTTTCCACTATATTGAACTATCGGAAGAACCTTGGGACAAGCGATGAGATGCTAATAATTAAGAAATTCCTTAAATATACATTTCTATACAATAGATAGTACTTAATAAGATTGAATAGTAATTGTTGAATAGTTAATTGTTGTTGCCTAGTCCCATAGTCACGTGCCCAGCACGTCCAATATGTCTATAACCCCATCGATCATCGATCATCGATCATCGCCATCAGTATAGTATCATTGATCTCAATATCTCCCTTGAAAGTAACTAACAGGAATATAAATGTCTTCTTCTTTGATGCCTTTAAATTCTTCCAAGTTTCTTACGTGCCATCCGATAGTATCCAAATCATACTTAATAGCATCGATCTCATTATACTTGGACTCAATGATATATGGTTGAATAAAAAATTTGGTAGCAATAGGAGGAAGGGCTAATCCTGATAATAACCCTAAAACGGTTTGATTTTTCATTAACATCGACATCGTAGATAATAATTTCTTAGTTATAGATAATAATTTTTAATTGATAAATGTTGGTTCTGTGGTGCCCCTTTTATATCAAAAAAAAATGTGGGGTGCTCAAGATTTTGCAATCAAATAATGACCGGGTGCGATAACAGTATTGTATCACATTATGTCCCACTATATCCTTGGGTATTCACGACCGGTTGGTTGATGACGATAACCAACCATTGCATGAACGACAAGTTAGAGGCCACAATAATAAGTAACGTACTAGATTATATATATTTAAAACAGTTAGACAACTTGCTTGCCACCGTAAAGAGCTCTCCATTCATCAATCTTCTTTTCATCAATTCTTTTAAACAAGTATTGAGGTTTACCAATACAATGGCCCGGTAATAATACTAATTCAAATTTATCAGGAATCACCAAATCGGAGGTATTCAAAATTTGATTAATTTGTTTGGTAATATCGGGCATATAAGGTGTAATTAAACTAGAAATTAAGTACACAAGATTTAATCCTACCCCGATAACAGCATCCGATTTTTCAGGAGAATTGTCATATAAACTATTATCTAATTTATTATCTTGTAAAAATTGATTACCTCTGGAAGAAACCGCCATGGCTAATTCTAACCCTCTTCTTAAACTAACAGCTTCCATAGCATCGACATAATTTTTCAATAATTGATTAATTTCACTTTCAAATTCTTTATAATTAGCAATTTGGTGGGCATCAAATTTTGGTATAACCCCATTATATTTGGCCACGACGAATTTAACAATTCTATTAACAAAATTACCTAAATTAGCTAATAATTCAGAATTATTCTTGGTAACAAAATCTTTCCAACTAAATTGAGAATCACTAGTTTCAGGTCTAATGGATGCTAAATAAAATCTCCAGACTGATGCAGGAATTCCAGTATCTTTGGCATTATTTCCAAATACTCCGACCCCTCTACTCTTGGAAAATTTACCACCTTCATATTGTAAATATTCGGTGGTATTTAAATGATGAAGTTTTGTCCAATGATCTCTGGTACCAATTTGTGATGATGGGAACACCACAGTATGGAAGGGAACATTATCTTTACCCATAAATTGATACAATTGAACGTGTTCAGGATTTTTCCACCATTTCATCCATTCTTCGGTTTTACCTAATTCTTTAAAATAATTGGCGGTGATTGACACATACCCAATGGTAGCATCAAACCACACGTATAAAACTTTTTCTTTAAATTTTTCCAATGGTACTGGAGTACCCCAAACTAAATCTCTGGTAATACATCTTGGTTCTAACCCTTGTTTTAACCAATTTTCGGTAATACTTTTAGAATTTTTTGACCAAGCACCGGTAGTTGAAGCATCTTCAACCCAAACTTTTAATTCGGGTTCTAATTCATTTAATTTAAGATAAATATGGGTGGAATCTCTTGGTATAGGAGTTGCATTATCTAATTTACAATGAGGGTTAATTAATTCAAATGGATCCAATAATGCCCCACATTTATCACATTGATCACCTCTAGCATCATCATATTGACATTTTGGACAAGTACCTTCGACGTATCTATCAGCCAAGAATGATTTATGAGTTTCACAATATAATTGTTTGGTAGTCTTTTCCTCCAAGTATCCATTATCATATAATTTCATAAAAATATCTTGAGCAATTTCTGTTTGTAATTCAGTAGTTGTTCTACCAAAATAATCAAATCCTAAACCAAACCATTTATAAACTTCAGCATGAAGAGCGTTATATTTATCACATAATTCACGAGGGGTAACATGTTCTTCTAATGCTTTAGTTTCGGTGGCCGTACCATATTCATCAGTACCACAAATAAATAATGAATTATAATTTCTAGCCTTGGTATAACGAGCATAAATATCGGCGGATAATACTGATCCAATAATATTACCCAAATGAGGGACATTATTGACATAAGGTAAAGCGGAAGTAATTAAAATATTTCTTTCATTAGGTTTAACAGAAATACTTTCCTTACTAGGTTTAACAAATACTCCTTGTTTAATATTAGCTTTACCAGAATTTTCTTCCTTTGGTCTTTCAAGTTTGGTTAAAGATTTACCTAAGGCAATACCTTGTTCAACTGGAGGTAATTTAGAAAATTCCAACCCCCAGTTACCAATATCGGATGATGCCAATTCCGACAACACTGGTAAAATGGAACTAAATAAAATAATTTGTGATGACGTTAATTCTGGTTTGGTAAAGGGAGATTTTTCCTGAGTTAAAAATTTAACAAGCTCATCCTTTTGATTAGCCTTTAAATGATCATAAATCACCGTTTCTTCTTTGGTAATAATATCATCGGTAGTAAAATCATTAGCAATATATTTAACAATAGCATTGGGTTCATATAATTCGAAATTTTTCGATTTATCACTAAATTTTAATCCTGACTCATCCTCCGAATCGATGGTCAATTTATCATTAAACGCTTTGGTCACCACGGCAAGCTTCACATTGGTACTTAATGCAAGTAAATTCTTACCTTTATCACTAGTTAATTGTAATGACATGGTCTATAAATCTAAATCTTTTCTAGTTATCACAACACTTTGGCAAACAAATCCACCGATAGTATTAACAGGATAAAAAGCTGATGAAAAATTTGTCAGTGCGCGCAGTACTAAATAGTACCATATAATGTTTAAAAGAGCCTGGGTACGATATTATACAACTAATGATAAGTGGAATAGTATAGTAAGTAAACTTGATGTGACGGGGGGTAAGTATAAATATTTAGCTAAAGATAATATCCTTCATCAAGGTACTACAACTTGTAGTTCAGAAATATTATCAACGTTTAATAGTCCTTATAACGCTACCGTAATAACATTGTTAAATGAGACCATGAATTTAATTGGTAAAACTAATTTAGATCAATTTGGTATGGGTTCTGCGACATGTAATACCATATTTGGTCCGTCCATCAATCCATTGTTTCCTAATGGTAAATTTGTAACTGGAGGTTCCTCAGGAGGATCAGCGGCTGCTGTGGCGGCCGATTTATGTGATTTTTCCCTTGGTACTGATACTGGTGGTTCGGTTAGACTGCCGGCTAGTAATTGTGGGGTGGTAGGTTTTAAACCAACTTACGGACGGATATCTCGTTGGGGAGTTATCCCTTATGCTCAAAGTTTGGATACCGTGGGTATTATCGCTAAAAATTGTGATATTATAAAGCAAGTATTCAACATTGTTGATAAATATGATGAATTTGATCCGACGTCCATGCCGGATGATGTTAGACGTGAGTTAAGGCAATCCATCACGAAACGAAATAGCTTGAGAAATGGTACCTTTGTGTTTGGAGTGGCCCAGGAACTTAATGTACAAGAATTAACTGATGAGGTTAAATCGAAACTATCATCTACCATTGAAAAAATTATTGATATGGGGCATACCGTGGTGCCAGTATCTATACCATCGATTAAAAAACTGATTCTGGCTTATTATGCTATCGCCACAGCCGAAGCATCTTCAAATCTTTCTCGATACGATGGTATAAGATATGGTAAACTGGGGAATGTAAAAGGTGCTGATAACCTTATTAGAAATAATAGATCGGTGGGGTTTGGTGATGAAGTTAAACGAAGAATAGTTTTAGGTAATTATTCAATTTCTTCCGATTCAGGGGATTACTATGCAAGAGCCAATGACGTTCGTAAACAATTGGTTGATGAATTTAATGATATTTTTTATTTACCTAATCAATTAACCAGTCATCAACTATCCATTGAACAGCAAGATCCTATTAAATGTGATTTCTTAATTTCTCCTACCACCATTAGCAAACCAGTTGAAATTGAACAATTTTTAGAAATGGAAGATGAAAATCTAATGGATGGATTAACTAATGACATATTAGCGGTTCCTATGTCACTCGCTGGACTTCCAGCCATTTCAATTCCAATCAAGGATAATAATTCAAAGATTTCTTCCCAGGGTATACAGATTTGTGGTCAATATGGTGATGATAGTATGGTGTTAGATATAAGTTCTAAAATAATGTAAATAGTAAGATAATAATAGAGAGGTTCTTTTTTTTTTTGTTAATTCATAATAAATATATATTTGTAGTGCCTACAGTTAGGCAATACAATGTATGAAGTTGAATGTCATAATGTCGTAATACGTAAATAAAATTATAATCTAAATCATAAAATAATAACCTGTTATAATCAAAGGATTCTGTTGAAAATTTCCTTTGTAATCGAACTAAACTTGAATCTTTATAAAGATGATCATCATCTTCTTCCTAATAAAGTTAAAAATTCTTCTCTAGTTTTTTGTTGGTCTCTAAAACATCCCAACATACAACTGGTGGTGGTGGATGATCCTGTTTTTTGAACCCCACGACTAACCATACACATATGAGTAGCTTCAATAACTACTGCTACCCCTCTAGGTCTTAACATTTCACTTAATGCCATAGCAATTTGTTTCGTTAATCTTTCTTGAACTTGAAATCTTCTAGCGTACATTTCAGCTAATCTTGCTAATTTTGATAACCCTAAAACTCTTTTATTTGGAATATAACCAATGTGAGCTTTACCAAAAAATGGTACAAGATGGTGTTCACATAATGAATAAATTTCAATATCTCTAACGATAACCATTTCATCATGATTTTCTTCAAACACTGCTCGTTTAATAACATCTCTAATATTATCTTCATATCCTTTGGTAAAATATAACATGGCACGGGCATATCTTTCAGGAGTTTCAAGTAATCCTTCTCTATTAGGATCTTCACCCAACTCGGTCAAAATAGTTTTCACAGCATCAGCAATGCGTAATTCTCTAGCCTTTGATTCTTCTTCAGTTTGGTCTATACGTTTTCTAGCTCCCACCGAAGGCCATGATAATCCATCAGAATCTATTGGTGGATTTAACGTACAAGGAGATGCAACTCTGGTTTGTAAAGGAGTGCCATAATTTGGAACTTTTGGTGATGACGATGGATTTAATAAATCAGTACCATTTAATCTACTTCTTTTTAAGGGTATAACTGATTTTGGTTGTTTGCTGCCATTATCGGGAGTTTGTGACGTACCATCATTATTATTATTTATCATATCTGAATTACTAGATTCCATCGTTAAGCCGATATCGAAATTTTTGAAAATTTTTATCGCGCAATACTTTACTCATATTAGTAGTGCCTGTTGACTCAGATCACCAAATATTATCAAACTACATCATCATCATAAATTCACATTGCAATAGTTCAATGATATCAACCGGATCACTATAACCTAACAAGAAATCAACGTAAAGATATATATTATATATATATAGAAATTTAAAATTATATTAAATTAAATTATCATAAATCGTATAAAACTTATTCAGAATCAGCAAAAGGATTCAACACTCTTACAGTTAAACAAGGTAATGCCATACCAATTTCAGCTCTAAGTAAAACTGGTACTTGAGATAATTCTTTAATCTCTTGAATATTATAATCGCCTTCCTTTCTCGTGGTTAAATATTGTAAATAAGGTGCCAACGTAGAATTTGAAGATTTTGTAATTAATGATGATGAAATAGTTCTTGGATTTTTGGGTATGGCGGTTTTAGTAGGTGACGTTGGCATAGATTTTGCACTAATACTATGATCACTATTAGTTTGATTAATTAATGAAGGAATAGTAATCGTTGGAGGTTCTAAGTTTAATTTTGACAATTTTTCAAGAACCGATTCCGATTGATCTAAAACTGTTTTATTTTGAATCTTGGCAGCTTCTGATGCTGAAGTTCTATATTTATTCTTAATGGATGATCTATAAGATAAGGTTGTCTTTTCATCAGGGGGTATATAAGTTGCTGAATCAATACCGGCTTCCCAATATAATTCCAACATTCTATTAGTTTTATCAAATTCAGCTTTAACAAGTGGTAATTGATCACCATGAACTCTTTTTTCTACCCCAAATTCTGGTAAAAACACATCAAATGATGATTCATAAACTTGAACCACAGTACCCATACATAAAATTTGGCCAGCATCACCACTAAGATCATTAATAGTTTGAGATAATAATAAATGAATGGCTTGTTCTTGTGCATTAGCGGCACAATCTTTTTTGAAATTACAATAATCAGTTATGGCCTTTAATGAATCAATATCTGGTAATTTATTAACTGATTCATGGTTACCATTAGTTGTGTCATTAATGATCGATTTTAATTGTCTATGAACTACAATATCAGCATATCTTCTTAATGGTGCATTGAAATGGGTGTACAATGGTAAATTAAAATAATAATGACCATAACTATCAGGATCTTGTTTACCAGCTATGTAATATTTACCTCTGCTCATACACTTATATAATAAAATTTCAATACATTGTCTTTTAACTGGATCGTCAATTGATAAAATTGACCGTTGCAATGTTGATGCGTCAGTAGTATCAATTTTACACCCTAAATTCTCTGAATTTCTAACAAAGGTTTCCATCTTCAGTAATGTTGGTAATGGATGACGACGTAATAATGCTTTATCACCTAACCCAGCATGGATCTTAGCAGCAATTGCACTATTAACTTTATGACCAATCTCTGTGATAATATCAAAGGTTCTACTATTCTTAAATATATTTAAACTTAATCTTACTTTTTCATCATCCAACTGATCTAATAATGTTAAGTCTGGTACACTAGTCAATTCACGATCATTTAATCTTTGTCTACAAAATTCCTTTGCAATTAAACTAAATGTTTTAATATAATCCGAGGTGGCTGATGACACATCCTCAACTGCTTTACCATCAAGAATTTGGTCAACCGAATCATAATTAACAATTTGATTAGGGACAATAACTGATTCATGAATATATAAATCTTCAACCTCGAAATTAGTGGTATCAATTTCAAATACAACAGATATTGCTAAATTTTTTTCATTTTCTTTAAATGAAATTATCTTGTTAACTTGTGGTGGTAACAAATGAGCATTTTTTTGAGGTAAAAAGACTGATGATGATCTCTTTTTAGCCTTTCTATCTAAAACTGATCCTGCTTCAATATAATAGGTAACATCCGCAATATGAACACCCAATTCAATTTTGGTATTTGAAAGACGTTTAACGTGTAAAGCGTGATCAACAAATTCATCATTTTGAGTAAAAGCAATGATATAATCATATAAATATTCAGTTCTATTAGACTTTTCCAATTCGGTTTCAATTGATGGTAATTCATTAATATATGATGATAAAATTGCTTTATTTTCTTCTTCATCAATTGAATCTTCAGGATATTCATCACATATGAAATTATTATCTCTTAATATAGCGTCAATTTCAGTGTTTGGATCATCAATTTTACCTAATTTATTGATCAACGTTCCAAATGGATGTAATGAAGTAATGGGCCATCTCTTAATAGTGGCAATAAATAATTCATTGGCATATTTTTCATGATTTTCCACAAAATCTTTGGGTGCTTGTTCAGTTGGAATGGCAATCAATGGCACTTTTTTATCAGTGGGTTTAAACCAAACAATTTTTGGAGCTTTAGGAGTTTGAACTGATGATTCTTTACCATCTTTTTTATCCCTTGCAGCTTGAGCTGCTTGAGCAGGTCTTAATAATCCCAATGTACCAGCAAATAATTGGTTACCAATACGATCAACTACAGCAACAACGTGACCAGCATATAATGGTTTTACTTCATCATTAATTTCTTCTTCTTCAACTAAAAGTAATGATTGACCTTCAACTTCAACATCATCATTCTTTTTCATAGTAGGTCTTTGTTTTAAAGAACCTCTTCTATTTAAACCATTATTACCATCGTCATTACCATTGTTATTATTGTTACCACTATTAGTAGCATCATGAATGGAAGGTAATGAGGTGGCATCATTATGAATATCATCATTTAAAACCGAATTAGAAGATTTAGAATAATTATTATCTTTTCTTCTCTTTTTTTCTTCCTTTTCCTTCTTACCCTCCCAAACTTCATCAACTACTAATAATTCAATGGCTACAAAATCTGATTCTAAAGCACGATTACGATCTTTAGAACCACAAATAAAAATATCAGCATCTAATAAACCATCGGTTGACACATAAGCATCAGATCTGTTCTTTTTATTGACACGCAATGTACCCGTAACTAATTTACCTTCATTAATTAAATCGGGTAATGAGGATTGTGGTAAATATGGAGCAAATAATGATTTACGGCCATTAGCATTATTTTGTTGATTATTACCACCATTATTGGGTAAAAATTGTGATAATGAAGAAACCGAGGAACCCCCACCATAAGAAGAATTACGAGGTCTATGACCAGGAATAAAAGGTGGTGGTGGTTCCAATTGATTACTTTGTTGTCTTTGGTGATTATTAGGTAATTGAAGGTTTGATTGTTGAGATCTCCAATTACTATTCATATTAAAATTACCATTGGGATCAAAATTTCTGGAATTGGATCTATAATGAGATGAACGTCTTTGATGACCACCTTGATTATTATTATTATTATTATTACCTCTTTCAGGACTATGACTTATAGTAAAATTGGGGGTTGGAGGTAATAAAGTTGTTTTATCGGGTGGGAATTTAAATGATTGTTGACCATATGCTAAAGATCTTGATCTACCATGACCTGAAGGTGATGAACTTAATTTTGGTGATGGACTATCACTATCAACGTCCAATACATTGGCAGGAAATTTAAAACTACCAATACTTTCACCATCAGGATTATTTGAACTAGTAGTATCACCATGAGTTGGTGATGCATAAATGCTAGATGAAGGACTTAAAGTATTTTTATTAGTTTGTTTCTGATTAGCAGCAGCTTTTATGGCTTCATTCAAACCTAATGAATGTCTTCTATTATGGCCCATGACATTGGAGGATGCCGAACCCGTCCTTCTATGTCCATTTTGCCCCGCATTCATATTTGGTGGATTGGAACCCATTGATGTATTGATGGAACTTGATCTTGAATGACCTCTATATGAAGTAGGAGGAGGCATTAAATCAGTTTTATAAAGTGGTGGCTGTTGTTGTTGCTGCTGTTGTTGTTGTTGTTGTTGTTGTTGCATCAATTGTTTCTGTTGAGCTTGAACGGCTTCCAATTGACGTTGTAAATTATACTGTTCCACCATTAAATTGGTCAATTCACTTGGTGACCGTCTATGAGCAATATGCAAGTTTTTAGGTTTTTTGCCTCCTGACCCTTGAGACCCTGAACCCGAATTAATATCAGAAATATTTAAATTATCAATACCACTCATATTAAATGCCAATTATAACGTTAATAATTTCTGATTAATCCGTCTATAACGTAGGGATAAGTTTCAATGACTGAAAATTAAAAAAAAATATTGAAAAAACCTGATGGAAAAAAAACTAATGACAATTGATGAATTTTTCAACAATACTATTTATGCACGAATATCACCGTTAGTTGTACAATATTAAACCAATAATTATTGTGGTAATAACTTGAAATAATTAATCAATTAAGTTTATGGGCAATGATAATACCAGAATACCAGATGTGATGAAATTTTAAAACCTCAATTAGCCCCCCCAGATATTCTTGCTATAAACCTGGGTAAAAAAATCTGCAGCAATTGAAACCGGCACAAAAAAAGGATCGGCTGAAATTACGTAACAAGTGATAAAGGGTTTAACCGTTCAATAATTATGCAACTATCGTTGGTAATAATCAATTGATGAATTTAAAAGGATAATGGTCCTTAAAAATGAATGTAATTAATCTGGTTCTCCTTGAATTTGAGATTTTGGGAATTCTAATGACTGGGATATAAAAAACTTCCAATTTTTGCCACTGTCCCACGACTCATTTTTCAGGGGACGCTGATGCTATTTTTATACCACTGGCCACCGCGCTGGCACGGGCCCGGCCTAGGGTTTAGGGGGATACCGTGGTACAAGGGACCACCATCGGTTGACGTGGTATACTTCGATTGATGCAGGCCTGGATGCATGCATAGATGCATGCATCGACTGATGGATGAAGCTAGGGTTATAACGATTGAGAGGTACTACCTTACAAGGAAACTGATAGAGTTATGATTGCCCGTCAATCGTCGCCACATACCACTACGTGGTACGGGGTGGAATGGGGGCCTCGCTCGACATGCAATTAGATGGTGGATAAAGTCGGTGGTGGATCATGGCTGTACATAAACTAAATTAAGGGAGGGGGAGGGGAGGACCATTATTATCAATAAGCAATAATGCATTAATTGGTAGATTGCATGATTAATGCTAGCAAAACTCTGTCCTATGATACGATGATGCTGCCACGATTATCTGGATAATGTGGGGATGGGTGGCACCGTAAGATGCATGAGGTGGAATCGATCAGCAATAGTGGAGGGATCGGCCAAGGTTGAAGGTGGATCACCATTGATTGACGTGATTAGGTGGTGTAACTTATTTGCATCAACCTAGTTGCTTCATGTCCTGTGTTTATGATTAAAGTTGACATTTAAATTTCAAATTTAACCACTTCGGTAGATAAATCGTTAGTATCCACAAGAATAAGTTCACCCGTTTGTTTAAATTTGGGAATGGTTAATAATTTAACATCTGATGATCCAACCGTTAGGGTTTTGCATGAATACCTTGGTTGATTACCAACAAAATATAGTTTGGGAGTTTCATCTACCAAGGTAAATGGATCATAATTTTCAAATGGATAACAGTACAACGTATCGGGAGCTGTGGGGGCAATATTTTGCCATTTAAGGGTCTTTTCCATAATGTTGAGGACAATTTCTGGATCACTTAATTGATCATCGGTTAAATACTTCATGATATCATCGATATTTTGCCCCGATGTACCTAGTAATCTTATACTATCAATCTCTAACCATGAAGGATTAGTCAAGGATTTAATATTATTATTCACATAATTTTTACCACTAACAAAAAATGATCGATGCAATGGTTGTTGAGGTAAACAAATATCGGTAGGATCAGAATTACCGGGCATTATCGATATGTTACAGGTTGCAATAATATCGTTGATAAATTTGTCAAAGAGCTTTAATGATTCGGTATTAAATTTGGAAATATTTTTTGTACCATAATTGTTGGTTGTAAAATAATCATCATTAACTTCTTGTTCATTCTCTTGCATTGAGTTACCAGCAATGATTAAATGGGAAATACTTGAGGAATTGATACCAGCATCATTGTTGGTATTATTATGACCTTGAATAAAGTCTTTTAAAAGATCAATCTTAAAATCATTGGTGGTAGCATCCGAAATCTCTAACCCGGAAACAATGGCAATTTTTGAATTAGATTTAGCATGTATCGTTCTTGGTGGTACCATATCGGGATAAATTATATCTAATATTTCAAATATTCCTGCTTGTAATTCAATACCCAAGATGGCAACAATAGTACCGGTAACAAGTAAACTATCCTTTAATTTTTCATCTCCATGTAATATCGCTCTACCACTTTCATCTTCCAACATGACAATTCTAGCATCCTCACCTTCAGTACTAACATAACTTTTGGGAATTTTGGGTAATACATCATCCACCCCATTTTCCACATCATTAAATATATTCAATTTATTCTTTAAATCAACAAATACGGTACCACTAACCCAACATAATTGATTACTACTGATATTCAATATCTTATCAACCTTGGTTATTATTTTACCATCTCGTTTAATCGTACCATTCCCCCATTGTTGCATAGCTTTTTTATCCACCCTCGTCTTTAACTCATTTAATCTTGCTTGATACATGGTGAAAAATTGTCGATCATATCTACGACCAGTACTGGCTAAATTAAACGCATCTTTTTTATCATAATCATCAGCTACTTCTATTTCGTGTCTTGGTTCTATCTTGACCTCATCCATAGAAAGGTTTAAATAATCTTGATAACCCATCTGGTGATCTTATGGATTTTTTCACTCACGCGTCTGTCTAATATTAGGCGTACTACGCTCACTATTTTTTTAACGATACCACCATTTGATCCATGGAGAGATTATACTAGAGGAAGAAATGACTAACTTCATTATAAATTCATCTAAGTTTATTGACGTCTTTGTTTCTTATGCTTTTTTTCAATCGATTTACCACTAGCACCAATGGTTATATTAACTTTTGGTGGTACTTCAAATCCAAATGATTTGGCAACTTTAACTAAATCTAATTTATCAATTTGATACACGGTTTTTAAATGATGAGAAGCATAAGCTTGTAAATAAGATCTATAACCATCTTTAGCTGATTGATGTAACCAATAATTACTTTTAATTAATTTAGTTAATTGTGATTGAACATTAGCAATCTTATTAGATGGGAATTCATATTCATTCAATGGTACATTGGCAGCTTTTAAATATCTCAAGAATCCCAATTCACTAGGAGTTAAAAACATTAATGATTTACCTTTACCACTAGTACCTCTAGCCGTTCTACCAACTCTATGAATATAATCTCTTGGATCATCAGGTGGATCAAATTGAATAATCCAATCAACGGATGGAATATCTAATCCTCTAGCCGCAACATCAGTACAAAGTAATATTCCTTGTTTAGCATTACAAAATTCAAAAAATGTATTGGTTCTTTTTTGTTGCTTTTGCTTACCATGTAAATCTAATACGGGTAAATCTATATAATTTAATAATTCACCAAAATATTTAACACAGTTACATGATGATAAAAATACAATTATTTTCTTCTTGACATTTCTCTTTAAAAAGGAAAATAATAATAAAAATCTTTTATCGGATTCACAAACAACATACCCTTGTTCTAATCCATCAGCGGTAGATATTTCAGTTTCTGGTACCACATTAATATATAAAGGACCTGGTCTTAATGAAATTCTGGCTAAATCTTCCACTTTAGTGGTTTGGGTAGCCGAAAATAACATGGTTTGTCTTTCTTCACTAGGTAAAATTTTAATAATTTGTTTCATTTCATCTTCAAACCCAATTTCTAAAATTCTATCGGCTTCATCAATAACCAAAGCTCTTAAATTTCTGAACACAAATCCTTGAGTATTTTGTAAATGATCTAATAATCTACCAGGAGTAGCGATTAAAAGATTAACTCCTTTAGCTAATTTTTCAGCTTCTTGTCTTCTATTAGCTCCACCAATTACTATACCAAACGTTTGACTATGATGAGCCATTAATTCTCTAGCCACCCCAAAAATTTGTAAAGCTAATTCTCTGGTGGGGGAAATCACAATCACCCCCGTACCATTTCTTGGTTTAAATTTTAATGAATACAACATTTCAATTGCCGGTATTAAGAATGCTAACGTTTTACCCGATCCGGTTTTAGCAGCTCCCAACACATCTCTACCGGCTAATAAAGGTGGGATAGTTTTAGCTTGCACTTTGGTCATAGTCTTAAATCCCATTTCTTGAATAGCTTTCAAAGTAGGTTCCGAAAATCCTGCTTCTTCAAATTTATCATTAACTTCATCTTCATGGTCTTGTTCAGCTTTAGGTTTAATTTGTTTATTAATTTTAGCTTCAACTTGGTCATGTTGTTGTTGTCTTTTGGAGGATTTGGCTTCAGGATCCTTAATATCTTCTCCTAATAATTCCGCCACAGCATCAAAATCTTCATCAACTTCATTAACTAATTGTTCAGTATCCGATTCTCCTTCACTGGCCGGTTCAACTTGTTTATGTTCCCTTTTTTTACCGTTAAACCTCGTGGTTTTAGACTTATCTACCTTACCCATTATCGCTTTTTTTTCACATCATCTCATCTCATTTTTTTTATGAAGTCTCACAACCTGCAGATAGTGCCGGTAGTGATTTTAGTGAGACTGCGACTATTAGACGGTATGAGGTAAAACGACGGTAATTACCTACTTTACCGTAACCAAGTTTTTAGTACCATGGCCAATTATGATGTGAATTCCACCAAGTCATATATGCAAGCGATGCATCCATTGATGATGGCGGTGCAAGAATTAGATGTTGGTGAGGGTGTAAAATTACCGACCATGAATCATGAAATCGAAAAGATTACACCGGTGAATAAGATATTGGGTAAATTTCAACATATTACTACCGAAATCGTTAATAACTTGAAGGATGAGAAACAATTAGATAGTGTGATACTAAGGGATATTGAAAGTGAATGTAAACGGATTTCTGATGCTCATGATACCGATAACCTTTTTGTCAGCGTTAAAAATATTGTGATGGCCGATCCTAGTGATGAACAATTACAGTCGTCATTATTTGATATCTTAGGGTTTGATGAATTTGATCTTATTGCTAAAATCATTCAAAATAAACAGTTAATCTTGCAGGCCAATGATGATATGCAACCAGACCCTGATGCTCATGAACAAGATAAATTTATGACGGCGGAACAACGAGTGCAATTATTAATTGATAATCAACATAAAGCTAAAAATGAAAAATTGGCGGCTAAACAATCGAAAAATCAGTATCCTCATGTGTTTAAGAAGGAAGATGTAGGACAATTTTTAGCAGCCATTGGTAAAAGTTTTTCCTTACCTACCGGATCAGTTAGAACATCAAGACCAACCTATGAAGAATTAGTCATCCCCTATCCCGACCAAACGGATAATAAATGGATTAAAGATAATCAATTAGTTCAGATTAACCATTTGGATTTTCTTTGTAAGGGGACCTTTAATAAATATGATACGTTAAATAAGATGCAAAGTCTTGTTTATCCGGTAGCTTATAAAACCAATGAAAATATGTTAGTTTGTGCTCCTACAGGGGCTGGTAAAACTGATGTTGCCTTATTAACCATTTTACATGCTATTGATCAATATACTACGGAGACGGTAGATGAAGATGGTGATTTATCAGTAGATATTGATTATGAAGAATTTAAAATTATTTATGTGGCTCCATTAAAATCATTAGCGGCTGAAATTGTTGAAAAATATTCTGAAAAATTAAGATGGTTAGGTATTAGTGTAAGAGAATTAACTGGTGATATGCAATTGACCAAACAAGAAATTATGAGTACGCAAGTGATTGTTACAACTCCTGAAAAATGGGACATTGTAACTAGAAAACTGAATGGTGATACCGAATTAGTTTCTAAAGTTAGATTATTAATTATTGATGAGGTCCATTTATTACATGAAGATAGAGGTTCCGTTATTGAAACCTTAGTGGCTAGAACTTTACGACAAGTTGAAAGTTCACAACTGATGATTAGAGTTGTTGGGCTTTCCGCTACATTACCCAATTATATTGATGTTGCAGATTTTTTAGGTGTCAACCGACAAATTGGTATGTTTTATTTTGATCAATCATTTAGACCCGTGCCTTTAAAACAAAATTTAATTGGTGTTAGAGGTAAAGCTGGTTCAAAAACTGCAAAAGAAAATTTAGATACTGTATCCTATGATAAATTGGTAGAGTATATTAATGAAGGATTACAAGTGATGGTTTTTGTCCACCAAAGAAGAGAAACTGTAAACACTGCTCGAGGTTTTATCTCGAAAGCTTCCGAATATAATGAATTGAGTATGTTTGATTGTACAGAAAATGATAGTTATAATAAATATAAAAAGGAAATGGGTAATAAAAATAGAAATAAAGATATGAAAGAATTATTCCAATATGGATTTGGTGTTCATCATGCTGGTATGCTAAGATCCGATCGTAATTTAACCGAAAAGATGTTCACCGAAGGTGTCATTAGAGTATTATGTTGTACGGCAACGTTAGCTTGGGGTGTTAATTTACCTGCAGCAGTTGTTATTATCAAAGGTACACAGGTTTATGATGCCAAGCAAGGGGGGTATACAGATTTAGGAATTTCTGATATAATCCAGATTTTTGGTCGTGCTGGTAGACCTCAATATGAAAAATTTGGTACTGGTATATTATGCACTACCAGTGATAAGTTAGATCATTATATTTCGTTGATAACGCAACAACATCCAATTGAATCTAAATTGAGTGAAAAATTAGTTG
This sequence comes from Yamadazyma membranifaciens, assembly GCA_030572415.1. Classification (NCBI taxonomy): domain Eukaryota; kingdom Fungi; phylum Ascomycota; class Pichiomycetes; order Serinales; family Debaryomycetaceae; genus Yamadazyma; species Yamadazyma membranifaciens. The sequence goes on from JAJLZV010000004.1 coordinate 306,750, forward strand.
ATAATTTAAATGCTGAGATTTCTTTGGGTACTGTAACTAATGTTGAAGAAGGAATTCAATGGTTAGGTTATACTTACATGATGGTTCGTATGAGAAAAAATCCATTTGCTTATGGGATTGATTGGAAGGAACTTCAGGAAGACCCTTTATTATATAACAGAAGAAGGGAAATGATTATTGCTGCTGCAAAAAGATTACACGGCTTACAAATGATCATATTCGGTGAAAGTTCAGGATCCTTTATTCCTAAAGATTTAGGTAGAATTGCTTCAGATTTTTACTTATTCAACAATTCTATTGAAGTGTTCAACCAAATGTTAAATCCTAGGGCTACTGAAGCTGACGTATTGTCAATAATTAGTATGAGTAGTGAATTTGATAGTATTAAATTTAGAGAGGAAGAAAAGCAAGAGTTAACTAAATTATTAGAAGAATCTGCCCAATGCCAAGTTCCAGGTGAAGTTGAAGCTGCTCAATCTAAAACTAATATTTTATTACAAGCTTTTATTTCTCAAGCACCAATTAAAGAATCAGCGTTAGTGGCTGACTCCAACTATGTTGCCCAAAATTCTATAAGAATTTGTCGTGCATTATTCTTAATCGGTATTAATAGGCGTTGGAGTATCTTCCTGAAAGTTTTATTATCATTATGTAAATCAATTGATAGAAGAGTTTGGGAGTTTGATCATCCATTAGCTCAATTTGATTTACCTGAACCTGTTTTGAGAAATATTAGAAGTAGCAACCCTACAATTGAATCATTAAAAGATATGGAACCTGCTGAATTAGGTGACTTGGTTCATAATAATAGTATGGGAAGTAAATTATATCAATTAGTTAACAAATTTCCTTATATTGAAATTGATAGTGAAATTTTCCCAATTTCGTCAAATGTTATGCGGGTCCACGTATACTTAGAAGCTGATTTTAAATGGGATGAAAGAGTACATGGGAATAGTCAATTCTTTTGGGTATTTGTTGAAGAGTCTGAAAACTCAGATTTATTACATGTTGAAAAGTTGATTATTAATAAGAGACAATTATCTAACCATGAAATGGATTTTATGATTCCATTAAGTGACCCATTACCTGCCCAAGTTATTATTCGTGTTATTTCTGATACTTGGTTGGGTATTGAAACTGTACTTCCAATTTCGTTCCAACATTTAATCCGACCAACTAACGAAACTATTAGAACTAATCTATTGAGGTTACAACCTTTACCAATCACTGCATTGCATAATCAAGAAATTGAAAACATTTACGGTAAAAAATTCAAATATTTTAATCCTATGCAAACAATGGCATTTTTCAATTTGTATAATACTAATACCAATGTTTTTGTAGGTTCACCTACTGGTTCTGGTAAAACTGTGGTTGCCGAATTAGCCATTTGGAATGCATTTAAACAGTTTCCTGGTTCTAAAATTGTATATATTGCTCCCATGAAAGCTTTAGTTAGAGAAAGGGTCGATGATTGGAGAGCTCGTATTTCTAGAAATACCACTCATAAGGTTGTTGAACTTACTGGTGATTCATTACCAGAAGCAAAAGAAGTTAGAGAATCTGACATCATTATTACCACGCCTGAGAAGTTTGATGGTATCTCACGTAATTGGCAAACAAGAACTTTTGTTCAACAGGTATCATTAGTTATAATGGATGAAATTCATTTATTAGCCAGTGATCGTGGTCCTATTTTAGAAATGATTGTAAGTCGTATGAATTATATTGCTTCCCAAACAAAGAAACCAATAAGGTTATTAGGTATGTCTACCGCTGTTTCCAATGCTATTGATATGGCAGGATGGTTAGGCGTTAAAGAAGGTTTATTTAATTTCCCCCTGTCAGTCCGTCCTGTCCCATTACAAATGTTCATTGATGGGTTCCCTGATAACTTAGCCTTTTCACCACTAATGAAAACTATGAACAAACCTGCATTTATGGCAATCAAACAACATTCACCAAATAAACCAGTATTAATTTTTGTAGCTTCTCGTCGTCAAACTCGTCTCACAGCATTAGATTTGATTCATTTGTGTGGTATGGAAGACAACCCAAGAAGATTTTTAAATATGGAAGATACTGAATTACAAGAAATTTTAGCTGATGTTAAGGATGATACACTTCGTTTATCGCTACAATTCGGTATGGGGTTACATCATGCTGGTTTGGTTGAATCTGATCGTAAAATATCACATAAACTTTTTGAAGCTGGTAAACTTCAAATTTTAATTGCAACTTCTACTTTAGCTTGGGGAGTTAATTTACCAGCTCATTTGGTTATTATTAAAGGTACTCAATTTTTTGACGCTAAAATCGAGGGCTATAGAGATATGGATTTAACTGATATTCTTCAAATGATGGGTCGTGCTGGTCGTCCAGCTTTCGATACTAGCGGTACTGCTATAGTTTATACTAAAGAATCAAAAAAAGTGTTTTACAAACATTTCTTAAATATTGGATTCCCTGTTGAATCTTCACTTCATAAGGTTTTGGATAATCATATTGGTGCAGAAATTTCATCAGGAACTATAAAAACTAGACAGGAAGCTATGAACTTCTTAACTTGGACATTTTTATATAGAAGAGCTCATAATAACCCAACATTCTATGGTATTGAAGATACTTCAACTGCAGGAATTTCATCATATTTAGGGAATTTGATTGATGAGACTATCGAAAATCTTATTGAATCAAAATGTGTGGTTATTAGAGGCAAAGATAAATTAGTGTCAACTCCATTTTTAGATATTGCTTCATACTATTATTTATCGCATAAGACAATTAGAAGAATCGTTACCAATATCACTAATGATTTTGAATTTCGAAATTGCTTGATTATGTTGTCGGGAGCTACAGAATATGATGAACTTGCAACTCGTCATGGTGAAGAGCTAATAAATATGGAAATGTCACAAACCATGAGGTACCAAGCTGAAGATATGGAATGTGAATTTATTTGGGACCCTCATGTTAAAGCTTATTTACTAACTCAAGCATTCATGAGTAGAGTTGAACTTCCAATTGCTGATTATTCACAAGATACAATTGCTGTGTTGGATCAATCTTTACGTATTCTTCAAGCTTACATTGACGTTGCTTCAGAATTTGGATATTATAAAACTGTCTGCTTATTTATTCAATTAATGCAATGTATTAAACAAAGATGTTGGTATGATGATCATCCAATATCTACGTTACCTGGTGTAAGCTCAATTTCAAGAGACAATAATTTATCATTACCATCCATTGAACAGTTAGGTAATATGGGTAGAAATAAAATTTCTAGTATTGGAGCAAGCATTCTTAAAATTGAAAATAATCCTTTGATAGATATAAGAAGATATGGTCCTTCAAGTAATGCCTTGGATGAATTTATTCATGTTGCATCTCATTTACCTGTTTGTAAGTTATCTATTACACAAAAGGATATAAGTGGACTTGAAGTTGTGCTTGATCATAAAAATTATCCATTAGACCCAAATTTTGTAACTTATTGTCCACACTTTCCTAAATCACAAAGAGAATCATGGTTTGTTATCATTTGTGATGATTCTGGTAGTGAATTATTAGTAATTAAACGTGCTAGTCCTAAGATGGTTGGTAAAAAAGGTCAAATTATTTGTCAAATTGATATTCCAGAAGATATTAGAGGTAAGGATGTCAATGTTGTTTGTATAAATGATGGTATCGAACTTAAGTACGAATCTAAAATTAAACTATTATAAAAAGAATTTTTGCTACAAAAATAATTTATTAATATACATACAAATGCTTAAATTTCTTCTTCGAAGAAATCATCTACTTCAATATCTTCTTGTCCTTTAGTAGGAGCGTCAATATCTTCTTCTTCATAAACATTATTTTGTTGATCATATGCAATAGATTTCCCTTGAAGGACATCATCTAAGTTAAAAGGTAATTTGTCGTCTTCTATCAATGACTTAACATGCTTCTTGAATTCCTTTCTAGCTTCTTCGGTGGCATGTATCCCCTTTTTAGCTTTTTCAGTTAATTCCGTCTTTTCATTATCATTATTAGGATATATCGAAATATATTTCTCATGTTTAGGAAATAAAATAGTGTATGAAAGTTCTACTTCTTTATGTTTAAGTAATGTTCTAGCTTTCTTAATAGCCTTTTTATCATCACCTGCTTCGACTTCTGCCAACGCTTTTTTAGCTTGTTTTAATTGTCTAATGGCTTTCTTTCTTTCAAAAAATCTTACCATATGATACTTCTTGGCTATCTTTCTTGTCCTTTGTTGTGAATCGACATTCTTTAATTGAACTTTTAAAGCTTTAAGTGTTCTTTCATTATCAACTCGTATATTGGCAGGAAGTTTATCTCTTCTTAATAATCGTTCAATATCTCTTATTTTCTTCTTTATTTTACCACTACCAGCCTCAAAGATTTTAGAGGCAGCATCATCTGATGATTTATTAACCTTCTTTCCATTTATATTAGGTTTAGCCATCTTAAATTATCAATGAACTTTTGTGTGTCTTGAATCGATGAGATGACTTTAGACTGGTTTTATGAGAGTGAGAAATTAATCGTTTGAGATCAACAACCTTAACATAGCTAATCAATCATGGGGGTGTTAGAAAAGATTGCCCAAATCCAAGAGGAAATGGCCAGGACCCAAAAAAATAAGGCCACTGAATATCATCTTGGGTTATTAAAGGGTAAATTGGCTAAACTTCGTAGAGAATTATTGGAACCTCAACCTGGTCAAGGAAGTGGGGGTGGTGGTCAAGGATTTGAAATTGCCAAAGCAGGAGATGCAAGAGTTTCATTAATTGGGTTCCCATCGGTTGGTAAATCATCATTTTTATCCCAAGTTACTACCACAAAATCTGAAGCGGCAAATTATGAATTCACAACGTTAACATCTGTAGGAGGTTTGCTTCAATATAATGGTGCCGAAATTCAAATTGTTGATTTACCAGGTATTATAAAAGCGGCTGCTCAAGGTAAAGGTAGGGGAAGGCAAGTTATAGCTGTTGCTAGAACCTCCGATTTGATTATGATGGTTTTAGATGCTACTAAAGGTGATGATCAACGAGAAATCTTGGAAAATGAATTGGAAACTATGGGCATAAGATTAAATAAAGAAAAACCCAATATTACCTTAAAATTAAAAAAAACGGGTGGGGTTAAATTAAATTCCATCAATCCTCCTATACATTTAAATGAAAAAATCGTAACTGCTTTATTAAAAGAATATAAAATTCATAATGCTGATGTATTGATAAAGGATGAAAATGTCACCATCGATGATTTTATTGATATTATTAATGAACAACATGTGACCTACATAAAATGTTTGTATGTTTATAATAAAGTCGATGTAGTATCATTAGAAGAATGTGATCGATTAGCAAGATTACCCAATACGGTAGTGATGTCGTGTGAAATGGAACTTGGTATCGACGATTTAAAAGAAGAAATTTGGAGACAATTGGGTCTTATAAGATTATATACTAAAAGAAGAGGTATAGATCCGAATTTTGATGATCCTATGGTGGTTAGACATAATTCTACCGTACAAAACGTTTGTGATGCCATTCATAGAGATATGAAAAATCAATTTAAATTCGCCTTGGTATGGGGGTCATCTTCTAAGCATTCTCCCCAAAAATGTGGGTTAAATCATATCGTTCATGATGAAGATGTAGTACAAATTGTAACAAAGTAATAATATATCATTAGTATCACTATCTTACTTTAGTTTTCTAGGGCTCTGTGTCACGTGTAAGTTTTGCGGGCTTTTGCAAATGGGACAACGGCGTGCGATGACCGCAAAAAACGACGATTCTCACCTCTACTTGAGAGTGAAAAATTTTGAAGAAATCTCATTATATAACTTTGGGTCCATTAAATATTCCTATCGTCAATTAGAAACATACAAGTCGAAATGGGTGGTACTCGTGAAAAAAAAGTCGAATACTTTGCTAAATTAAAAGAATTATTAGAAGAATACAAATCTATCTTCATCGTTGGTGTTGATAATGTTTCTTCCCAACAAATGCATGAAATCAGAAAAGCTTTAAGAGGTGATGCTACTGTTTTAATGGGTAAAAACACTATGGTTAGAAGAGCTGTTAGAGGTTTATTAGCTGAATTACCACAATTTGAAAAATTATTACCTTACGTTAAAGGTAATGTTGGTTTTATCTTCACTAACAAAGATTTAAAAGAAGTTAGAGAAGTTATTACTTCAAATGTTGTTGCTGCTCCAGCTAAAGCTGGTGCTGTTGCTCCAAAAGATGTCTGGGTCCCAGCTGGTAACACTGGTATGGAACCAGGTAAGACTTCTTTCTTCCAAGCTTTAGGTGTTCCAACTAAAATTGCTAGAGGTACCATTGAAATTGTTTCCGATGTTAAAGTTGTTGAAGCCGATGCTAAAGTTGGTCCTTCAGAAGCTTCTTTATTAAACATGTTAAACATTTCTCCATTCACTTATGGTATGACTGTTGTTCAAGTTTATGATAATGGTCAAATCTTCCCAGCTTCTATCTTAGATATTACTGATGAAGAATTAGTTCAACACTTTGTTAGTGCTATTAACACCATTGCTTCAGTTTCATTAGCTATTGGTTACCCAACTATTCCATCAGTTGGTCACTCAGTTGTTAACAACTATAAGAATGTTTTAGCTTTATCTATTGCTACTGACTATACTTTTGAAGGTTCAGAAGCTATTAAAGATAGATTAGCTAACCCAGATGCTTATGCTGCTGCTGCTCCAGCTGCTGCTGCCGCTGGTTCTGATGCTCCAGCTGCTGAAGCTGCTCCAGCTGAAGAAGAAGAAGAATCTGATGATGATATGGGTTTCGGTTTATTCGATTAAACTAGTTAACTGTATACTGTATTCTAATATAAATTTTTCTTAATCACTATGTTACTGTTGACGATTACCTTCTAGCTATCTTTCCTTCCATCTGTAAAGAATAATGCTAGTAAACTGTATGTAAACTATATTTGCAGCATCCGGAATTGGTTGCGTAAATAGTTGCAAAAAAATCTTATTCCACAAATGAGTATATCAGGTAGAACCGGTGATATAAGTTCACAAGATTCCAATATTATAACATATTTCCAAAGCTTTGATAAAAACAATTTTACTTTAAATGCTGATAAAGAATTATCCCAAGTATTTGCTAAAATTGAAGTAATAATAAAAGATGAATTGGATTTATCTGATAACAAAATTGTGAGTCGATTAAATGATGTTTATAATTTAATGATTTTACTGATTACAATTGTAGAGAAATATCCCAAATTATTAGAATATTTTAAAGAGTATTTTGAAGTCAAGTTGAATAATTTATTATTAAAAATTTTTGTTGGTCTGACATTTGATATTTTTTATAATTTAACCAACGATAATATTGATATAATATGGCAGATTCAACGATTGGTGAAATTATGTTTTGAGTTCGAATTTAGTAATAATCATTCGATAATTGTTAATTATAAGTTTTCCATTGCTTCGGAGACTACTATCATAATTATTAAATTCTTGCAATTAACTTTATTTAAATACTCCAGATCGGATACTGATGAATTCATTTATAATTCAATAGATTCCCATAATGCCCGGCCCTGTGAATTTTTCAGAGGTAAGATAATAAAAGGGTTTATTATAAATCAAAAAATTGAATTACTTGATGATTTACTCACAATAATTTTAATAAATTGTGAATTAACTTCAAAGCTTTTACAGTTCTTCCATAACACACTTACTAATAGACCTACTTATTTTTCTTATGAAATATATAACAGGAACTTTTCAATAATTTTACAAAAAATAGAAAATATGCCACAAACTACGGATGTTAGTATCCTTGAAATTTCACGTAAAATAAATGAAATTATCAACCATGCCATTATTGGCACATTATCAAAATTACCATCCGATAAATTTATGATTTTACACGATTCCAAATCAGAAACGGTTCAAATACATGGAAATTCCCCAAAGTACTCATCCCCTGATCAACATCAGCCTAAGTTTCCAAAATGGATAAATTATTTTGAATTACAGGATCAAACCACACAACAAAATTCAGATTATGATAAAATACCCACACCACAATCAACTATTTCAGTAACTGCTCCTGGGTTAATGGAGTTAAAAACTAGAAAAGGTTTTAGACAGAGATTTAAACATATTTTTTGGAATACAAATATTAAGGTCAAGAGTTAAAAATTCTTTTTAATCCTTTAATTTTATTTTTAATTTATATATACATGTATTTAATTTCTTATGTACCGATGATGCCTGATATATAATGTTACTCATTAATTCCACCTAATCTCTACTTCTATAGAGTTGTTCTGGTTCTTCAAAAACATGTTCTTTTTCTTTTATAACCGGTTTAGAAATATGTTGAGTTAATTTGCTTGGTTTTGGCCATTGTTCAGGTAATAATCCAGCTCTTTTAAATAAAAATCCAACTCTGTCACTTACATCAGCTCCTACACCTAGCCAATATTTAGCTCTGTCAAAATCTAATTCTATATGTTTATAAGGTTTGATTTTATTGGCCTTTTCATCAGGTGTTAAGGGAACAGGAATAGGATTATAAGTTCCAAGTACCTCTATTGGAACTTTATCACGAGCTTGTCTTCTATTAGCTACTACAATATTATAGACTGGTTGATATTTTCTACCAAATCTGGCCAACCTTATTTTTATTGGTGATTTAACTGACATTATAGTAGTGGACCTTGTAGTGGACTTTGATGAGATTGAAATTTTTCAATGAATAGTGAGATTTACATTTAATTGGTAAATGCACTCTTTTGATTATCACTTAGAAACCTATAGTATTGCTTCAGAGTATAGAATTCTATAATATAGAGACTTTTAAAACATGTTAAAAATACAGAAGACGTCTATTATGTACTAAAGCTTTCTTTTAGCTTTAAACTTTTGTTTTGGCTTTGGTTTTGGTTTTGAAATTTTTGATTTACTCTTAAATTTGCTTTCCTTTACGGGGGTTTCATCTTCATCATCAGACCATTCATCTTCAGCTTTACTTTGTTTGTTTTGCTTGAATTTTAATTTACCCTTTTGACCTCTGATTGGACCTTGCTTAACAGCATCCAAATAAGCATCAATACCAGAACCTTTATTAGCCAAAGGATCTGACTTATCTTCACTGAACACAAATTTACCATTCTTTTTCTCTAATTTATCAGATATATTTCTAGTTGATTGTTTCTTTGGTCTGGATGATGAAATTTTAGCAAATGCTTGACGATCTAATAAATCTAATGGTGCATCATTCGATTCCATAATAAATTGGTTAGATCTTTTATTATTACCATTAGTGACCTCTTCTTCATCTTCATCATCGGAAACTTCTGAATCATATAACGCTTCCTCATAAGCTGAAACGAATTTTTTAGTTTGTTTATCTCCTGATTCTTCATTTGATTCTTTTTCTTTTCTTTTAGCTCTATTTCTTGACTTTTTAATATTAGTAACTAATTTTTTATCTTCTTCAGGTATAGCATTTTCAATTTCTTCGACGCCATATTTTCTAATCAATCTTTCAATAATATGTTTGACTTTTGATTTAAAATGACCCTTATGTTCATGAGACCATTTCATTAATTTCGATAATAACTCTTTCAAGTTTGCTTTAATTAAATCTTCAGGTAACGATAAAACTTCAACTTTAACAAAACCAATGGCAGCTTTAGCAATTTCTCTTGAATTATGGGTTAAAAATAATTCAACTGTTTGACATAATTCTACCAAAACATCAATTGGTAAAATGTCTTTAAACTCGTAAATCAAACAAGAAACGGCAGTGATTGCAGCAGAAATCATATGAGGAGATTGAGCTGCTAAACCACCACTTACCATAGTAAAATATTCAGTAATATTAGCTTCAGAATCGGGAGTATTCTCGTCAAAACCTGGAACTTTTGAATTAGCAATTATACCACCGTTATTCATCTTATGACCCATTTTAATTAAAATTTGATACGATAAACTACGAGTTCTTTCATTGGAATCTTTAGTTGACATAATAATTTCTTGTAAAACTGAAGGAATAAAATACAAATGGCTTTCAGGTAATAAATCTATTATATTATTAATCGAGGATAATCTTGTAGCTTTAGCTGAAACTTGAGTTGAGTCAGTTGATGAAATTAAAAGACTTACAATTTCATTAGAAAATTGGTTAATTGATTTTTTACCAGCTTCAACTTCACCTAATTTACTTAAAATTCTATAACTTCTTTTTTGCATCAATCCATTACTGTCTGAAATTGTTGATGAAAAAATTGTTAAAAGTGCATTATGGGAAGATTCTGGTACATATTTACACATAGCAACAATTAAATCCATCATAGTAATACTTAATTTATTAGCATCTTTATTAGCATTATTTTTTTTGGATGCAGGTACTTCTTTAGCTTCTTCATCCATGGCATTTTTTAATAATCCACAAACTTTATTAAAAGTATTTTCCAATTCTTCTACTGGGATGATTCTTAAGTACACGTCGATCGTCTCTAAAACAAATCCTCTACTATCAGGAGAAGTTGAACTGAAAACATTAAATAATACTGATAAAATATTAGCAGCTTTTGATGATAAATATTGTAAATTTGATTTAGCTTCTTCAATACTTAATTCTTGTTGCATTAATAAATCATCAGCTAATACACCATCACTATAAGCAATATATGATTCAGCTAATGATCTTAAAGCATTACATATAGTGACTCTAGCATCAACATTACTATACATCAAATCAGTTAATTGAGCCGCAAACGAATCATCAAAGGAAACTTTTAAATCTTTTGGTAAATCACAAAAGTGAGGTAAAAGTGACCAAATTTGGTCGATAATAGTTCCAAAAACCTTTGCATGAGCTGAATCTTTTGTTAATTTGGATATTTTATCTTGGAAAAATTCAATTAAGGGTAAAATATCAGATTTATAAAAATTTAAATTTGCAAAACGAACATTGTCTCTTAAAATTGGTAATAACCAAGCTCTTCCAGGCTTTGTTGTACTTGATAAGTTCAAGGGTAAAACACTTAATACAACTTCTGGGCCCATGACTGCGATTGATGAAGCTAAAACGTCTTCAGCTTCTTTATTATGAGAAAAATCTTCTGATTCATTGGTACGCCATTCACCAATAGTTTCAATAATATTTAAAAAATCAGGGTTCGAACGACTTCTTAATTTTAAAATTGTTTCATTAACAAATTGTAAAATTTCTTTAAATGCAGGTTGGTATTTAATAGTTAATAATTCGTTTTCGATTAATTCTGATAATGAAGTAATCAAATCATCCATTTTTTCGTAAATTTCATTAGTAATATTATTTTCTTTATTTGGTTGCAATAAAAACTTATCGGGAATTGCTGATACTATAGCCATTAAACAATTTGATGATGATGTATAGATATCCTTTGAATCTGATGATAAATAATTTTTGATAATATTTAAAATTGATGGAAATTTGGTAACATAAATTATGGCATCTAATTGGGCAAAACTTTCACAAGCTTTAGCAACCACTGCTAACCATGAAGCTGCTAAATGAGTATCATTAATTGAAGGTTTTAAATCAAATATAATATCCAAAACTTGGATAAATCTGTCTACATTAATAACATTACTCATTGATTTAAACAAACCTTCAAACGCTTGAAAAGCTGATGATACTAAAAATTGATCATTAGTTTTGGAAATTTCTAATAATGCATCACACAATGGTTCAATTTGACTAATTGGCCAACATCCTGATGATGTGATTGATCCAATCAATTGTAAACAATGAATAATTTGGGAATTGATTTCTTTATTATTATTATTTTTAAATTTATTAGTACTCATAACTTCAACTAATTTTTCTAATGATACATTACCACATAATAATGAGGCAGGATGAATGGGATTAGGTGAAGTGGGAGGATTGGTTAAAATCGTTAATACTGATTCTTGAGCTCTCTTTCTAACTTTTGGTCTAGGATCTAACGATAATTCTAATAAACCTGCCATAGCTCTTTTAGGGGAAATACTATCATTGGAATTCCAAGTTTGATAATCTTGAGCTAATAATAAATTTTCCAATGACCCAATAGTGGATCTAACTAATGGTGCTTCGGCTGTATCACTAGTTAACGGTATAGCTAATTTAGCTAAAATATCACCAAATTTGGAAATTAAAAGTGGTTTAGGAGTATAAGGTAACACAATATCCAAAAAATATACTGCAGCTGTAACTAATCCTTGATCTATTATCTCATCATCTCTAATATTTTGATCTAATAATGATAAAAATGAAATACAGTAAGCAACAGGAGTTTTATCATTCTTTTGTTCATCTAAATTTTCTTCCACAGCACTTAATATAAGGGCCAAATGTTTTTGATTTTCAAGTTTTGAATTGGTTTGTGATTTAATTCTTGCCAACTTATCTTCCATATCAATGATATCTAACGATACTCCTCCATCAGGGTTAGCATCCATCTTGATCTTACTTTTTTTTGTGAGATGAGGTGAGATTTTTTTAACTTAATTCCCATAATATGTCACGTGCTTGAGATGATAATGCCTGTTGATGCTATCAACGATTGGTAGGATTACCAAGATCATTATTCCCTTGTGATTCTAGCTATAATTAATGTTATGTTGTTAATGATATATGTTGTTTAGTATCAAGATTTTCTGTATTTGTAAACTCTTTTAGATTTTCAACCGGGTTAAATTGATGTGTGAGATTCACTGGGTGGTTGCAAAACCGTAGGCACAATGATGTGGATTAAAAATATCTTCAAATCATGTCGTATAAACTCCACTAATACCGGATTGACTACTAGCGGTGGTGTAATTTATATAAATGCAACCAATAATCCAATGTTTGCCCCAGGATTTGCACCAACGGAAGAATTAACCTCACCAGTTAATCATGGTGATACCATTAATTCCAGTTGGTCTTCCAATAATGTTTTGAACAATTTTTTCAGACGATTAAGTATAAGAAATAAAAGTGGGAATTCTACTACTTCGGGAGATGTTTCAACTACGGTAGGGTCCAATATCAACATTATACATACCAGTGAATTTCGAAGGTTACAAAAGCCTTTCCAAAATCTAGACCATTATTTTAGTAGTAGTGCTGTAAGAAAAACCAAGATGAAGAAAAGATTTATCATCCCTCCAAAACCGGTGGTTCATACTAGGTTTGAAGATCCTGATAGATTTGATAAAGATTTTTTACAACTGGTTAGAAGGAAATTAATTGAGACGAGATCTCGTCAATAAATGCAGATAATCCAAAGAATAAACCGAAGACACTAAAATAGAATTATATCTAAGTATCTAATGTACATTTATTATATAATCATTATAATTGTAATATATTGTAATTTATTAATTTCTAGTAATACATATTAGCCATCGTATGAATTAACAAACAATTTAAGTATTTTCTCACCAAACTTTCTCTTTGTCTTTTTTGGTTTAACATTACTAATAACACCATTCTCATCCACAGTTAAATGGGGAATATCATGATTTATTGGTTTATCATTGGTGGCTAATGTTGAACGGGAAGGTTGGGGGGATCTATCATCACTTGATTCAGTTTGGGGGCCTGAATCATTTTTATTTCCTATAGTTTTAAAATTATCTTCAGTTGGACTTGCAAATGCACTTGATGGTTCCGTCATTACTTCTTCATGGGAATTTGAAATCGGTTCATAAATTTTTACATTGTTAGGTTTATTCGAAACGAGTGGCTCATCGATAACATACGCTTCACGATTTTCAGGATGATCTAATTCTTCATCTTGTGTAGGATTATCGGTTATTCTTCTAATGGCTGCACTTAAATCAGCTGAAAATTTGGAACTTGCATCAGAATCGGAATCATACGCATTTGGTGGTTGGAAACCAACATCAGGAGTTTCTTGACTCAATCTAATGATATTTGATAACGAATGCTGATTAATATCTTGATTACTTTTATCATGAAGCGTTGGTTGTGGTAAAGGATTTTCCAAAGTCTTATCCATAATAGTATCATTATCATTATTGATATCAACCGCATCGTCCCTTTTACTTTCAACATAATCCTCATCCATTACATGTTTGAAATCATCATTTTCCACAACTTCAGAAATTGGCTCTTCCAGCGGTTTTTTAATTACGTCTTTGGCTTTTGACTCATTAAATTCATTGCTAGATTCAGCCGATTGGACAGGTGACTTAACACTATTATTTCTAGAAACTTTTCTGGATTCAGAAACAGGACTTGTCAAAACATCTTCATATTCATCCATGTCAGTTAATACTCCACTATCATCTAAATTATCATCTCCGCTTACTTCATTCAATGTTGGTATTGGAATATCTTCAACATTATTAATTTCATTTTTGGGGCTATTGCCAATAACCATTGGAGTGGAGATTTCTGGCTCACTAATATTTGATTTACTAGCTTGACGAGAAATAATTACTGGTTGCTTAAAGTCATTGCTACTTTTTCTGTCGTGAAATTTGGTAACCATTGGATCAAGGGTTTCTTTGCGAATTGACTCCGTATCTACAGGTTTATCAGACTTGGCATTAGTTGATTCAACTGAAGGCTCATTCAAGTTTGGACTAGGCAAGGATTCAACTTTAGTAATATCTTGGTGTGGCACTGGTCCTTGGTTGACAAGTCCTTGTGATGCATCATATTTTGTTTCATTCTGGGTTACAGTGGCTGATTTCAATGGATCTTCGGTAATTGAAAGACTTTGGTAATTTGGCTGTTCCGTATCAGACTCCGAATCAGGATATCTTGTTTGAAATTTAGGTTTTGCTTGTGATTGTAACTGAGGTGGTTCATTTTCAGGAATACTGGCAGAAGCCGGATAATCAATTATTGACTCATCTAATTTATCCATACTAGTTATCTCTTGAGGTTGTGAATTTCTAGGTGACCCATTAAGTACACCTTCAGATTGATAAGAATGGAACGATTGTCCACCAAGAGAATTACTATCATCATCTTTTTTCTTCCTGCCAAATAATCCTCTAATTGGAGATTTTCTTTTTTGATCCTTCTTGTGCTGTTTTAATTCGTCTTTTTTACGTTTTTCTTCTTCTTTTAATTGTTTCTCCTGTTCTTTCCTTTGCATTTTTTCTAATTTTACTCGTTCCTTTCTAGTAGAGCCCTCATCTTCATTACCTCCCCCTCTTAATGAATGGAGTTTAAAATCCTTGTGATGGTTTTCATAAATATAATTATCATTAATGCCTGAATGTCCTAAAACTTGTAATTTTTTATCTTGCTTGTCCTTTTTATCAATAGTCTTTTGTGGTATAACTGTTGGTACTTCTGTTGGTACTTCTGTTGGTTGATGTTGATTATTAGTTGGTTCGGTATTTTTTGATCCATAAACTTTTTCAATTGCAACTTGCATAGCTTTATTATATAATTCTTGATTCGAAATTTTTTGACGAGGATAATCATTATAAATAGGTATAGTTTCAACGTTATCATTAAATTTAATGGAACTACCTGATGTTGCTGATGCATTAGAATTAATTTCTTTATCCTTTCCATCTCTGGACTCTTTGATAGGTGAAGTTTTAGGTGGTGATTTTTTCAATGGCACCGCTGGTACTTTAAAATGTGGTGGTTCAGATAATGGGTTACCGATCGTTTTATAAGGATGCTTGGGTGATGTAGGAGCCAGGTGATTTATTGATTCATATTCAATATCATCGACCACTTCAAAATTTGTCTTTGGACTTTTTAGTATCGATTTAAGAGGCTTTTCCAAATTGTTATTGGGTGAACCTTCACTTCTTAACGCTTTAGCATTATGAACTAGATCAGGATGATTTAATTCCGCTTGTGGTGGAGACGTTGAATAATGATTCTTGTGGTGATGATGGTCAGATTGTGGAGGAAATTTTAACTCTGACTTTGGTAAATCGTGATTCAGAGCAGGCATTACATTATCAACCTCATAATCATATTCAAAATCTTGCAAATCCTCGTCAATTTTTTGTAAATTATAATTAGTATCTTTCGGTGAATTCAATAATGAATTAGCTCGTAAGCTATTATTTCTTAAACTATTATTTCGTAAACTATTACTACGAGAAATATTTTTGGTAGTCGTCTCGATAATATTGGATCCATCAGGTAATGTTTTAATCGTTTTAGTAGTTATGGATTGAACTCTTCCTTGACTATCAACAACTTTCGTAGTTTGAGTAGTAATAATTGTATCACCTTCTTGGTCACCTTCTTGATCACCATCTTGGTCAAATTCTTCTCCATGACCTTCGTGAATGGCCCTAGGTTGGGATTTTTCCATGATTAAATGTCTTGAATTTCGTGACCCGGTGGAAGTTATCGATGATGTCCGGTTATTAAAATCCACTGGTGGTCGTAAATTATTATAATTAGATTGTAAATGGTTTACATTAGTTTGACTATTGGAAGTTAACGAACTAAATCGTCTAGCATTGGGAATCGTGGCTTGACCAGGAGTGTAGGAACCTTTAGGATGATAACTATAAGTTTTTAAAGAATTTGATCGTTGTCCTCCACTATTACCACCACCTAATGAATTATGTCTTGCCATAGGTTTCCTAGGTTGTTGATATAACGACGATGATTTGGGCGATGTCGGCAGGGAATTTTGATGCAATCTCAAGGCCGCTAATGCAGCTGATCCAGCACTATTGCTTAAGGATGCTGTTCGATTAATCCCAGTATTAGGTAAACCAGCAACATTATTTTCATAATTTTGTACCTCATTGGTATAGGAACTAAATCCTTGATAACTAGTCTTCTGTCAAAATGTTAGTAATTAACTCTAAAGTTAAATCATCACCTTGTTTTGATTTAAAAAATATACATTCCCTACGTGATCCAAATAATCCCATATTTTATGGCTAAATTATATCCAATAATTGACGGTATGTAATTCTCCTAACGTTGATCCCGTATTATCGTGTAATTATACCTTAATTATACGTATAATCCACAAATTAATGGTACCTGTAAAATTAGTGTGCAACAGCAATGGGAATGTTTCACTGCGAGCAATCAGCCTGTCAAATGTCATCGTTTGTGTCACGTGCTCCCATCCCAGGCATCGGTCGGTGGCCAGGACATTATTCTTCCCGTGGTGATAAGGGAGGTTGATGAACGTAATGGTGAGTTACTAGGGTTATTGCTACTAAATATGGGTCAGAAAATGACGAGATAATGGCCAATTTATCGTCCATTTAGTGGGAGATATGGGAGATATGGGAGATAAGGTCTCATGAGACGAACGTTCTGCTAGCTGACGATACTAGGGACTAATATAGGAGTTATTATATACTGAACAGAAACCACACCATCATACAATGGTCTAATCATGATCCTTGATGATTTGTGATATAACTCATGATCAACTACTGAGAACAACGTAACACCTTTACATCGTTAGGGTCTGTAGCCTCATAATATTGGTACCACATGATAGATATTCATTTTATTCCCCTTATGATTACGTCAAAGTAATTATAGTTAATTTGACGTATAAATCGGTTATTGGCATAAATTCAAGTGACAGAGTAATTGCTGCAAAAAAGTTCTCGCTAAATCAATTTAATCTCCGGCCACAGTTTAGCATTGATATAGTCGGTTACTAAGGTTAAACAACAACTATTACCTCCAGGATTAGCGGTTGTATAACAACATCGGCCAGCGATCATATAAATGTAGGAAATAAGGTGGAGGGAGATAAGCTTAGTAAACTAAGCATCATTTTATTTTATATCCGATGGTCAACCATTGATTACTAAAATATTATTTTTCGCAACTAGTTTTTGTAATCAACCTGATCAATATATATCCTAACAGACCCTGGTGGGAAATTTATGGGAATATACCTAACAAAAATTTTTAGATTTTACATCCACACCAGTCAAGGGTAATACTGGTTAAATTTTATTAAACATCGTTAGCGTAAAATCCCTTCCATTTCGGATAACTTTGATTGTTATCGGCATTATAATGGTGTCAAAAAAATTGAATATGAACATTGCCAAAATAAAATGTAAAACCCCATTTCCAACATTTTTT
The DNA here is from genome assembly GCA_030572415.1 of Yamadazyma membranifaciens. Taxonomy (NCBI): domain Eukaryota; kingdom Fungi; phylum Ascomycota; class Pichiomycetes; order Serinales; family Debaryomycetaceae; genus Yamadazyma; species Yamadazyma membranifaciens. Next base: position 324,881 of record JAJLZV010000004.1, read on the forward strand.
ATAAGTCATGGAGGTCCCACGTTAATTGATGGTGATAGCCATCAATTTAATGATAAGCAATCCTATGAGTTACTTGGTAAAATCGGTAAACAAATCACCGATAATTATCTACCCGATTATATTATCATGATATCGGCTCATTACCAAGCATCAACGACGAATTCCATCGAAATTTCCGTTAATAAAGATTTTCATGATAAATATGATATTGATGATAATGGTAATGATAATAACGTTAATCTGCCAAAGTTGCATGAAAATAAACTTATCTATGATTTTTATGGATTTGATGAAAAATATTATCAACAAAAATTCAAATCTCATAGTAGTGTGTTTGTTAGTTTAATGTTATATGATCAGTTGAAAAAACATGGCTTGGACGCTAAAATTGTTGATAGGGGTATTGATCATGGTGTTTGGTGTCCATCAAAAGTCATGTTTGGTGAAACGTTAAATATTCCGTTGATTCAAGTTTCGTTACCCTATAGTGAAAATTTCAATGATAGTTATCAATTAGGTAAAGTATTGAAGTTTTTCCGTGACAATTTGATTTGGGATACCGATGCTGAAACTGATTTAAAAGGTATGATTATTTGTAGTGGATCATCGGTTCATAATTTACGAGATTTCGGAAGATATTTAAATAATTATCAACAACCGGTAGGTTATGTGGATGAATTCCATGATTTAATTAGATCGACCTTTCAAAAATCCACCCCGTTAACCATTTTACAAAATTTGAATAACTTTACCAAGGATAGTAATTTTAGACAATTATTATATCATGCTCATCCAACGTTGGAGCATTTTTTACCATTAGTAGTAGCTGCTGGTACCGATGATGGTAATAATGAATTCAAAGAATTATGTTGTAATGGTATTTCTAGTTTAGGTTATGGTATGTATCAATTTGGTGGTAAAGATGATATTCACCTATTATAGAGGTTTTGAATTTCGGGCGTTAGGGAAGTTATTTACGTTCATAGTAATGTATATATGCGAGTTATTTACGGTATAAAATCTCTTTCATGTTACTTTGGCATAACCTTTAAACCATAGACTGCAGTGATGGGACATAATTATTGTCCATGATTAATTTTTCAATAATTGATTTAAAGCGGTAGAAATTCCATTTTCATCTAATCCTTCCAAGTTAGTTTTCAATTCTTTACCCTTTTCAAATCTTGCGGTGACACTGGGTGGTATACCATAACTTTCTCTAATTAATATTGGTAATTGATACTTCAGTTGATTTTTTAAAACGGGATAATTACTGGTTAAAAATTTTCTTAATGGTATAGAAGCTTCACCAGTTTGTGATAAATGGAATCTTAATTCTCTTAAACTATTTGGTATAATAAATTTTGACATATTGGTAAATTATCTCGTTATTAATGGAATTCGATGAATTTTCACTGGGTGAGAATTTGTTCGCATCAAATTTCTCATTAAATTTATTGGTTAACAACTATTACTGGAATAGATTTAAGGGTTATCGAAGACCTAAAGGGTTTTATCATAGAGTGATGATGATCAAGTAGTATCTGATACATTGGCCCTAAATTATCATAATTTTCTCTAGATTGTCGTCACTTTTTTTGAGTAAATGAGGTCATCAGATGAACTTTAATGACTCTCGATGAGATAATAAACCTTTAAAGAGTTTTAAAGGCCCTCAACCTATGGTAAGGTGGACGATATTCATATCAACTGATTATTAATATGATGCCAGTTATTTGTGCGTGATCCTAAACTGCACCAATATATATAACCTAGTAAAATTTTATGTGAACCTTGCGAAGGGCTAAATATTTAACCAACCCACTCTAGTTAACATGCCATAGTTGCGAGATCGGTGGGGGAATTATGGTACGGCTGTAACCGTAATGATCTGACAATGGATGTTTAGTCAGATTGCTAACATATTTGTTTGATCACATTTCGCATCCACTCTCGCTTGATAAATTTTAGATTCCCATAGATTACGCTCATAATGAATTGCACAAAAAGATTACTCAACAGACGATATAAATTCTATGATTTAGTGTTACAAACACCCAATCATCCTCAACAACCTATGGAATCATTTATGATGTCATCCCAAGAGTTACAAAAATTACGATCCACTAGTCGTACCAAATTTGAAGGGAATTATTCCATTGATATTGATCCTAAAGAACGTATTTCAAAGTTATTTGGTACTAGACTAAGTGGTGAAACTCGTCAAAGTTCATCAAGAGTTATTAGAGGTGAACCACGAGTTATAATGGGGGTTAAAGTACCGGATAAACCCCCAGAACCTGATAATTGCTGCATGTCAGGATGCATTAATTGCGTGTGGGAATTGTTTAAAGATGATATTAAAGAATGGAATGATTTGAGAAAACAGGCGGCTGATAAAGTTAATTCCTCCAATAAGTCATTTATTTGGCCAGAAGACTTTGATCCTCCGGTTAAATTACTTAAACCCCAACATATCCCCCCCAAATTACGGGAAAATAAAGCAAAAATCGATAATAAGCAAGAACTGGCAGTTGACCAGGACCCTTGGAATAATGTACCCATAGCCATCAGAATATTTGCTGATACAGAAAAGAAAATTAAAGAAAAGAAACGGCAGAAGCAAAAACGTGAGACACAATCAACATCACAACCTCAGGCTTCAGCTTAAATCACCTTACACAGATATTGCACACGATATAACAGACACATAATATGACATTAGAATATATAGCATTTTATATAGCATTTTAAACCTTCATGTTTTCTTGACGTTTCTTGTGATGTGATAAATGATTAATTTATTCATCTAAATCAATACCTTTGGATTTATAGAAATCTTTAGCTTCATCAATTTGTGCCAATAATTCTCTATGTTTTTCCGGTTTATCCTTAAAAGTTAATACTCTATAACCTAATACCGCTAATGAATATGAACCTAATGAAACAATCGACCATAAGGGTAAAAATGGCAAGATTTCATTATAAAAAGTTTCTGGCGTGGGGATAACTTTGGCATAAATGGCAAAATAAATCGATGAAATAGCAAATAATGTTAATAATGCTTCAGTGGCCTTGGTCATTTTATACTAATTGATTTATGATTGACCTTCAACAAAGAATTAGGGAACCTTGACTAGTGAGAACTTGTACGTGTTTTTTTCACTGCTCGATTATTTGACGTCGCGCACATATTAATACAACCGGTGATACATATATTACATTATAGATTCCTGTTTGATAAAATCGGTCAATTTGGATAATTTTTCATTCATGGAGGAATCCATGGTTTTAATTTTATTCATTAAATACTCTTCTCTTTCCTCCACGGGCATGTCGGTCTCCATAGGATTATTTCCTTCGCCAAAGGCATTAATATCATCATCTTGAGGTTCATGATGTTCGGGGGCATCATCTTCAGCTAAATCTCCATCATCGGGTAGTATATCATCAAACTCTCCATCGGGTTCCAAATCTCCTTCTTCATCTTCGTCATCGTGATCGATTTCTTTATAATTAGCATTAATGATCTTGTGAATCTTTTCCCGATCAACCGCTTCTTCCTTAATTAATTGTTGTAATTTATATTTGATAACTCGCCTAATGGTTTCAATAGCCTGTCTACTTATCCATCCATCAGTTTTAAGATCCAAATCTCTAAAAAATTCCCCCTTATGTTTAAAAGTATCGATAATCGATTTAACATCATCATCAATGATATCACCAACTTGATACGTTACGGTATTTGGAATATAATCACCTCTAAATATTAATTTACTATCGATCTTAACCTTACGTAATGTAGTCTTGGGTAAATAATCAAACTGATGAAGTAATTTAACGGAATTTGGTACCACTCTTTCTGACAGATCCGACGTAGTATGACGGAAATTATACGATGAAACTCTAAAATATTCACTTTGAAATATCCAATATTCTTGACTATTCTTGGGATCAACTCCTAATTTAATATTACAAAATCTCCATGGTCCATTTTTATAAATATACGTAACATAAGGTAATGCTTGTTTTAAAACTCTACGATGATCATCCGAAACGATATCTTCTAAATGTTTTCTTAACCAAATAGGTTTAATGTCAAAAATCTCCTTTAACCAATTAATACACCCAAGTAAATCATAATTAAACGAATTTTCGACTAAATCAGTACTATTGGATAATTCTTGATAATTTTTAACTAATTCAGGATGAGGTTCCATAGGAGTAATCGAACTATTAACATCCAACACTTTACTATATAATTTTGGTATAGCCTTTTTAGAAACAACTTTTAATTCACCAGTTTCCGTCTTTACGGTTTCTGTTGATTGATTTTTTACATATTGATAGTCTTGAACCTGTCTAATACCACTAAATATTGCCGGGGGTGGTAATTGATGATCAATATTCAAATAATTATTAGGATTCTTATAATCTTGATTATTGATAAATTTATTTTTACCAAACATTTGTTTAAATGTATTAAAGTTATGATTATTGATTAAATTTTCATTAATATCATTAATCATGGGATTATTTTTGGTAGTTACTTGAAAATCATTAATAGATTTAAATGAAAATGTTTTATTAATTATCCCAATGGGTTGAATGGTTGTACTATCACCTTTGGCCTCATTAAGTTCCATTAATTTTTTCACATCAGTAGTATCGTAATTTTCTGGTAAATTTTTCTTGGGTATGGATATTTTCAAGAGGATTTTTTCTTTATTATTACTGATGGATTGAATTGGATGATGGAATCTATCATTTCTTAATCTTAATTCTAATTGGGTTTTCTTATCTTCACCATACGTTGTTGAACTTACGGCTTTACGAAGGGTTTCTTTACCCCCTAACATTTTCACGGCTTTATCAGTATTTTTAACGATCAACGGAAGCTCGATACTTGTGACATGGGGGATATCCATAGAGAATTCATCAGCTAATTTCTTCGTCATGTTGCAGTTGATCAAGTATGTTTTGTGCGGTTTATCGCGATCCTTAACCAATACTAAATATCGACCTAGAGTATATTATTGTCATCAATAATTATGATTAATCACAACTTGACCAATGGAAGTACGTCCAGGGATTATTGCCATGGTTGCTATCAATAGTTCATAGAGTTATGGAATTGGGTTTAAAAAATTAAAAAAATTGTCAAAAAAATTATTTAATCTGCCTTCACTCGGATTCGAACCGAGGATCTCCTCATTACTAGTGAGGTGCCTTACCAACTTGGCCATAAAGGCTGGATATGGTGAAAAAATAATTTAAATGCCTTCACTCGGATTCGAACCGAGGATCTCCTCATTACTAGTGAGGTGCCTTACCAACTTGGCCATAAAGGCTGGATATGGTGAAAAAATAATTTAAATGCCTTCACTCGGATTCGAACCGAGGATCTCCTCATTACTAGTGAGGTGCCTTACCAACTTGGCCATAAAGGCTGGATATGGTGAAAAAATAATTTAAATGCCTTCACTCGGATTCGAACCGAGGATCTCCTCATTACTAGTGAGGTGCCTTACCAACTTGGCCATAAAGGCTTATTATATCGGTGCCAAAGCACATAACGCACTATAATGTAAAAAAATGCTCTGGCCGCCATTGATTGAAGACTGCAAGGCGATTCATTGTCTAAATGTCAAAATGCTAAGGTTAATAACTTACCATCGATTAGTTACAAATAGTCCTGATACATGTTATTTTTTTTCTTACTTGATTTTTAATCGTTATTTTAAGCACAACTGAGAATGCATTGTTTGGTTAATTATGTAGATTTCGCCAAAAATAAGATAATATTTTTTTTACTATACCATAGATTCATGAGTAATTGGACCAAAACAATAGATATGAAGAAAATAGTTTACAAGGGGGATATTTATACTACATCACTATAGCTATTAACACCATCTCTATGGCCAAGTTATATGTTATGGCCATTGTCCACCTCTCTTTACCATCCACTACTTATATTGATATCACCCTACGGATATAAGGTTAGATTATATCCGTAATGAGGGCAGATTATAAGGGTAGATGATATCCGTTACAAGGCTATTTTGTACCCGTATAACGACGCCAATATGTGATGAGTCTACGGAAAATCTTCCGACGCCTTCCGTCAGGGCCATGTCCGTCGCTAGCCCGTCCTGTCACCTTTTCCGTAGATAATGCGTCAAGTAGTATACCGGTAGAAATTGATGTAGGTTGATTTTGTATTATCCTGGCATTAAAACTATGGTGGATATACTGATGATTAGACTACTACATTGACTATGGTTACTATGAATGCTATGGCATTAATGTTGCACCGTCATCGTGTCAATAATTAACCAACCTGATGGTGCGGCTGGCGATGGAACAATTGTCCGCCGTCTCCATCGCATGGTTGCATCGATGGTATACTATATAAGGAAGCCAGGATGCACTAATTGCGGTATACTATAATTAAATTTTATCTTAACCATTAATTATGGCCAACGATAAACCTATGGATGACCAACCGGGTCAGAAATATACCGAAGCTGATGCTGGTGATGGTACTAAACGAGAAGATCAATATTTACATGGTATAAAATTACTCGTTTGTTTAGCATCATTATTTCTTAATATGTTTTTAGTTGGGTTAGATCAAACGATTGTGGCAACGATTTTAACCGATGTAGCTAATCAATTTAATAGTTTTAATAAAATTGGGTGGATGACATCAGGATTTTTATTACCCATGACGGTATTATCAGCTAATTGGGGTCAATTATCAATTTTATTTGGTAGAAAATATGTGATGCTCGTATCCATTGTCATTTTTGAAGCTGGTTCATTAATGTGTGCGTTATCACAAAATATGGATACCTTGATTGGTGGTAGAGTGTTGGGAGGTGTTGGTGCATCAGGTATTCAGTCCAATATTTTCATTATTATTAGTGAGGTGGTGGATATGCATTATAGACCAGTAGCTTTTGCCTGTTTTGGTGCTGTAATGGGGATTAGTGCTGTGGTGGGACCATTAGTAGGTGGTGCTTTTACCTCAAATGTTACGTGGAGATGGTGTTTTTATATTAATTTACCTATTGGGGGATTGGCCGCTATTCTTTTCTTTTTCGTCTTCAATCCTCCCAGACCTAAAATCGTATTAAAAGAACAATTGAAAAAAATCGATTATATTGGTGTATTTTTATTAGCGGCAGGGTTAACAGTTTTCCTTGTCGGTTTAACGTTTGCTTCCACTGGTGAATATGCATGGAAATCATCAGCCGTTATATTATGTATTATCTTGGGAGTAATCGTCACCATAATTTTTGGGATTTGGAATTGGAAATTTAGTCCTCATAGATTAGTTCCGATAGAAGTTGCTATTGTACCACAAATTACCGCCTGTGGGATTTCAATTTTTGGAATGTTTGCCTCGTTTATGGCAATTGTGTTATATTTATCAATCTATTTCCAAAATATTTGTGGTAGAGATGCTTTACATACTGGTTTAAGTTTATTACCAATTATTATTCCAATGGTTATTTGTTCAATAATTGGTGGTATAGCCATTAGTAAAACTTCATTTGTTAAACCATTTGCAATGGTTGGAACAACATTTATTGTTGTTGGGGCAGGATTATTATCATTATTGCAAGTTGATGCTTCAGTTGGTAAAAATATTGGATTATTAATACTTTCTGGTTTTGGTAATGGGTTAGTCCTTCAATCAATTATGGCATCATCTAATTTAACAGCTCCAAAAACTCCAGGTGCATTAATTATGACCACTTCTTATGTTATGTTTCTTAGAAATTTAGGTGGTACATTAGGTGGTATTTTAGCTGAACTTACCTATAATACTTCATTAAAGAATAAGTTATCAAAAGCTTTAGTTAATTTACCAACCACCAATCCTGAACTTTATAAGGATTTATCCAATTTTACCGTCAGTGAATTATCAGCATCAACTGCAATTTTAAACACTTTATCACCTGATGCGTTATATTTTATTAGATCGTATATGATGAAATCAATTAAAAATGTATTTTATTTATGTATCGGCTTGGCAGCAATTTCATTTATTGCTGCAATTTTTACTAGTAATAAAAAAGTTCCAAGGAAAGAAGATATCAAAACTAAAGAGGATAGAGAAGCTGAAGATAACAAGGAAGATCATGAAAATAATGAAAATAATGAAAATACCAAAGCTATTGAAAGCACTGACAACGGTGAAAGTGTTAAAACTGCAACAGAAGCAGGCTTTAATAATGATAATAAAGTTTAAGCAATATGTACATAGATTCTCAATAAACGTTTAATTTGATATTTACGGTAGGTACTCACATAAGAAATTTGCAAGTAAATTACATAATGTCAACTTAAACCTATCTAAGGATTAGCACATGATTATTAGTATGAAGTTCATTAGAACCAACCAAATGCAGAACTTGGGGTTCTGCTTTAAATCAATTTGTCAAAGGTGGTAATAACAGGAAAACGTTAATATTAAAGTGAATTTTAAAGTAAATATCAGACATTAAGAATTATATATAAAACATTAATAAATATCTCTATATAGCTTAAAGAAAAGGAACTTAGAAGATAAAAATTCAATCAGGGAGCAACAGGGAAACATATATTTAATTTTCATAAAAGATAACTGAAACTTCAATTATTAACCATTTAAAGTAGATTCTGCATGTGAATTGTATCTAAGACCAACCACTTTATTTTCTTTTAAAATGCTCTGAATTTTTAATAATTGTGTATCAGAGATTTCTACTAGTGAACCAAAATTTTTATCAAGTTTATTAATTGTTGAACCTGATGGAATAGGAATAAATTGTGGTAAATTATTAATACCTTCGAAATTTTTCAAGTTTGATAATTTATATAAATAACTTAATGCTAAACATTCTAAACTTGTTTTTAATTCACCATGAGCAAAATCATATAATTTTTTAAGACAAACAAAATTTTTTTTATAATTTTCTGGTTGGAATTTCTCTAATTTAAAAAGCTTTCTAACATCACCTTCAGGGATAGTGTCTAAGAAATCATTTTCAACAGCAAAATCAGTTAACATACCTCTACATAATGGTGAATAAGGAACAATTGGAATATTATATTTTGCTGCAGTAGTTAAAACATCATTGAAGATGATATCTTGAGCAAATAATGAAATTTCAACTTCAATGGTAGATATTGGAGCAACAGAAGCAGCAATTGCAATTGATTTAGCCCCAACTTCACTAATTGAAATACCATCTATTGCCCCCGATTTAACATGATCATAAATAAATCCAATGGATTGATCAAAAGGAACGGTCTTATCGACTCTTGAAATTTGATAAAGAATTTTTGGTTTAGGATTTAAATCACCAAATGTTTCGTCAATTAATTTAATATCAGCATCAATAGTTGCTTTATCACCTTTGGGAGTAAACGTTTCAGTATCGGTACCACCTTTAATAGAAATAATTAAATCTGGATCATTAGCTTGTAATACAAATGCTCTTAATAATTGTAAATTCAATTTTTCTGGAGTCATTTGATAAAATACGGAACCATTAAAAAATTTAACCCCATATTTAGTTCTAGCATATTCCAAAGTTTTGATAGATTCTTCTAATGGTGGAGGATTGGTAGTCCATGTCATTGACATAGTACCCATAGCTTTGGAAGAAATTTTCACTGGTTTAATACTCATGTTTATTTAAAGGTTTTAATATTTAGTTCAATTTGTTAAATTCAATCGAATTGATATCAGTTATTACATGGATCCCGTACCTCTTTTATAGTTTTCTAAATTATAGTCGATAAGTTTGAACTGATATTATTGTATGCGGTGAGACTTATGATTGAAACCCCAAATTATCCCAAAGCGGTAATCCCGATGAAACGGTGAAGTTCATATTTCCGTTGATGACAAAACATGGATTAGGCCAAAGACTGAAGGCTCTAAGTAAGCAAAACCGATCCCGTACCCAGTGGTATTCCACCGCTAGTTTTACTATGATATATAACCAACTGAACCTTTAACTTGGATATTCACATTATGATTAAGTAGTCAGATAGTCAAATGTCAGATAGTTATTTATATTGTAGGTGCGGATAAAGGTAAACTTAAAATGATATTGCTCAACATAATAAAATCCATATAATTTATGGCACCACTAGAGTTCTTTAAATAAAAGAAAACGTCAAAATTCATAGCATCCAAAATTTCATTACGTTTTAAAAAAAAGATTATGAAGATATTCCAGGTCAACGCTATAATGGAATAGTTAACGACAAACTGGATCAAAATTGTAGCTCAAAATAGCCAGATTTAGGTCAAACTCAAAATTCCCTGTTTACTTACATAAATGAAATGATTTCCCTTAGCTATTTTTACTTATAATTAAATTAAAGATTTTTAATGCACCTCAACGGTTAATCTGACCACCGCCGAACTACCGCCCGCATTAAATCCGTTCAAAGGAATTGAAATATGGCATTTACCATGATAAACAAAATAATATATAAGGAGCAATGGACTGAGTTTAGAACGGTCTAAAAAGTGTATGAAGTAATATAATTATGCTGACTAGAAATGAAGCTGGAAAAAACCTAGATTTGGAGGGTTTAGACAAAGAAAAGGAAGGTTTTACTGAAGCAGATGCAGGTGATGGGACCAAAAGAGAGGATCATTACTTACATGGTATTAAGTTGGTATTATGCGTTGCATCGTTGATGCTTAATATGATGTTGATAAGTTTAGATCAGACTATCGTAGCAACAATTGTTACCAGTGTCGGTAATCAATTTAATAGTTTTGGTAAAATTGGTTGGTTAAGCTCTGGATTTTTATTACCAATGACAGTTTTGTCAGCCAACTGGGGTCAATTATCAATTATTTTCGGAAGAAAATGGATATTATTAATTTCGATTATTATATTTGAGGCCGGCTCGTTAATGTGTGCTTTATCACAAAATATGGATACTTTAATCGGAGGAAGAGTTTTAGGAGGGATAGGAGCATCAGGTGTCCAAGCAAATGTATTCATTATAGTTAGTGAAATTGTTGATATGCACCATAGACCATTGGTATTTTCAGTCTTTTCAGCGGTAGTTGGAATTTGTGCAGCGGCTGGACCATTAATTGGTGGGGCATTTACTTCAAGTGTTTCTTGGAGATGGTGCTTTTATATTAATTTACCAATTGGTGGAGTTGCTTTGGTACTTTTTTTCTTTGTTTTCAATCCTCCAAGTCAAAAGAATGAGTTAAAAGATCAATTGAAAAAACTTGATTTTATTGGTACATTTTTATTAGCTTCCGGATTGTCAGTCTTTTTCATTGGTTTAACATTTGCCTCGACAAACCAATATACTTGGGACTCGGCTGCTGTAATTACTTGTATTATTTTAGGAGTCCTAACAACCATCGCTTATATTATTTGGAATTGGAAGTTTAGTTCTAGTAGAATAATTCCTTTAGATGTTGCAGTGGTACCACAAATCACAGCTGCTGCGTTTTCAATATTTGGTTCTTATTCAACACTTATATGTTCCACATTATATTTATCTATTTATTTCCAAAATATTTGTGGTCGTAGTGCCCTTCATGCCGGTTTAAGCTTATTGCCATTAATTATTCCAGTTGTTATATTTTCGGTACTCAGCGGTATAATTATCAAACGAACATTACTCGTTAAACCATTTGCCATTTTAAGCTCATCACTATTAGTTATTGGAGCAGGATTATTAACATTATTGGATGTAGGTACTTCTGATGGTAAAAATATTGGTTTACTAATAATTCTTGGTATAGGTCAAGGATTTATTATGCAAACCAATCTTGCATCAGCACAATTAAAGGCTCCTAAAACGCCTGGTGGATTGATTATGACCACCACTTATATTGTCTTTTGGAGGAATTTAGGAGGTACCTTAGGGGGTATAATTAGTGGAGTGGCATATAACTCAGCGTTACAACTGTCATTATCAAGTGCCTTATCATCTTTACCATACACAAACCCTGAATTAGCACACGAGTTATCAGGGTTTAATATTGATGATTTGAGCCAACCAACAAAAGTTTTTAATTCATTATCATCACAAGCAGAATCATTTATTCAAAAGTATATGATGATTGGAATAAAGGATGCTTTTTATTTTTCACTTGGAACGGCAGCCTTATGCTTTATTGCTGCAATTTTCACTACCAATAAAAAATTACCGAAAAAAGCTGAAATAGCTCATAAAGAAATAAAAAAGGGCCACATAGAAGACTCTGAACGAAACGTCGAAACTAATCAAGATATTGAGGAATCTACAAATTAATTGAATTAGAAACAATACCAAAGGACGTAATAAAAATGTAATATATGCATGTTTTAGAATTTCTTTTATTTATATCGTGTAAGAAAAATCGCTATAATAATGCTTTGCAACAAAGCAATTAGTAGAACATAAAAGCTCTGAAACAGGGCTACGGAAATACAGTTTGCATCTGTTAAGAAGCTTAAACTGTGGAGCACTAAAGTTAAGATAGTTAAGTGTAATTAATAGTATAAGTGATTTGACTGCGAATTATATGAAAGTAAGGGGAAACTAACAAAGAACATGAAGATACAAATAAATACTTATATAGAAAATGAGATATTTAAATATAGACATTTCTGAATATATTCACAGTATCAAAGCTTCGAAGGGAAATAATTCATTTGTTTATGATTTGCTTATATCTTAGAGAAAAAGTCAAGACCACTTCAAACGAAGTGGAAAGGATAAACTTAAGTCTTATCTGTAAATGAGTTGGCTAAACAACCTGAAGAAAGAGTCATATTGCTTGGCTATGAAACCCACACATTGTGTGAAGCAAAGGTCTCACATCCAATAAGGAATTTCCAATAAGGAATTTTGATCCAGTTAAGTACATATCTTATACCCGATTATCACCTTGTGCCGCACATATAAAAGAGGTCAAATCTCGTAAAATCACTCTACACTAATCTTTATAGTTGGTACTTGGACATGAAGTTATCAAATATTTTATTTGCTACAAGTATCGCTAATGTGGTCAATTGTATAATTTTACCACAATTTTCCTTTAAATCTCCCTTAAATTTGGAACATGAAGTAATTTTTGGTAGCGGTCAAAATGACTGTGGTGGTAACACAGGTGAATTTGGTAGTGCTGAATTTGATGATATAGTTAAAATTGATAAATTTGAAAATGATCAATTAAGAATTAAAGCAACTCCAATGGAGTTAGGTATTGATAAAGTAAAGCAATATACTGGTTATATGGATATCGGCGAAGATAAACATTTATTTTATTGGTATTTTGAAAGTAGAAACGATCCTGAAAATGATCCGGTAATTTTATGGGTTAATGGTGGACCAGGTTGTTCATCGATGATGGGATTATTTTTTGAATTGGGTCCCTCTAGTATTGGAGCTGATTTTAAACCAATTCATAATCCTTCAAGTTGGAATAATAATGCTTCAGTTATATTTTTAGATTCTCCAGTTAATACAGGATTTTCATACTCAAGCAATAAAGTTACCGAATCACTTACAACATCAAATGATGTAATTAAATTTTTAACATTGTTTTTCACTAAATTTCCCGAAAAATCAACATTACCATTTCATATCGCTGGTGAAAGTTATGGTGGACATTATGTGCCAAAATTAGCTCAAGATATTTTAAATACTCCTGATTTGAATTTTTCATTACAGTCTATATTAGTTGGTAATGGATTAACTGATATGTTGATCCAATATGAATACTATCAACCAATGGCCTGTGGTAAAGGTGGTTGGCCACAAATTGTTAATGACACAAATTGTGAAATTATGGCAGAAAATATACCATATTGCACGTCAAAAATTGCAGAATGCTATGAAACCTTAGATGCCGAAACTTGTTTTAATGCCACTGAATATTGTAATGAAGTAGAAATGTCTCCTTATTCTTCATTAGATATGAATATGTATGATGTTACAAGAAAATGTGAAGGTGGTGGATTATGTTACGATGCAATTACTTATTTTCAACATTTCTTAGATACTGATGAAGTTAAAAGTGCAATTGGTGCAGAAGTTGCCAATTATTCTGGTTGTAATCTGGATATTAATTACGAATTTAGAAAACAAGGTGATTGGATGCAACCATATTTTAGAGATGCAATTATCGATGTTTTAGAAAAAGGGGTACCGGTTTTAATTTATGCAGGTGATAAAGACTTTATTTGCAATTGGTTGGGAAATCAAGCTTGGACCGATAGATTAAAATGGTCAGGATCCGAAGGATTTTCCACCGCAGAAATTAGAAATTGGTATAACGGTAAAACTCATGCAGGAGAAGTTAAAAATTATGAAAATTTTACGTTCTTAAGGGTTTTCGCTGCTGGTCATATGGTGCCTTTTGATCAACCAGAAAATTCTTTTGATATGTTAAGCAGATGGATTTCTGGTGATTATGGATTTAATTAGATATTTGCTTAGACATAATAGATACAGAAGTTTTTCCCCTACTTATTTACACTCTCATTTGGGACTATTTTAAAGGTAGAATAAAGTTATTTAATAGATACGCATATGCCTTGAATTAAATATTTACAAGAGGGTCATATATTACAGCTCATCATCTTCCGGCCACCAATTTGGTTTTAATACTTTCATTCCAATGTAGCGAGTCTCTAAACCAGGTATTTCAACTTTGAAATACTTCACATTGATATTTTTTAAATGTAGAAGAATAAACCCTAAATTATCTTGAACGGATAGAAGTTTACCTGTATGCAGTTTCCTCTTTTTCATGTTTCCAAATGGTGAAGATACCAATTCATCTTTAACTTCTTCCTTATTTTCAAATAATGGTGTAATCTGAAGTTTTTCAACCTCAGATAATGTAGATAAGTATTTATTAACAGGATCATTTACATTTGCAACTAATTCTTCAAGCTCATCGATTTGTGACAAGTTGTCGTCATTAATTTCAAAAAACTGACAAGGCACTATACGTTTGCCTAATTTTCCAGAATTATAGGTTCTACTAGTTAATTCTTGTCCGACATAGCATCCTTTATCAGCTGACATCCCATTAATATAGTCAATATTCATATCGAATGGAAGTAATTGGAAATCTTTTGGTGAATCAGGCGACTCATACAAACCATTTAAATATCTTCTTTGTTTATAGTCAGATTCTGGGGTGATTTTAATGGGGAATGTAGCTTTAAATGAATCACTGAAAAATGAATCATCGATTAATCCATTAGTAATTAACTTGATACCAAAATTTGGAATTCTATTATCAATGGCTAAACCAACTAAATTTCCAGCTAACTTTGAATTGACTAAAACTTCATCGTCAATAAATTCTTTGCATTTATTTAAAGCCTCCAGCGGATTAAATGTCAGAAAATAAGATGCTTGTAAAAAATCTAAAAATTCATCATATTCTAAACTATCATGATATAAATAATATGAATTTAATTGTTTGGTTTGAAAATCAACTTTTGCTCCTAACTTATACATATTTAACATAAACATTAATCTATTAATAATCGAATTTTCAACTTCTACAAAATATTTTGGTTCACTAGATTTTTGATGGAATGATGGATAAATAAAACAATCAGTTACGACTCGACCCTTAGCATTCAAAAATACCAGATTAACACCGTCACGGCGAATCATTATCTGATTTTCAGGATCATATAAATCTTCATGCATAATCCCCCAATCTTGATTCACATCAATAATATCGTTCAAATGAGCATGTCTAATATCAACATCAGAAATTGTATGTTGATTTTTCTTAATTATATTAGGTAAGAACCTAGTGGTTACTAACCCATTAAGAAACGACGTGGTATCTCCACCTGCTATTTGAAGTATTGTCTTTGATAGTTTGGTTAGACTCATTAATAATGCTACGTTCGCACCGTAATTTTTTCACTCACCAAATATTGACCTATATAATACCATCATTACTAATAATAACAGGGTAGAGTATTAAGTAATTATAGAAAACATATCGATCTATATTAAAGATTTAATGGTCGACCAATTTCATTTTTTGGCCGTTCCAAATTGTCACCGGGTTGATTGTCATTGGTCTTTCCTAAATCATCAACGCTTTTATTTAATTTCTCTCTGATTTTTTCATTTAAATCAATCTTGGTTTTAATATCTTTTAAATTAACAAATGATTGATGACTTGAAATTACCGGACTATTTAAATAACTTTGAGAATTCTTTAATGCTGAATTACGAATATCAAGCTGGCCAAAATCAAAATACCCGTAACCACCAAGATAATCAAATTCTGATGATGAATTAGACATGGGTGATGATTCTAATGATTCATTAGTATCAGCTTGACCATGATACCCTGATGATAAATTCGGTTGTGATGAAGGGTGTTCACCTGGAGTTGGTAATGGTGTACCACTGATTGGAGTACCGATTAATGACTCACTTACTTCAAATTTAGGGCTGTCCCTTTTATCCAATGGGATTGTAACTTGACCGATTGATAACTCAATTGGATGTTTTGTAGCCGGTGATTCACTATTTAAGTGCCTTAATTCATTTTCAATTCTTAATTTTTGAAATTCATATGATCTATACTGATTATCATTATTAACATTGTCCAAGAAATCACTTTTAGAAACCAACATTAATTTAACTTCATTAATGATTTTATGTAAAGTATGTAAGAACCGATCATTCTGACGGAATTTTGAGCTTAATGTTAATAAAACTTTATCATCATGAATTATATAACCAATTCCCATACCTTGATCCATGGCTGGAGGAATACCAAAAAGATACAATGCAGGATTACCACAGTTTGAAATAAGTAATTCAGGAGTTAAAATTCTAGAAAGTATCGGATTGGATAATATGGGTAAATAAGTTGTGGATAATTGATCAAAATCAAGTGGTGATAAACCTTCTTCCTTATTATTAGGTTGACAATTAATTGAATTCAAAAATCTTGAGGCTTTTGGATGATTTGTTACATGTAAAATACTGGTTAAATGTCTTTCAAACCCTTTACCTTGCATGGCATTTAAATATTGAACCGTATGATTCTTGCAACATTTTTCAAAAATGGCCCATTTTTTCGTTTTGGATGAAGTTGTAATAAATAATTTAACTAAATTAACAATATCATCATTTTGGACGGCAATCAATTCTGTTCTAGCATCTCTAAATTTTCTGGTGGTGATGGGTTCTAAAGTATTTGCAATTTTACCATATAATGAATAATTTGTAATTTGTAAACAAATTTGAAGTACAGAATCAATGGACATGTTAAATTTTGACAACATTGATGTATCAAATTTTAATTTTATGGTAGTATATAAATGTTGATTAATCAAGTCAGCTAATCTAGTTTCACTTAAATGAATTAAATTTAACAATTCCGGGGTTTTATTAATTTCAAGACGTTTATAATTTGGTTTTTCCAGACTTAATTTATTGGATACAAATTTAATTTCACCAAATAAACTATACTCAATAGCATTAATATTTTTGGCCAATTTTAATATCAGATCAGTATAAATATCACTAATAAATCTTAAAATGGCCGTTGAGTCCATGGAGGTACTTTCCCACACAATTCCTGCTACACTATTTTTGGTGATGATAATTTGTAATTTATCATACCATCGAGATGTACAACTACCCACTTGAATGTTATGTTCCAATAAGGAAGTACCATGAGATATACATTGAGTCTTTTCTTGGTCGGTGATAGGACTAGTGGGATCAAGCACTACGACAAATAATGCTTCATCGATTAATTTAATGGTATTACGATTAGATTTTAAAAGTTCTAAACGTCCTAATCGCCAATAATTATAATTTTGGGTAGTTAAGGAACCGATAGCATTATTAATTTTATCAATATTGTTAAAATTTTGGGAATCCAGTAATATATCTTGTAAAATTAATGATAAATCAAAATCATTAAAATAAATTTCATTGGCATCATTCAACACGGTTAATTCATAAAATTGATTATTAGCGATAATAATGATATGTTTGGATTCGGGACATTTTTTAATATTTATATGATGATAATTATCATCATCAGCATTAGGTACTCGGGTGGTACCAAATAAATTTTTATAACAATTCATGGTTAAAGGATTACCATTTTTTGGCGTAACATCGGGTTTTAACGTTTCTTGTCGAAGACTAATGATAAATTTTAAACTAGAATTAATTAAACTAGCTGATCGTTGTTGTTGATTAGGTGGATTCATAAATTTTGAATAAGGATCTTCTTGCAAGATTAAATAGGGATTTCGGGGTAAGATATCACCTCGTAAATCACCATAAATCCCGGGATTGGTTTCATCATTAATACTATTCAAATAACAATGATGATCTGGTTTCTGTGATACCGATACCAAATGATGTTGAATATTGTTAATTAGGGGACTATTCAAAAATTCGGTTGATTCATTAACTAATTGATCATATTCATCATGCGAGATAAGCGGTTTAATGGCTACTAATAATTGATTAATCGTGGTGGTTAAACTAGGTACCGGTAATCTAGGTAACTGTGATTCATACTGATAGGTCGTCATAGTGTTAGTTTGACAATTGTTGGGCTAGTTGGCGTTTATATATCTTTGCGAGTGATCATTTTGTGGGGGAACTACAATACCATCGTTTCATCGGCACGTGTATATCACGCGCTTGTCGTCGGCGTTACCATGGCGGACCATCGGCATTAAGGAGGATGAGATACTAGGGCCATGCTATATATTGAGGTAATAGTCCTGACTTAAAACTATAAATTTAGTAATTTGAATGGCAAGAGACTATATGATCACTGTTGCAAATCCCTTCACATTTACCAACAACCACCATTCCACAGGTATCATTAAGGGTATCTAATTGAGGAACCTCAACAAGGTAATCGGTAGCGTTCACTGGGTTTATCTGACTAGTTTCTAGCTACTACAGCTCTCATGATCGTTAAAAATTTGACCTCAGGCAGTAAATATCGGTTACTCAGCTTCTAACCTAAGTAATTTGTTCGGATCAAAACGAACGGGATTTAACACCACTTTCATTATAAAATAAAGTATCCCTTGGAGATAACTTGGTTCTACGCTTCTACAATCAAACATTGTCAACATAATTGGGATCTGATTTATTTCAACGTTGTTACCTTTTTTATTTAATTTTGCAATATCAATTTCAACCAAGATAACTGTGTACCCATCACTTAATATTCCTCTTGGACAATCATAACCTATCATTTGAACAAGCAAAATATTTAGGTCTTCAAAAAATCTTTGACCTTCCTTAAAGTTTGAAGACCGACTGTTTCTTAAGATATCCCCATCTGGTGAATTTTGAATCAACCGCATTATTTCACGAAATTCCGGAGTATTGGTAACACTGAAAAATGGGAACCTATTCATCAAGATAATTATTTGGGCAATATCATCTTTATCATAAATTACCAAATCAGGAATGAGATCGTATCCAAAACAGGTATTGGGATTCGATGAATTGGAAATAATTTTTACATCCTTTATAACCTTTTCATTATTGTCACTCACTTTCAAGTCATTATTACTTGTATTATTCACAAAAGTACACATATATTGCAAGACGGCTCTAATATAATTTTGGGATTGAAATTCATATATGGTATCAGTTTCTTCATATTCAACTGAATAAAGGGATTTTAACATTTCTAGCATTTGTTCATCGTAGCAATCAGAAATATCATGGTATTTGATGTAATATTTGTTGATCAACCTTTGCATTTGAGTACTGGTACACAGACGTGAAAATGTAGGAATAAAATGTCTACATAACCAATCAATTACAGATGTACTAGATGGGTTTACGATCCGGTTACCTCTTGCCTTATCAAAATTGTATACAAGATACGGTAAGTTCATAACAAAATTAAAAATATTTAATGGGGATGATTTCAAATCCTTATTCCAAAGAATATTTGCAAAAAAACGTCCAAAACGACCAGGTTTTTCATATTGATTTTTCTGGCCCTTAAATAACATGTAATCCATTAGGTTTTTATAATTGATGTCATCTTTAGGATAAGTATCATATTTTGATAAAACATATTTATAAAACTTTATTGGTTGATTTTTTCTATTGTTGGAAGGCCCACTTTCTTTAACACAATGTCTGAAACTTTGAAGCATGGATTTAATTACAGGCTGGTACCTTATTTGTTCAACCTTTTTGTGTAAACCATTTGATTCAAATGGATTAAGCATGTTGTAAATTTAAAATATTTTTTTGCGATCAATGCAGCTGCCTGCAGGGAATGCAATAATTTACTCCGGGAAGGAAGATAAAATTATTCACCTATCGCATACTCAAATTATCACAACTATAAAATAGCTTTTCGTCTAAAGTATGTTTGAATACAGGGACTTTGAATTGATTGTTGTGTCTTTATTTCTTGAAAGCCAAATATGGCTTTTTATTCCACTATCCTTTGTAGATTTGCTTGCTAAATACAATACTCCCCCTATGGGTTTCAAATATTTGATACCGTAGCATCACCATTAATAATTATGCTTGATGATACAATTGTAAGAGTTCTCTAGTCACGTTATTTATTACACTAATAGGTTATCCTTGAGTTCTAAAGACCTTAAAATAAAACTTCCCTTGAATGGCTTAATTCCGCGTGATGCACATCTATAAATTTGTTTCAGATACAATAAAAGTTGGTATGCGTTTGATCAGATTCCATTTCAAAGGTTATCAGCCATTTTACCTAATAAACTAAGTAAAATAATAAACAGCAGTCTTTTGGTAAAATGTAATTTAAATATTAGTAATCTTTTTCAAACTTCAATTAAAAATGTTTCAAATGATTAATAAAGGAAAAAGAAAATAAAGAATGTAAGCAGTATGATATATTCAATAAATATTTCAATAAATTAGCAATTTTTAATAGGTAGTAAGCTTTATTACTGCTATCAAGAAGTAGTTTAATATTTAACATATACTGATGAGCTTTTTTAATACTACTTTTTTTGGCTGCGAATTCAAAAAAATAACAAAATAGTACGACATTACAGTTGCAAAAATTAGAATTACCACCGACATTTTTAGAATACGTTACATTTGAATGATTGTTTTAATAACCATAAAAACGTTAGAATAATAGTGAGGTAAACAAGCTTTATTCTATTTTAGGTATAATGGAGTTAATAACCAATATATAGTTATTATTTCTTTAAAGCCTAGATATTAAAAATTTAGGTCGAACGAGGAATTAATTACTCTCGTCGTATTTTATCCATTTCACCAGTCGATTAATATACTCAACTGGAACTTGAATATAATTACACCACCATTAGATTCCAGTGAATTATCCTAGAATCTATTTTGTTTTATTTTTTTGGATTTTTTAGAATTCAGTGCTAGTTACAATATATAAATATAGCATCAAAATCATATATAACCTACATTACTGATGCTATTAATTTATAAACATAAGCTACCAGATAGAAGGTTCAGCAGTTGTTAGAAAAATGATTCATATAACTGATATAGGGATTCCTATATCATAAGGGTAATTGATATTCTAATGAGTTTTGATCTCTTTATATAAATTTCGAAGCATTCAATTATATGTCGTTTGCAGTCAATACTTGTATGTTCAAATAATGGGTTTACAGCTTATATTGTGCATAGTGGTTTGAATAACCACAAAAAGGATATACATTTCTCTCTCTTTAAAAATCACAAATAGAAAAATACAAAATCATTAGAATGCTTAATCCATTTGAAGGAAAGGGTTTATTCAAAAAGATTGAAAGTAGAAGGTGCCATGCTGATATTAAAAAGATTATTCAATATTTTGGTAATCGTGCTAAAGAATGTGGATCTTCAGATAGAAAATGTCAACCAATAAAGTTTGATAAATACTTGATATCAAAAACTGAATTAAAACATAACAATTATAATGGCAAAAGTCCCCATGATAAATGCTATAATAATAAAGAAAAAGATAAATATAAGGAGGACATAGATTATAAAAGGATAATGGATTATATGCTATTTGGGGGAAAGGAATACCGATATGAAAATCCTAGCCGCTTTGGACGTTTTTTTTCGATTATTCTTTGGAGTAAAGATATTCAGGCAAGCCCAATTAGTATTTTTAATTTTGTTATGAATCTACCATATCTTGTTTTCAATTTTGATATGGTTAAAAATAACAGAGTAGCAACAGCGTCAAGTAACTCAAAGATAATGAAAAAGTTAGGTTTACACTTAATTCCAATATTTTTAGGTCCGCACAATGTTAGCGATATAAGTTCCGTGATGAATAAATACTACAATAAATATCATAAAGCTTCGGATTGTTTTGATGAAGAAATGTTACAGATGTTAAAATCCCTTTATTCAGTTGAATATGAAGAAACTTGTACCATACTTGAATTACAATCCCAAAATTATTTTAAAGACATTTTGAAATATATTTGTACTTTTGTAAATTATACAAGTAATAGTGATTTAAGTATTCAGAGTAACAGTCATAAACATTTACATCTTAGAGATATTATCCCCGATGTCCTGGAAAATGAATCTTATCTTATTGAACCTGATTTAGTAATATTTGACAAGGAAAATGCTGCTAGAATAATTATCGAGATGAAAAGGGCTCCTATGTTTAAAGGTTTTAAGGTTCCTGAAATTGGTGATATGATAACTCCATTTCGTAATAATGAGAATGGGGATCTTTTAATAAAAGACAAAATTTCCAGATTTCATAAAATGTTAGACCAATTGCTTGTCAATATGTTAGGTTATGATTGTCCTAGAGGAATATTAAGTGATGGATATACAGTTATACTTGTTGAAGTTGAAATCTCAAAATTAAGCAAACAGTGCAAGAAGATACATATTAATGAAATCCCACTTACCATGACTACATTCGATTGTAGAAGTTCAGATCCAAGTTATCTTCAATGGCTCCTTGCTTATTTGATGAAAGCTACTTTGGATCCTATTAGCTTTGATCCAAATAAATTACTAAGCTTTGAAGTAATGCAATATACCAAGTATTCATTGACCGAAGGAGATAAATATGTAGATGACAAAGAAAATATTAATAAGAAAAATACAGATATTAAACCTGACCATCACCTTTCTATGACACGTAATGATCAATTGCATTATTTGTTGGTTAAAATTAAAGCAATAAATGTTAAAGATTTAATTTTGGAAAATATCAATGATGAAGAAACAGTAAATGTTAAAATTTTTGATATTACATTACTTAAAGACAAAATAATTAGGGAAAAATATGATCAGGAATCTGAACTTGCCCAACGTCTTACGAATCTGAATGCTAATACAATATATTTGAAACAAACCAAGAAAGAGTTATCTTATGTCGAGAAGGATCGCCCAATTAAAGGAAAGTTCATTGCTTCAAGATATTTGGAATCCAATCAACTCCCAATGAACAAGGAAATCTTTGCTATGGCATTTCAACAATTAAAATTTATTCATGAAGCAGGATTGTTACATGGTGATATTCAAGTAGCAAATATTTTATTTGATGATGGAAATAAGAAGGTTTACATTATTGGTTGTAAAAATACAGGCACTAAAGAAAAGGATATTTCTGACTTAGAGAAAATTTTTAAATGTAAGAGTTAGACAAAGCTACATTATTTTGTATTAGTTATAAAGCTTCCATAGAAGCAGTTTCATGTCTACCAGTTAATCTTAAATCATTATCATTACCATATAATAATAAATGTTCTTTATTTCCAGTAGCTAATTTAGAAATAGCTTCTTCAATATATTTCATACCACCTTCATTAGTACGTGATTATGTAATTTCTTCTCTCTAGTAAATATTGCATGCCCTGCAGGCAGCTGCATTAATCGCAAAAAAATATATTAAATTTACAACATGCTTAATCCATTTGAATCAAATGGTTTATACAAAAAGATTGAACAAATAAGACGCCTGAAGGTTACTAAATCCATGCTTCAAAGTTTCAGACATTGTGTTAAAGAAAGTGAGACTTCCCACAATAGAAAAGATCAACCAATAAAGTTTTATAAATATTTTAAATCGCAAAATGATATCTACCCTAAAGATGACATCAATTATAAAAACCTAATGGATTACATGTTATTTAAGGGCCAGAAAAATCAATATGAAAAACCTGGTCGTTTTGGACGTTTTTTTGCAAATATTCTTTGGAATAAGGATTTGAAATCATCCCCATTAAATATTTTTAATTTTGTTATGAACTTACCGTATCTTGTATACAATTTTGATAAGGCAAGAGGTAACCGAGTAGTAAAGACGCCTCTCAGTTCACTTGCAATTAAGTCGTTAGGTAGTCATTTTATTCCAATATTTTCGAGTCTGTGCAATAGTACTCAAATGCAAAGATTGATAAACAAATACTACAATAAATACCACGGTATTACTGATTGCTATGATGAACAGATGCTAGAAATGTTGAAATGCCTTTATTCAATTGAATATGAGGAATTTCAGACCATTCTTGAACTAAATTGCCAGAATTATTTTAAAATGGTATTGCAACATATGTGTACTTTCGTAAATAATACAAGTAATAATGACTTGAAGGTGGTTGAGGAACACAGAAAGGTTATTAAAACTGCAAAAGTTGATTCCAATTGTTTATATCAAGATCAATTACTTTATACTGATTTGGTGATTTTTGGTAAAGGTGATGTTGCCCAAATCGTAATCGAAATGTACAATTTCCCATTTTTCAGTGCTACCAATGTTCCAGAATTTCGTGAAATGATGAGGTTGATTCAAACTTCAGCAAATGGGGATACATTAAGAAAGAATCGGTTTTTAGAGTTTAGGGATGGACCAAGATTTTTTGAAACACTAAATCAGTTGCTTGTTTATATGATAGGTTATGATTGTCCAAGAGGAATATTAAGTGATGGGTACACAATTATCTTAGTTGAAATTGATACTGCAAAATTAAATAATAAATGCAACAAAGTTGAAATTAATCAGATCCCAATTATTATGACAATGTTTGATTGTAGAAGCGTAGAACCAAGTTATCTCCAAGGGATACTTTATTTTATAATGAAAGTGGTGTTAAATCCCGTTCGTTTTGATCCTAAAAAATTACCCAACTTAAAAAAACTAAGAATTGAAGGGGAACTAGTTGGAGATTTTGTAGGTGGTTTAGAGAATGACTGATACTTGACTACTTAAACAGTCGTGCCCTACAATTATTGTATTGAAGATAGGACTAAGTTGGTTTAACAAAGTCCGCCTCTTTTGGTTCTATTAAAAATCTGAAAAATAATATGTTAGAAGCAGTTGTTAAAATTCTTTTCCGTTAGAGGAATGTACCTTATTTAAGGCTATGGATCATAACGAACTTCAAGAGATCTTGAATATGGCTGATTTCTCTCGACAAGTTCATGAAACAGGATTATTTCATTATACATTTTATTTAATGATTGAAAATACTATTAATCTAAAGTTTTTTGACGAGAAAATGTAGATTATTTAGTGATTTTTCGTTAAATAAATTAACAGAATAGACTCTTTATATATTTAATAAAGCTTCATAATTTCACAATGCATATCTATCGTACGTTGAATCACATTAAACATATAATTTAATAAGGGGATGATTTCAATGATAATAATTGACCTAATTCATGGAATCTTTCAGTGCACTCTAATATCTATGGTTACAACCATGATACCTAGATTTAATTGTTCAAAATTTATGAGATGAAATGCTTGGAATAATTGAATTTCCCATTAATTGGATTCTTAGTAAAGGAATCATCATAGACCTGAATGTTTTATTGACGATCTTGATTATTGTCATTAAAATGGGTTTCTTTTGCTAAACGATTGCTTTGAATTAGATATGTTAACAGATTCCTTACAAAATTTATTGACAATGAATACTACACTAGTGGTGCATTAGTTTAAATATTGTTGATACATATTATAGATTAGGATTTATATAACTTAATAAACTAAGAATAAAATGAATAAGGATTATAAAGCTTTTAATTATTATGAAGGTAAAGTAATTAGAAACAACGTAATAATTAAAAATTTTAATGTATGGAAAGAAAACTACGAGTATTACCACTGTAATTTACGTCAAAATCTAAATAATCCTCATCAAATAGAACATTCGAAACTGAAACTACTTTACTACACCAATGGAACATTATTTATGAGATGAGGTTTCTGAACTTAGTGTCGTGAACATGAAGGATAATTGAAATAAAGCATAAAGGGTGAAATGTACCTAGGAATACCAATAGAACTGACGGTATGATCAAGACGGTGATAGTCCCCGTAATATGCCATTATTATCTAATTGATCAAACATAGCCGTTGCAATTATTTCGACCTAAACAATACGCCCAATTGTATCGGAATTATAACGGGTTTTCCAAAACAACCTGCAATAATGACGTATGATAAAAATGTCGCAATGCACCACTACCAATTTGAGCAATCTTGCAAATACATCAATACCTATTATAAGCCACCGTTTGGATGGTTCATAGCCATGAAATTGTCGGGATCGATCGATTTTGATTTTGCATGTTTTTATAATTAAAAATGACCAATTCAATGGGTGAGTGCAGTAAAGATGAAGATAATTACATCAGAAGCTAGAGTACTAACGGACCATTACTAATGAGTTTTTATTACCAACTTTCTTGTATTTGGGATTCTTTGTCACAGTCTACTGATACACTTGTGGTTCATGCAGTTTCGGTGTTCATAATGTCATGAATGATCAGACTCTAAACAACCTTCTATTTCCCTGGATTGGCGACAGAATCTCGAGCATCGGTAAGCCTTTATGTCAATGATAACAGAGTAGAAGCTAACCCAACCTATATTCCCTAAATACAACCTAAACCATATACACATGATAATTTTGACCTAACCCGGTCATGGTAATCTATGAATGAGTATAATTACCAAATAAATCATTTGATTCCATGATCTTGGCTTCATCCATTAAAGGTTTAATGCATAACCAACCAGTTTCAGTCCTAAAATGTCTTGATAAAGCATCACTCCTAGCAAATCTTTTACCACAACCCCATTTTGTTTTACCATCTTTCAACATTCCTTCACATTTAAAATTTTTTTCACCATTATGTAATAGTTCATGTCTTTTTTTATCATGACTTCTGGCAAAAGTTTTGGGACAAAGTGAACATTTAAATGGCTTTTCACTAGAATGAGATTTCATGTGGGATTTTAAATTATAAGGTTTGGCAAACATTTTACCACAAATTTGGCATGGTAATTTATTATCATCATTTAAAATAATGGAATTTATTGAATTATTATTAATATCATTTGGACTTTGACCCGATCTAGTTCTCTTTTTACGTTTTAAACTAGGGGAATTAGTATAGTTTATAATGGAACTATAATCAATGGAAAATTTATCATCATCTTTTTCAAATTTAGGGTCAAAATAACTGGTATTTATATGCAAATGATTAGTTTGAGGGGTTGGTTGTAATTGTGGTACTATTTGAGGATGAAATTGATGATTCTGATTTATCAGAAATTGATGTATTTGACCAGTTGGTAATTGATTTATTTGATTTATTTGATTCAATTGTAATGGTTGATGTAAGATATCATCATAATAATCTTTAGATGAATAAAACTGTAAAGGTGGTAGATTACTTTGATTACTATTATTATGTTGAATCCCATTACTATGATTATTTATGATTGGAGTATTGGAAACACTGGAACTACTAGAAATAGGGGCCGGGGTGGAATTATAATGTAAATTCCCTCCCTGGCTATTATTTGCACCTCCCGTGATTCCTGTGGTTGCTGAAACGGTCGAGGCCGTTGCAAGTGATGTACCAATTGGTTTAATGGGCATGATATTTTGAGGATACGATAATGATGGTAACAAGGGTTTAATATCTTGATTGAACATATTATTTGAGATCATAACTCCAAGTAATTAATAACTAGAACCCTCAATATTAAGTGAATTGGGCACTGTTAATTAAGGATTCAGATTTTTTTTAGGATATTTAATGTCCTTTATATATTTTTTTGTCTTTGTCTCGTTTTTTGGGTTATTTTTACCCTCTTCAAGTTACCGATAATTTTCGAAATTACCTGTCAAAATTGTCGCTAATCTCCCAACGTCCTGCGACACTGTCAAAAAAAAAAAAAAAAAAAAAAAAAAGATATCCAAAGCCTTCCAATATGGGCTATCATCGAAAGAGGGTTGGTATTAAACTATGGCTACCACAAGAATATAGAAGGATGGGTTCGGGGTGATTATACAATGATTATTTACTAATATTTACTACTATATAGTATGAAATATAAGTAGAAATTAACCTATTTTGTTTACAAAAATACTGTTCGGGGATTAACCTATCAACCCAAAGAATGGGAATTCCACATCCTCCTGTAATGCTGTGCAACTATGATAATTCCATGTCCCAAGGTTCACTGCCCTTGAAATTAAACCATTATTACGAACGGTTTATACCAACGCATAGAATTAACCCAGCCCATATCGAACAATATAGCCTTATTCTTATTCATGGTAAAATTATGTAAAGGCTTATACTGCAGGCTTATAGTTTACCGTGTTGGAGTAGGCGGGAAGTTGAATATATTGCTCAATCCCCTCTGGACAACTGTTATTGTCATTTCCGAATAAATTAAAGCCACTTGATCCGATAAACACGGACCGGTGAGAATTTGGAGACATTAGGTTAAGGACCTTGGATCCGAGATTATAAGCTTACAAGCATTGGTTCGATGATATTAGCTATTTATCATAATGAATGATTGGTGTAAATACTAGAATATTTTATCGATCCATTATAACCTTTATCATTATTGCTATAAAATATTTTACATTATCCGTGAGAGATGTCCCCAACCAGGCTTAAATGCTAAGGAATGCAGTGGAATTATTGAAGGACGTACGTTGACCAAAATTTTCATGACCGGTCTAATGTCTAGCCTGCAATGTCGCAGCCTTCCTACCTATAATGACTAATCTATCTCATCTAGAGTGTAATCTATCCCATCAGTATGTCTCGCATAATGTCGACAAGTTACTAATTGCCTTATACCTATGCTTCAATGCTGGCAGTGGTATATTACTACTGCTAATGCTAAAGCCAATGTTACAGCCCAATCAGTTTTATAATTCTGATTGTTGGATTGACATGTAACATTGGCTTTATCCGCATAAAATCGTAGGTATTGGATGAACTTCTCATCACCTGCTAATTAAGTTATAACCCAGAAGAGCAGTTAGAATCAAGTTTTTCAATTTCGGTTTATCAATTACCATTATATCCATTTTAGAGAAATCATTATGACTATATATTGAACATCAAAACCCCAAATCCTTACCATCTAATGCGGGAGATACATGGGAAGAAACTCCATAAATAGTGAATTTCCCTATAAATGGTGATGATACTATACTGTAACTACCTAATACTGTTGCACGTTATCGTTAACATCCGTTATCTTACAATTTAAAATTTTAATCAAGATTAACTCTGAATTATCATTATTAACATAATTATCTAGTTGTCGATGATCAATATTGGAATTATTCAAATGTAAATCCCTTAAAAATTTATACTTTTCATCCGATTTATTAATTATGGTACATTCACCATTCAACATTACACTAACACTACTCAATTCATTCTTGTTTAAATTGGTAATTAATTCAAATAATGAATTTCTTCTGCCACCTTCTCTTGATTCATCAGTGGTTTTATCACTTATCCAATCATGAACTAACATTGACACTCTATTATTACTTTGAATATTGTCAAATTTGGTGGTATCTTTTGGTGTGGTGATAATAATAAAATCTTCCTGGTCATCTTGATAATAAGTATAATTCATTAATGACACATGAGGGAAATCATTTTTACTCGTGGCTAAATGAAGAAATCTGGTGGATTTAACCAACTTTTTAGCTGAATCAGGGATCATTGAAGTGGTGGTATTTATTACTTGTCTTTAAAGATCAATGTCTTTGTTATCGGTGACCCTTATGATGGTTAAATGATGATTTTTCAGGTTCGCGCACCACGAAGTTCGTATATAACAACATGAGTGAATTTGATATTGATTTCCAACCCGTTAAAAATTTAACGGACGAAGAAATTGAAAATGATATATTATTAAAGAAGTTAAAGCATCAACGGAATCTTAAACAAGAAGAAATTAATAAAAAACGTAAATTAAATCTAGATTATTTTAAACGATTTAGGTTATTTAATAATGAAGTTAAGAAGCGAAAGTTAAATGAAGGTGATGAAGAGGTAACTGACCTTAATAAGCAAAAACAAGTACGAAATGAACATAAAGTACAGGAGAATGATACTACAGTAATAGGTACCAGTAACCTACCACTAGAAGAAAAAGAATTATCAACTGAACGAGACGCATTAAATCAGCTTGGGATGGACAACAATAAAGCATTGAATGAACCAGAAGTGATAATAGAAGAAGTAGAGGAAATAGAAGAAGTAAAAAGTAAAGGAAAAAATGTATCAGAAACGGAACAAGTGGTACCCGAAGAAAAAAGACAATCAAAAATCAATGAAGTAGTTGATGATGATGACGAGGAACAAGAAGACATAATGTTGCATGAATCGCCCAATCCTACCCAAAAACAATCTAAACAGTTGTCTGTGCTGGAGTCAGTATCTATTCCTAAATCTGATAACCTAGAATCGGACCATGATATAAATTTTATTAAAACCACCATAAAACGTCAATTTTTAAACCCAAACATTAATTTCCCACAATATCAAGAATTGTTTAATTTAATGCAGAGTACAGTGCGTGATAATGAAGGCAGTTCAACGTTATTAATTGGCCCTAAATCATGCGGCAAAACATTATTAATTAACAAATGCATTAATCAATTATCTGAAGACTACCCTGAACAATTTATTGTTATCAGATTAAATTCATTTATTCATAATGATGATATTAGTGCCATTAGAGAAATATCAACTCAATTAAATAATTTTTTCCAAAGTCATGGTTATGATATAAACATTGAAACTAGACAATTAAGTAATACTTTTAAACAAGTTTTAAAAATTTTAGATTCTGATTTAGGTATTTCACTAGTTTTCATAATTGATAATTTGGAAAATTTTACCGTTGGTAATAAACAAATTTTATTATATAATTTATTGGAATTAACTACTAGTTCAAGATCAATATTAGTTGTCGGTACAAGTACCAAGTTTACCACTAGAGAATTACTAGAAAAAAGAGTTAGGTCAAGATTTAGTCAACGGTTAATTATCATGAATAAATGCAATAATTTTGACGATTTCGCCCATCAATGTTTAGCTAATTGTAAATTAGGAGAAATAGAGTTGCAAAAGTTAAATAATAAAGAGTATGGAGAAAAATGGAATAATCAATTTAATGTTGAAAATTTAAAAAAGTTTAAAAATTTATCAAATTTATTAATATCAAATTTTAATAGCGTTAGAAATATTAAATCGTTTACCAATTCAATGTTTTTACCAATATCTTTAATTACAACAAGTAATTCATTTATTCAAGATTCTAAGATACCAGTAACGGGTAATAATAATAGTAAACATTATCTTGAATCATTAATTAAAAGTTTATCTAATCTTGAAGTTTTGTTAGTTATTTCACTGGCTAGAATCATTGAAAAATCAAATCTAGTAGCATTAAATTTTAATTTATCATATTTAGAATATACTAAAATGATAAATGATTTAAACAATTCAAGTACCATAATGAAATCCTCAAGTATAGTAAATCATTCAATATTAAGTAATGTTAAGATAACCCATAAAGTTTGGGATAGTGCCATAATGAAGAATTGCTGGGTTAATTTATACAAATTGGGAATATTAATTGATTATGTTCCAAATACGGTGGAAAGGGGGGTTAGTATTGGTAATTCAAATAAACATTATATGATGGAAGATACTAGAATGTTTCAAATTGACATATCATTAATGGAATTAAATGAATTAATTCAAGGTAAATACAAGGTTCTAACAAAATTATAAGAGCAAACTCGCAACTTGATGTTTACTATTTATAGTCTGTATCATTTTATTACGAGGAATTTAATAATACGGAAAGATTGGAATTAAGTAAGTGAAGATATGACTGACATACACTAATGTCGAATATGTAGAATTTATAGCATAATATAAGGTTATTAACCATTAAGTTTTCCTAAACTATAGGTTATCTGTAAAATTAATTCCACGCAGTCGCTTAAAATTATCAACCCTCATTATCAAAATTTCCACAGAATAGAGGAATCATATTAAGATAACCTTGATAAAAATCGTGACGTATATATCACAGGTAAGAGTTACCACTCTTGTAAAAAAGTGATAATATTTTTTATTACGTAGATCCAACACTGTAAATCAATGCCCTTAATTGAGATGGAATTTAACCACATTTAATTGTAGTATGCGGAAAATATACTTTTAGGCGCCATGCATAGAACTTGACGATTATGAAACAAGTTTGATGTTTCAAACATAAAAAATAAATTACCACAATATTGAGAAATGATACTTAATCATGATAACCCCAAGATTTTCGACACCTATATTTTTTAAAGAAAATCATTAGGGGCAATCGTAGTTGCTTTTTACGGTATTCTTATTCAAATGTCCATGATTGACGCTTCTGTTGATTCAGTGTCGAGGATTTTACAATCAATTTCCAGTAAGTCAGATGGTGAAGATGACGATAAATTTGGTAGTGAAGGTATTAGTAGTGTTCATGATTTTCTTGGAGTAGAGAACGGTACTGGAACCATCAATTCTGGGAATAATGATACTAATACGGAAGCCAATGAAGTTTTATCCAAGCAATCATCACATCGGCTAAATTCTGGTATTACATCTGAAGATATTAACTGTAACAAAAATCATAGTTTAAACAGTTCAAATGCTGATAAAAAAATTTTATGTCAAAATATCAATAGAAATTTTAAAAAAACACCCAGAGGGAAAGTACTTGAAAATAATCTTAAAGATGTTTATTCATTAATGATCTTGAATTTAAAATTGACTGAAAATAATATGCATAATCATCATGGTAATAAAAAATTTAGTATTATTAAACCTCCACCGTTTAGTTTTACCATGGAAGAAGGAATCGTGATTCTAAAAAATTTAACATACAATATCGAAACCTCGATTTCCACCATTTCACTATCGTATCAATTAAATAATAATATTGGCGATAATTTATTGGTTAAATTTTATGATGCAAAATTATTACATTCACCACAAGATAGAACTAGGGTTAAAATTAAATCAGGAGTTTATTTACAACCAACACCCAAGGGAGTGACAATACTAAAACAATTTATTAGTGATAACGGTATAAAATTTCAAGTCTTGCCAGATATTTTGAGTTCAACTTTAAATTCCATGGAGTTATTTGTTTTTGAACGAAATTATTTAAATGATAAAATTATTTATTCAAACCACTTGATAAAAATATTGTTTATCAAAATGTTTGGTATGAAACCCAATGTATGGTCACCGTTCAATGAACCCGAAAAATTTAAAATTAATATTAAAGCTAATTTGAATTATTTGGATAATGATAATATTGACATAGTAAGCCATTTAAAAGATAACTATGTTACTAGTCCTTTATATCATAAATACTTTACTAATCCAGAGTCTTATTCTCATGTTCAATATTTTTTACTGACATCAGGGGTTAGAGTCTTTTATAATAAAGTAATAGGTGATGTTAAATATAGATATTTAGTTAGTGGTAAAGCTATTGGTCAATGGTTAATGGATTGTACTGATAGTTTATCAATCAAAAGTGTTATTGAAATTGGAAATTTGTTTATCAAGGTAGGGTTATTAGCACCAATTCAACGAGAAACTTCATTTTCCACGGAACATTCTTCATTTTATACGATAACTGATTATGGTAAAAATAAACTATGTTGGTACAGGAAACGAAAATTAATTAACAAACCTATGAAAAATATGGCCACAGGCACTAATGATAAAAAGTTCACAAAAAACTATGATTTGAAAGTTTTTTTGTCTGACCCTGGTTTAAAGTATTTATTTAAATTACATTCAATAAATGAATTCTGTGGTGAAAACATTGATGCTTATATTCAATTGAACTTGTATACAAAAAAATTCAAATTATTACATAAATTAATTAGTTACATTCAATCGACTAACGCAAATAAATCCATAGATTTTAACACTAAATGTAAAAATCACATTATTAAAATTTCAAATGATTGTTTATCATTAGCTTATCATATTTATTTCACATATTTATCAACAGATGCTTCATTTATTTTAAATATTGATTATAACTTAAGGAGAAGAATTACTTCAATCTTAATTGAAAATGATAAAAGTTTCGATACTATTTATAACCAGAATTATCTAAAAACACCGATATTAGAGAATGAATCATCTAGTTCAAACTTTGAATTGAGAGGTGAAACTACAATGATAAATAATAGTGAAGCCGATGAATACATGGAGGCTGAGGTAAGTAATACCTTGCAAAATAATACCAATAAGGAATTCTCCAGTGATAATATAAGATTCAATGATAATGAACCTATTGGACTTACTGTCACAGAAGAAAATATCAATATCACCCTGAAAATGCTAACTTCGATTAGTTTGGATTCAAATAAATCAAAAGTATCAACATTAAATTTAAAAACTGGAGAACAAGAAGATGATAATACGTC
The DNA here is from genome assembly GCA_030572415.1 of Yamadazyma membranifaciens. Taxonomy (NCBI): domain Eukaryota; kingdom Fungi; phylum Ascomycota; class Pichiomycetes; order Serinales; family Debaryomycetaceae; genus Yamadazyma; species Yamadazyma membranifaciens. The sequence continues at coordinate 359,710 of JAJLZV010000004.1, forward strand.
AATATTTAGTTCTCATCCTTCTGTTGATAAAAATAATATAATCATAATTGATGAAGCAGCTTTTTCAGCTCCTTCAAGTCCCAGAGACAAAGAATTTAATGATGTATATAATTTATTAACTAGTTTTACACCTATCGCTAATGAGTTAATGATGAATATTTATAGAATGATGGAAGTAGACTCATTTTCAAAATTTGTAACTTCTGAGTTATTTCATGATTATAGTGTAATTTTTGATGAAACCTAATTAATGAATAGATGGTGTATGTATTTTTGAAAATTACCATATCTTTTTTTATTTATATATGCTCTAATTATTCTCCAGAGGGTATGATAGTAAAACAACAAGGCACAAAGAAAAATTACATAATTTATGTAATATACTACTATAATACATGATTAATTAGATTAGACAGTTAAGCAATTGGTTCCAAAGCAGTACCCTTTTTGATGGTTGCCCAACCAATTAAACGCCAATGTTTTTCAATACGTCTTGATAATGCAATTTTTTCGTTTACTTCAGTACAAGCAGGGGAGGTTAATTGTAATCTAGCCATATCAGCTTTAACAGCAATAACTCTTGCCCCAGTTGCAGTTGAACCAATATTAACCATTAAAACTTCACCAGTATCTAATTTACGAACTTTGGCCCCTTTTTGACCATCAGTTTTAACCCCTAATAATCTTCTTAAAAGGAAATAATTAATTTCTATATCGGTATAAATTGATGGTAAATCACCTTTAGATCCCACAACTTGACCAACTAATCTATCGGCTCTACATAAGGTTGGATCAACTTTAGTACCAACCCCAATTAAACCACCAGGCACAGCAAATTTTAAATCATTATTTTCAGCAAATAATGAAACAATTTTACTGAAAATTGGTTTACATTGAATTTTACTATTTTCATCGGTAGTAACAATACCAGGTCTAATTTCAATTTCATCACCAATTTTGAAGACACCATTCAAGATTGAACCACCAGCAACCCCACCTTTTAAGTCATCAATTTCAGCCCCTGGTTTATTAACATCGAATGATCTAATAACAATCAATCTTGGTGAAGCCATAAAATCTCTAACGGGTACAGGTATATAATTTACTATAAATTGATTAACAGCATCAATATTATATTTCAATTGAGCTGAAATAGGAACAATGGGTGCTCCATCAGCAATAGTACCTTTAATAAATTTTAAAATGGATTTTTCATGTTCCAAGGCACTTTCTTCTCTCATTAAATCAACTTTATTTTGTAAAATAATAACATGTTGTAATTTCATAATTTCGATGGCTGCTAAATGTTCGGAAGTTTGAGGTTGAGGACAACTTTCATTACCAGCAATTAATAATAAGGCAGCATCCATAACAGCGGCCCCTGACAACATAGTACTCATTAAAATATCATGACCAGGACAATCAACAAATGATACATGTCTTACTAATTTATATCTACCGGTACAACCTGGTTGTAAACATTTTGGTCTTATTTCTTTATCACTTTTAAATGATCTATAACATCCGGGAGCGGCACATGATTCATTATCACATTTATAAACTTTAGCATTAGCATACCCTAATTTAATGGTAATATTTCTTTCCAATTCATCTTTAAAACGAACGGTTTGAACACCTGAAATGGCTCTAACCACCGTGGATTTACCATGAGCTACATGACCAATGGTACCAATATTAATCGTGGCTTGTCTATTAATAATATCGGCTGATAATGGAGTTAATTCATTAAAATCAGGGTTTTCTGGTTGTTCAGGTAATCCTCCACCTTCTTCAAATTCTCTTTTAGCTTGTTCTTCATCAAATTCTTCATCTAATCCGGCAAATGAAACCGTCTTTTTTTGTTTCAGTTTATCGTCATCATCCTCTTCAAGTTCTTCATTATCACTAACATCATGTTCATATTGTACATCATATTCTTCTTCATTCATATCTCCACCGATAACAATATCAGGCGTAGCATTATCTATATCATCATATGACATTTCAATCTTTTATATTTTGATACCTTGCTTACAATATAATATATCTACAGTATATGTCCTCAAATTTTTCAATGAGAAAATTTTTTATGATTCCTGTACCCTCACACTACTTTCTGACCACTGGCAAAGCGTCGTGTGATGGCTCAAAAGCTTTGTGTTAGAAACAATCCGATAATAATCAGCAAGGGTATGCTACATATATTACAACGTTATATACATATAATAAACATAATAATGATGATATCATCATTATTGGGCATGGAATCCAAAATCATTCATAACACTATCGACATCTTTCCAAAGTAAATCACTATTAATATCAATAGCATCAAATTCAAGATTTTCTAAACTACCTTGTAGTGGTGATTCATGAAGTACCATTTGGGTTAATGATAATTCATTCTTTGATTTTTTACTATTGGTATTTTGGTTATTATTATTATTATTATTATTGTTGTTATTGTTGGTTATATTATTATTACTTTGGTTATGACTTGGAATAGAATTTAGTTGACTATCGGAATTACCTCTTGATAAATTCTTGATGGGACCATGAGAAAATTGATTAAGAATATCCGAATGGCCCATGGGTCCTAATTTAGCAGCTGATTGAGATCGATTAATGGTATTACCTGTGATTTCCATCCTACTACCATTGGGGAATAATGGAGGGGGTGAATTGGACATTATGGGGGTATTGATCAGGGGGAATTGATTCATGGATGTATGATTACCCCGTAAGGATGTATTTGATTTATGATAATTGGTTTCTGGAAATGGCATTTGTACATGTGAGGAATTACTGGAATTATCACTTTTCAACCGTGGTGATGATTCATTAGAATTTTCCACAAGTTTGAAAATATTACTACGCTTATTAGCCGATATTGGTTGTGGATCTAATGGTGTGGTTCTAATAATTTTTCTTGCCTTAGATTCTGCATTTACCGTATTACTTAATGATCTGGTTCGTTTATTTTTACTGGAAGTGTTGGATCCTGAATTAGATTTTGGACTGGCAGCACCGATTGCAGAGTTATTATTACCTTTACCATCTCTTGAACCATTATCATTTTCTTCATCCGATTCAACGGCATTTTCGTTCTCTTGATACCCATATTCTTCGTCTTCCTCTTCTTCATCTTCATTAGAAATTGCTTCTTCTCCAACTCCTTCTAATTGTTCTTGATTTTCCCTATTACTTTTTAAAACCCCCGCCTGTTGTCGTAAAACAAATAAACAATCAAAAAATACTGACGCTGACATTCTACTCCTAATATCAATCGTTAAATTACTCAAATTTCGTTGGTCTAATGATCTTAAAACTTGCCACATATTTCTCATTATACCACTTGATCTATGTGCCATATCATGTTTCAAAATTGAAGCTTTAGCGGCGAGACTAATGGCAGCTTGATAACTTTGTTTCCCACTACCAATATCGAGTACTTTCTTTAATGGAGAATGGGTCAATTTGGCAATTATACAGGATGTTTGCCATAAACTTAATATATAAACTGATGGTAAATATCTTACAAAATTTTTATCCTTTGCTTGACACAAATGGGAAAAATTAATTAATGCAATTGCTGAATTATATAATCTTACCAAGCCTTTTTGTAATTCAAAATGTGCAATTCTTGAAGAATCCATAAAATAATAGGTTAATAAATGAACCCTGGCAATAAGCAATTGGAATTTTCTATAACTTTCATTAGTGGGCAATTCATCAGTCAATTTTAATTCCAACTCATCTAATTGTCTTAATAAAACTTTCAATAATGGTAATCTTTCCGTTGGATCAATTAACCCATAAGGATCCAAGGGGTTTGAATTTAATGTCTTTGAAGCCTGGTCTTCAAACAGTGCAATATCTAACATCGACTTAATCGATGGAGGCACCGAAGTAGCATTACTTTGTCGAATTGATGACCATATTGAAGAATCAAACTGCACAAATGCTGGAAATCCAAACGCTGTGGCGATCGATTGTGATACTATGTTACATATTATCCAAGTCCTAAGTTGTTCATCACTTAATGATTGGGGTAATGATGGATTATGAACATTAATCCCGATTCTAATGGCATGAAATAATGCCAACCCTATAGTATTCCATGAAGTATCAGCACTTAATGATGAAGTAATTGGTGGCCAATAAGTATAGATTAAAAATGCTTGAACTGAATACACTGAACAGGCATTTAAGATTGGCTCATCTTCTTCAGTTGGAGTATATCTAATAATTGGTGATATGGTAATTTCCGCTAATATATCTTTAATGATTGGCGATAAATTTAATAATAATTCACGATTATGGAATTCTGTCATTCTTCTTAATGAAACTACCATTATAACCCAAAATAATGCAGGACATAATCGATATATTTTTTCTGGGCCATTTAATACATTGACTACTGGTAACATTGGATGATAATGATTGACATACTCGAGATATAAATTTTTTATCGTATCAGGTTGTAAAGTTATAGCATCTAAAGTTTTGGCTTCACACACAAGCAAATGATCAGGGATAATTATTTTAGTCAAAGGTTCATCCTGAACTTGATCTACAGTAACACGATTTATTGAGGGAGTATCAGGAATAGATGACGGATTAGTATCACTTGATTTATGGTCATTTACCGGTTGATGACTCGATGGATCGTGAGGTGGTAATTGTGAAGTAAACTGGGATGGTAATTGCGATGATAATTGCGATGGGAATGAAGATTGTGGAATATTCATTGGTATAGTCTGAGGTGTTAGTTGCTGCTGGTGCTGATGTTGATGCTGCGGCAGTTGGTGTTGTGGGAGGGAACGCATATCATTATTAAAATTCTCTTGGGGTTTTATAGGATAACTCAACTCCAATGGAGGGGTGGATTCTGTTTCGTGGAAATTAGCTAATGATGGAATCTTATTAATTAGTTCAGCAGCTTGATTAGCCGTTAAACTCTTTTTTAATTCACTAAATTCTCGTTCAATTTGCGCTATTCTGGCTCGTTTATAGGTCCTCTTATAATCTGATCTAAGATCACACTTTAACCCTTTTTTGGCACATCTACTACAAGGATTAGGATGTTTTTCATGAGCATCACATTTACTTTTTTGTTGTCTACATTCAACACATGCCATCCTTTTAGGGCGACCCGTTTTCGTAGCATTAACCGGAGTAACGTCATAATTGGTTCGTTGACTCGAATCTTCTTGCTTGATCTGTTCCGACAACGTATTGAACTCTTGCGTCATATTGGCTATATGAGCTAAATTATGGAGGGAATTTTGTCCTATACCATTATTCATCCTGAGTGATATGGAGATGAGCTTTCGCACCGTATTTTTAGTCAGTACTAACTAGTGTGACATCAACAGATTTTGTCATTTATTAACGATTAGTGATTTGGTTGTAATTATTACGATTGTAACGTATTGTCGGTAGGACCTAGTGGTGAGTATAAGCTATATAACGAGGGTTGACGCAAAATGTTACAAATTGCTTCCACGTTACGTAACGCTAGTATTGATGTATGGTTATTATGGTATAGTGTATTTCTTAGGATGTTTAGTTTTGGATTAACTAACCAAGTATTGGTACTTTTCCTTGAATCCATCGATATTGCTCAATCGAAAATTGGATTATTCATGTCGTTGACGTTGGTTGGTGATGTGTTAATCTCATATTTCTTATCATGGAATGCTGATATCATTGGTAGACGACGGGTATTGATAGCAGGGGCTATCATGATGATTGGATCGGGAGGAGTGTTTGCTTATATGTCAGATTATTTTATCTTGTTAATTTCCGCCATTGTTGGAGTCATTTCACCTAGTGGTGATGAAACAGGACCATTTAAAACTATCGAAGAAGCTTCATTAGCGCATTTAACCCCTCATGAACATCGACCAGAGGTGTTTGCCTTCCATGGATTATTTGGGACTTTAGGTACCGCTTTAGGATCGATCGTTTGTGGAGTGATTATTGATTATTTAAATTTAACGTTACAATGGGATTTACTTAGTTGTTATAGAGCGATCTTTGTATTATATACATTTATTGGTATCATGAAGTTTTTCATCATGATTTCCTTGAGTAAAAATTGTGAAGTCAGTGATCTAGATTTAAGTGATGATGAAGACTTTAATCGTGAACAAGATGTTGATGTTAATGATGACGATGACGACCGTACGGCTGTTGATGGTCATGATGAAACTACCCCATTAAGAGACCGTGAATCACAAAGAAATGTCGATGCTATTGATGCAGGATCTACTTGGAATGTTGCCTCTAAGTTATTGATTGTTTTTTTCCTTGATTCGTTAGGGTATGGATTTATGCCAGCATCTTGGGTGGTTTATTATTTTAAAATTGTATTTCAAATATCAGCAAGTTTATTGGGTACATTATTTTTTGTTACCAGTATATTTAATACAGCCACCGCATTACCTTCAGCAATTGTAGCAAAGTTTTTGGGCCCTGTTAAAGCCATAGTTTCCGTACAAGCTCCATCTGCCGTCTTTTTTATGATTATTCCATTTATTAATAATTTTATATCAGCTTCAGTTTTATTGATTTTATATTATGCTACTACGTCGATGGATGTTGTACCAAGACAAGTATTATTGGCAGCTGTAGTGAAGCGTGAAGATTTGACGAAAGTTATGGGTACCGTCAATACGGTTAAAACTTTTGCAAGATGTATTGGCCCCATTTTTACTGGTAAATTAGCTGAAGAAAATAGATTATCATGGGGGTTTTTCTTAAATGGAACCTGTACATTATTGGCAGATATAGTATTAGGAATAAGTTTTATTAAATTAGATTCTAAAATATTACGTAAACAAGGTCTATAAACAGGATAATAATGCTAATGAATTTATGTTTTTCAAGTTTTCACTCGGATGAAAATGAATTATAACAATATACGATATAATTTTTTATGCCATGGTAAAGCATTGTATTCTTCTTTTTCTAATGCAATGGTTTGTTTTAATAAATCAATATCAGTCTCTCTTCTACCAGTATCTAAATCCATTTCCTCTAATGGTACCAATTGATTAAATTTCCTAGAGTAAAGTTTATGACCAACAAAGAACACCAATACTACTACAGCACCGATATAATTTTCAAAAAATATGGTAGCATCAGGTTTACTTCCTACTGGGTATAATGAGATCCAAAATTGAAGACAAACAATCACTATTGATACGGTCAATCCAATTACTGCACCAGCAAATCCCGTTTTGGCCAAGTATGGTAATTCATCTAAACTTCTACCTTGAGCTTTCATCCCCATTCTAAACCTGATATGAACTAATGAGATACTTCCCCATGTAAATAATGTTGACATTCCCAGTAATGCCATTAACCAAGTAAACACATCGGCTTCTTTATCGGATGCTGAAACAAATGATAATAATGCAAAAAAGGCGGCAGTGGCAATACCTACTAATGGTCTACCTGATCTATCAACATATTTAAAGATTTTTGGTGCTAATCCTTGTTCAGCTAATGATAAGATGGTTCTAGAAAATCCAAATACGGCTGAATTACCAATGGCTAATAATGCAATAATCACCACCACGTTAAAAATTGATGGTAAAACTTTAATACTGGCCGAATTAATAGCAATGACAAATGGGGAAGCTGAAGCATCGGTGGAGGATGCACCAATCAATTCTGGAGAATCATGAGGTACTAAAAATCCCACCAATGTAATCGTTAACATGTAAAATACCACAATTCTATAAAACACCATTTTGATCGATCTTGGTAATTCTATTCTGGGATTACCCTGTGATTCACTAGCAGTTAAACCTATCAACTCAGTTCCTGCCAATGAGTAAACGGCTGTGATTAATACTGAGATAGTACCCTTGGCACCGTTAGTGAAGGCATCAACAAAATATTTATCACCCACAAATCCTAAATCGGTACCACCACAGATCATAATGATGGCTAAAATATTAAATCCAACGATACCTAAGAATTTGATAATGGCCGATGCAAATTCAGCTTCACCAAAACCTTTATTACCAGTTAAATTTAATCCGATAATTAATACATAAAAGATGGCCACCCAAGCTACGGGATTAATATTACTAGGCCAAAATTTAATACACATGGCACTAGCACAAAGTTCTAAAGGCAAAACCATGACCCAGAATAAGGCATAATTCCAACCTACAGCAAACCCCCAGGAAGGATCGACAAAACGTTTGGAATAAGCTGCAAATGATCCTTGAATGGGTAATACTGCCACTAATTCAGCTAAACTTTGCATGACACAGTATAAATACATCGATACAATCCCAAACCCAATTAATAATCCTCCAGCCCCTGAAGTTCTTAAGGCACTACCGGAACCAATAAATAATCCTGAACCAATACATGATGCTAAACTAATCATTCTTAATTGTAAAGGACTCAACGCTGGCTCAATAATCGTGGTATCTTCCTTTCGTTTAAACGAATCTTTGAATCGAGACCAACGTGTGGAACTCGTATCTTGTGTCTCATTACTGTCATACTGTTTAAATGATGCTTCATTACCACCATCTTGATAAAATTCTTTCTCGGATGATTTTACACTATTAGAAGTCATCGTCTTGGTGAAAAATTATCTCCTCAATCGACTAGAAATGATTATACCTATTTATGAAGATGGGATGCTATGATTCATCCCGTTTCAGGAGCCTAAACTAGTAACTAGGTTTTCTTTTTACATGACGTGCATGCGATGCCCTAACATCGGATTTCTGTTTTGTGAAAACTCTCAAAAAGGTAAAGTTATAGCGAATGATACCGTTGCCTACAATACCGGTAAGGCTATAATTAAACGTCCTATAATGTATCGAACATTCTACCAATTCTGGTATAGTAATGAATACATAATTATTAATGGTTAATGGACCACTTTGCGTCACCCATCAGGTCGTTAACCTTGCAATCATGTGTGCATGATCAGGCGATGAGATGAGGTGATGGAAGTAGTCAACCTATTTGTTATAGCTATCTATCTAGACTTAACCTACCTTACCTAATTAAATCCCTAGATCTACCTAATCCCCAGCTCAACGTTTGACCATGCCAATTGGCATGGTCACGGTGCATAGGGTACTTTAATGGGTATAGACGGATGACATCACATGTGACATTTAGGCTGCAAAAAAAAAAAACGTCGCACCACGCGATGTCTCCCCCAGAGTCTCCATGTCGCATATATAAGGTCAGGATTTAGCAAAACCAACCTCAACAAACCACGATTAGCTATCATGAGCGATCAGTTTAAATTTAATAGAGCCGAATCAGAAGCTAAACAGATTGAAGTATTGGGGATATCCAATGCTGATTATCCTCAATTAGATGGTAAACAAATCGGTGAATCGTTATATAAGACGATTAAAAAGGATAGCAATAAACATGAAATATATTATTTAGAACAGAAATCTACCAAACAACCGGTTTGTTGTGTAGAAGTTATTTTTAATCATGGATTTTATAAAGATGCTGATAAACGATCGATTACGGCTGCTCCTGATCCCGAATTATTTGGCGTAAAGCATGTTACCATCTTACAAATTGGTAAAGTATTGACCTCACCAGAATTTGAGAAATTAGGGTTAAGTAATATATTAATCCCCCAGGTGATTGATCAAGTTGAACATGATATTATTCAAGCGACCATTGCTAAAACCGAAGGTAAAAAAAATGAATTTAGTGATATGATTAAGGATAATGATGGAGGTATTGATAAAACGTTGGCCAATTATTATCTTTCGAAACAATATTTTTGGGTAATTTATTCTTCCAAGGGCAATTTTTATGAACGATTTGGGTTTAAATCCTATCCCGTGGAAATGTTCAAGGTCCCCACGTCAATTGCTACTAAACAACAAGATTTAATTAATACGTTGATGACTAAAGGATCGCATACTGATCCTAGTGCTGTGGGTAAGAAATTAAGATTATTAGATTTTACTAAACTTCAGGATCGTGATTTAATTTCATTTATGTTACAAGGTAAGGAATTGGAAATTTTAACCGAATTGAATAAACTGATCTTCCATTCTGAATTATCGGGTGATAGAAAATCAAGTTCATCATTAACTAATGTATCAACGTTGTTAAACATGACAAAACTTAATTCTCATGCTGAATTAGCCGCCATGAAGGATACAAAGTTTCAAGATCCTACCAAAAGTTTTGCCAATGGAGTAGGTAGAAGAAAATCATCCGTACAACATTCCAATGTCTCAAAATTTGCTATAAAACCCGATATTAATTACTTGACGGTTCAGAAATATCTTCAACAAGAATTTAATCAAGAATTAAACTTGGATGATGATATTATTAAACATAACAATATTGAGGGAGCCATATTTACCAATGATTTACAACAAAAATCTTACTATATATTATGGTCCATCATAAAAACTAATTTAGTTGTTATTGCCGTTGGGGAAATGCAATTTGATATTTTTGGTACCATGGGTAACCCTGGAGGTACCATGGGTGGAGTTAGACGTAGAAGTTCATCATTTAATGGGATTAATGAACTAGGGGGATTTAACTTTCAAGATTTGGATATTTTATTTTCCATTGCTTGTTATATTGGATCTCAAACGTCAGTAACCGACAAATCTTCTATCTTTGTTACCCTTAATGATTTACCAAATGCTATCCCTATCCCAATGTTGAATGATTATTTCTTGCATTATTTACCTAATAATTTTAATTTGATGAATCAAAGTTCCATCGATAAAGTTGAATTACTAGTTCATGGGACCGAGCAATTGGGTATTTTACCCATGGTTAGATTATTTGGTTCCAATTCTAGTGAATTTGAATTAGATTGGGTTGGTAATGGGTTATGGTCATGGATGTAGATCATCTATCCGTCGCAATATGTTTGTTGTTTAGTTATAGAAATGAAAATGTACGTTTTGATCATCACTTTACTAAGTCTCTCATGAGTTAGCTTAAGTTTAAGTTACTGTTGTATTAAGATATCATGCAAAAAAAAAATTTCATTATATTGAAACCCATGCCGGGACTCGAACCCGGAATCTTTTGATTAGAAGTCAAATGCGCTAACCATTACGCCACACAGGCAAATGTGAAATATAATGAAAAAAGGAACAAACCCATGCCGGGACTCGAACCCGGAATCTTTTGATTAGAAGTCAAATGCGCTAACCATTACGCCACACAGGCTGTTGTTGCTACAGAAAACTCTCGAAAATTTATAATTATTTTCCATGACAAATCGTGCGGAAACCATTTATGCTTCTGAAGGCTTATACTTTCTAGTCAGGATAGTTAAATGGGATGATCACCATGTCACGGTAATGATACTAAAATAGTATTTATTTTTGGAGTGGATATATTAATGACATAATATTCACCTAGGTTTTACTTAAAATTTGATAACCGTTGAAATGGGTGCAACTGATGAAGTCTAGAAAGAAATCTCGCCATGTCCAATTGTTAGATTATATAGTTACAGAGTGGACTAAAACTCAATGTTTATTAAAACTTTCTCAATACTCTACCTATCTAAACAGTTATAACATCTAGTAACATGGTATACCAAGGTCAAACATTATAACACGTTATAGCGGTTGGAGACGTTAGTAAAATATCCTCCCTCTAGTATTGCCTCTAGAATAATGCATCCAATGTACAACAGAGACATAATGCAGCACAACAACCAGCTAAACAACCACCTGCTATAAATGTTAGTATTAAACAATCGTTCTCATCAATAATCAATTCCAGGAATTACCTGAAACCATATAATGCATAAAGCATTGATGCTAATTTGACATCATAATATTATACATACCTCCGCCACCACTGGAACTTTGTTGCTGAACGTACATCGGTTGACCTTGTTGATAATAACCACCTTGAGGAGGATATTGTTGTTGATATTGAGGTTGATATCCTTGTTGATATCCTGGTTGATATCCATGTTGATACCCTTGATTATGACCACCAAATACTCCTCTATCTTGAGGACCTTGACCGTAATTGGCTGATGGTGGTGGACCACTAGGAGCGGCATAATCTTGAGTTTTACTATGGGACCATTCTGGTGGAGCACCGGTTGGTGCACTATATTGATCTTTAGACATAATGATATGGACTACTACAACGATAAATTAACGATTTGTTGATTGAAACTGACGGTAACCGTTGTAATTAACAAGGAGAAAGGAAATTTTTATATAGTACCTACTGGAGTAATTACCGATTTCTGCGCACCGTGAGAATTTAGATGACAACCATGGGCTATAGTTCCATGATGCAACGTTGGAGGATATTTTACCATAATCGCCGTGACATTGGTAGAGGTCCCTGATAATGTAACATGATATGATGTTGCAGATGTTAGAACGACGATGTTAACTATCAGAGAACTATAGAGTATATGAAAGCTACAATGCTATGCTAAGAAAATCGGGTTTAACTGACGATCATATCTGCCGGCTTAGTAGATCATGGTAGCCTGACTGATCGGTCTTTCATTTGCTTCTAGTGTTTAGTCTCTGGTCTCTGGTCTCTGGTCTCAAGTGTTTAAGCGTTCTGGTGTTATTGCCAGTATTGTAGTGTTAATGCTGTAGTGTTGTAGTATTCAAATCTAGTAGCGATGTTGGTACGAATTTACCGAACACTCGGAGATATATTCTTGCTTTAGCCAATCAAAGATTCGGATTGAGATTGGTCTTGGTATTATGTATTATTAGACGGTAGCACAGATTGATGGCGATATCTGGAGAATTATGACAATAGCTTAATAATCAATCGAAGGTTATCGTATTTGCTGTAAAGTGGCTAATTTGGCATGGATTGAAACAGGCTCAAAATATGGTAAAAATCACGAGGATTATGAACAATAGGGTTTAGGTTGCAATAATGATGGCAAAACAATTAAAATTAAATGTATACGAACTCCTGAGTTATCCCACTGCATTATATTAGTAGATCTCCAAATATATTTATAGGCTTGCATAACCAATAAATAAAAATAATTACTTAATAGAGGTTTAAATGGAACAACATGAAACATGATGAGCTAAACGTAACACAATTATCAACCATACCTCCAACCTAACCCATGCCTATAAAGACTACCCTAAATACCTAATATTGCAATATATTTAAATTTAGTAAATATTACCAATTTAAATTATTGCAGTATGAAATTCAGTTATTTATTACCATTATGGTTATGTTCATTAATTATGGCCCAAGAGTTCCCTGAGGGGGCCGTGTTAGCTGAGTACCCCATTAGTGATGATACTCAAGCGGTATGGGCACAGAAGGATGGGGTTGAATATATCTTGGTACTTAATACTACCGTATTAAATATTGCCTTTACCTAGATCTTATCGTGATATAGGGTTGGTGACAGGCTCATGGTATAGTTAGATGATAGCTCAAAAATACATGATTGATAGGTTACGTTATTCTCTATTTGGTATTGTCTAGCCTATAATCTCTAGTGACACTGTGAAATAGGTTGCAGCCCTACGTTATCGTAGGGTTATCACCTGGGATTAACGGTTTCCGGACATTGTCGCATAACGACATCTCACCACGACCGTCACAAATATCACGTGGAAAAACTCAGGGCGGATACCTGATGTCGCACAGCGACAATGAAAATGGGAAACCATGAAAATTTTTTGAGACAGTTCACAGAGGAAGCGTGAAAAATTAAAAATTTTCAATAAACACTATAGTAATGTCAGACGTTGAAGTTGAAACACCAGTTGTTCAAGAAGAATTTAAAGTTATTGAATTAGCTACCAAATTACCTGTTGAAGTTCAAAAAGCTCAAGGTGATATCAAATTATTTAATAAATGGAGTTATGATGATGTTGAAGTTAAAGATGTTTCATTAGTTGATTACGTTCAATTAAAACCAGTCTTTTTACCAGCTTCAAATGGTAGATATGCCAACAAAAGATTTAAAAAAGCTCAAATGCCAATTGTTGAAAGATTTACCGATTCATTAATGATGAATGGTAGAAATAATGGTAAAAAATTAAAAGCTGTTAGAATTGTTCAACATGCTTTAGAAATCATTCACGTTTTAACCGAACAAAATCCTTTACAAGTCTTAGTTGATGCCATTGTTAACTCTGGTCCAAGAGAAGATTCTACTAGAATTGGTTCATCCGGTACCGTTAGAAGACAAGCCGTTGATGTTTCTCCATTAAGAAGAGTTAATCAAGCTATTTCTTTATTAACTATTGGTTCCAGAGAAGCCGCTTTCAGAAATATTAAAACCATTGCTGAATGTTTAGCTGAAGAATTAATTAATGCTGCTAAAGGTTCTTCAACTTCTTATGCTATCAAAAAGAAGGATGAATTAGAAAGAGTTGCTAAATCTAACCGTTAAAAGTGTATCATTTTTATATATATTAATAAATGTCATAGTGACGTGGTCTTTAGTTCTAACGATACCCCCCGATTACTACCAATCGTGGGCAACCTTTGGTACCATCATTGGGTATCATCTCTATGTCATTAATCGATCCGTCTCTTATGACCGCACCATAGTATTGATCTTATCACGATGGTTATCAGAAAATGTGAGGGTGAGAAATTGGTCATTATGTCAGGGTCGGATTTTTTAACCAAAGGGATTGATTTGGTACAAAAAGCTATTGATGCTGATACGGCCACTCGATATGAAGAAGCATATAAATTATATTATAATGGATTAGATTATTTGATGTTGGCCATTAAATATGAAAAGAATGCCAAATCCAAAGAATTGATCAAATCAAAGTTTACCGAGTATTTAACTCGAGCAGAACAATTAAAGGATCATTTAGAGAAACAATCACAAAAAACCCAACCTGATGGTAGTAATGGATCCACCAAGGCCAAACAGGCGGGAGAAAATGGTGGTAATGATGATGATGATGCTGATACCAAGAAATTACGAGGAGCATTGGCGGGAGCGATATTATCAGAGAAACCTAATGTTAAATGGAGTGATATTGCTGGGTTAGAAAGTGCTAAGGAAGCTTTAAAAGAAGCGGTTATATTACCCGTGAAATTCCCCCAATTATTTAAAGGTAATCGTAAACCAACGTCGGGGATTTTATTATATGGACCTCCAGGTACCGGTAAATCATATTTAGCTAAAGCGGTGGCTACTGAAGCTAATTCGACATTTTTTTCGGTATCATCATCGGATTTAGTTAGTAAATGGATGGGGGAATCCGAAAGATTGGTTAAACAATTATTTACCATGGCACGAGAAAATAAACCATCGATTATCTTTATTGATGAAGTCGATGCCTTATGTGGTCCTCGTGGTGAAGGGGAAAGTGAAGCATCCCGTAGAATTAAAACCGAATTATTGGTACAAATGAATGGGGTAGGTAATGATTCGGCCGGTGTATTAGTATTGGGGGCCACCAATATCCCATGGCAATTAGATGCTGCCATCAGAAGAAGATTCGAACGAAGAATTTATATACCATTACCTGATGAAGAAGCCCGAACTCGGATGTTTGATATTAATATTGGTGAAGTACCCTGTGAATGTACCCCCCAGGATTATAAAACGTTAGCATCCATGACCGATGGTTATTCGGGTCATGATGTGGCGGTGGTGGTGAGAGATGCTTTGATGCAACCGATTAGAAAAATCCAACAAGCCACTCATTTTAAGCCGGTATTGGAAGATGGTAAGGAAAAATTAACTCCCTGTTCACCAGGAGATGTAGGAGCTAAAGAAATGAATTGGATGGATATTGAGACCGATGAATTAAAAGAACCTGATTTAACGATTAAAGATTTTATTAAATCCATTAAAAGTAATCGACCAACGGTTAATGAGTCAGATATTGAAAATCATGTTAAGTTTACCGACGATTTTGGTCAAGAAGGTAATTAAATTTGATTAGATCATAAATTTTAGAAAGAATACATTAATAATATACAAAATTTTATTTAAATTTGTTCAATCTCTGGTAGGGGATCTATCCCTATTTTTCAACTTTTCGGCAAATAAATCTTCTTCTTCATCATCTTTACTTTGCATTTTACTAGCGAATAAATCATAATCACGGTCCCGATTTCTTGATCTCAGAGAATTATCATACGATCTACCACCTCTACCACCTCTACCACCACGAGAATTCGGTCTTGATCGATATTTAGGTTTTCTTTCCGGTTCACCATGGATTAAATAGTACCGGGACTGAGCTGAAGCATTTTTAACCTTACGATCAGATTGCAAGGACATTCTGGTAAAGATGGTTAAGGCCACTTCATCTTCATCCATAGTAGCTTCATCGGGCAGTTTGTCGTTAGTTAATCCTAAACGATTAGCAAGATTAGAATGTTGTTGGAATTCAATCGTTGGATTATAAGGTTTAGCTTCTCTCTGTTGAATTAATTCATTAACTGACTCCTCCGATTCTGGGATAGGAGCAATACTAGGATTGGATGACGTTATGGAAAGTTTAGCTAATGCATGTTTAGCTTGTTCATGAGTATCAAATACAATATTAACACTAGAATCATTGATCCATTGTACTTTAAACTTGGAAACCTCCTCAATCGGTAATGGTTGAAATTTTGATGAAGTAGTACCATCCGGTTCATGGTTTGGTTCATCATTAACTTGATAGTTGATATAATAATCAACGTAACCTTTAATATTATCGGTTGATAAGGCATCGACCCCTTTTAAAAAAATAGCTTCCGGTCTTAATACTTCCAATTGTCCATTTACCGACACTTCTACGGCTTGTTCACTCAATTTTTCTTGTTTAGCTTGTTCATCGACCAAATGTTGGGCCATAAACGTCCCATAAGGAGCCGGTTCTACGTCCATGCTGATACCACCGTAAGTTTTCTATACGACGATACTTACTACCGTAGTACTGGTTGTTGATAGTTTTCGCGGTGCCATTTTAGAGAGAGATGGACCCACCAAATATATAATTATCACTACAAGGCTATTTAATTAACGAAAAATCATCATCACTGATCACCGTGATACTCTCTAATAAATAACACGTTATTACATCTAATGAAAATATCACCAATATCTTCCTCGACCTTACCATCCAGATTATAACTGGCTTCATAGGCCGATGATAATTGTAAATTCATATATTTATCGGTAGACTTTAACATCCCCCGATATTCGGTATTATTCCATTTTAATCGAACCACAATCGGTTTACCAATCAACGCCGTAAGTGATTGAGAGGGACTGATGATATTGACCTATAGGGTTAGTACTCTTCGTGATGTGAAAAATACCGCTAAATTCGGGCTAAAAACGATCATCATCATCATGTCATTATCGACATCATCATTAGCCTATCAGTAACGCTTTTACGATGCAACGTGTAACGTTACATCATAAATTCATGATATTACATACTTCTGACATTGGTGAAAATATTAGTCGCACTCGACACGTTAATATATAGGGTACTTTTAACATGAATGGTATATTAGTGGTTGGCTTCATGATAAGGTTTATCGTACCTACGATATTCCCCAATATTCCCCTGGTGTTATCCACCATGGTGGAATTATCCACGCCGATTAATTCCTATCGGTCATTACAAGAAGCGTTCTTTTATTTATCCAATGGGGTTAATGCTTATAATGGTGGTATTAATCATCATCCCCCATTATTGGTGTCATTTTTCTACTTGGGGCAATCCAGTTTACCACCGTTATGGTTTGAAATGGTGGTTAATTTATTATATGCTTTGACGGATGTCATAATTAGTGTAAAACTCGTCAAGATTAATCAATGGTATCATCACTATCATAGTGCCAAACGGGGACAATCGTTATATATGTTACGGGATAACTTGATTATATCATTTTATTTATTCAATCCCTTATTGTTGTTGACAACCTTGAGTCGGTCGACGTTAATATTCACCAATTTATTCTTGGTGGAAAGTATTTATCAATTAGTATCTCGGAAACATTTACCGAAATCCATGATTAGTTTGGCCATGGCTAGTTATTTATCGTATACGCCGGTATTTCTTATTATCCCCATGTTAGCCTTGGCTCATAAATTAATCAAATTTAATGAATTGCAACAAATTTATTTCCATGGACCAGCGGTGTTTATCTCGTCGTGTTGTCTTTTAACGTTTTGTTCATTAATGTTGACCTCATCGGTGGAATTCTTGGATCAATGTTATGGTACCATTATTCGGTTGGATAAATTACAACCTAATATTGGGTTATGGTGGTATTTTTTCACGGAAATGTTTGATTTTTTCACGCCATTTTACTTGGGAGTATTTAATATATTTCAATCGATATTCATCGTGCCTATTACCATCAGATTATTCGAATATGCACCCAAAAATGATAAAAGTCCTACCACCATTGGTGATTCATTCTTAGCATGGTTTATTTGTTATATATGGTTATCGTTTACCAAATCATACCCCACGATTGGTGATTTAGGATTAGCCATTTCATTGATGCCGATTTTTTGTTCCACCATCATTCCCTATTGCAAGTTGATCTATATTACGGGGATTACCCTTATTATTAGTTTATTATTATCCCCCATTTTTTACTACTGTTGGATTGTCTTGGGTAATGGGAATTCCAATTTCTTTTATAGTATCAACTTGATCTTTGGGGCCGTACATATCCTTATCTTGATTGATTTCGTATGGGGGAAATTAATTAGTGATTATTGTGATATTCATAATGTGCCATTACACCGTAGGCATACCATAAGATTAACTCAAGCATGATATATAGCATTCAATGTACATCAGCCGTGTGAGCCCTTAGCATACACGTACCTCCGTACCTCAAGTTACACCAGTGCACCGCACACCCTCCAGTGCACCCAGCGACAATTTCTGCCAATCATTTTGAGAGTAATTGAATAATTTTCTCAGTCTCAACAATTGAAAAAATATCATTACAGGACTAATTGAATTGAATCACCATGTTATCCCGTGTAGCTTCCCGTTCTTATAGTGTTACCGCTAGAGATGCCCCAGGTAATTTATCCACCGTTTCCGTAGTTATTAATAATGCCGGTTCCAAAGCTGGTAAAGCTGGGATCTCACATTTATTATCAAAATCGATGTTTTTAAACACTGAAGTAAAATCTGGATTAAGATTTACTAGAGAAAGTGAATTATTAGGAGGTATTGTATCCACTGAAGTTACTAGAGATGCCATTATTTTAACTAATAAATTTTTAAAACCTGATTTACCATATTTTATCGAAAGTCTTGCTAATGTATTATCTAAAACTTCATTTAGACCTCATGAACTCGCTGAAATTGTATTACCATCAGCTTTAGATGAATTTGCTTCATCATCCACCAATAGTTTTAAAGGTTTAGAAGCTTTACACGAAATTTCCTTCAAAAAAGGTTATGGTAATCCATTATATTATGATGGTGCTTATAATTATAGTTCCGAAGATATTAAATCCTTTGCTTCATCAGTTTATACTGCTGATAACATTAATTTCTTTGCTTCAGGAGTTATTGAACAAGATTTAAAAACATTTTTAGCCGATGCTAATTTAGATATACCAGCAACCACTGGTGTTGCTTCAACTCCCGTAGTTTCGTATGTTGGTAAAGAATCAAGAATCAGAGCTAGTGGTGCTTCGTATGCTGCCATTGGGTTACCAGTTGCTCCAGCTGATTTTGCTAAATTTGATATTTTATCAGCCACCATTGGTTCATCCATCATTCCTACCGCTACTTCATCATTAGCTAAAGTTGGTGCTTCATCCAAATTATTGAAATATAACGATGCTGGATTATTTATTGTTGAAGCTTCTGGGGATGCTACCACCGTCGCTCAATCCATTAAAGCTGCTAAATCCATCATTACGTCAGTTGCTGCTAATGATTTGAAAAATTCCGTTAAAGCTGCTCAATTAGCCAATGGATTACAATCTAGATTCGAAACTCCATTAACCCATGCCATTGAAGCTGCCTCAGCTCAACCAGTTAAATTTGATAACTTTAACTATGTGGCCGTTGGTGATGTTGATGTTTTACCATTTGCTGATGAATTATAAGACGTTTTTAACCCCCCCCAAAAACCCTAATGCATATATTTTGATATAGAGTATTCCCCTAAAAGAATATAATAACCATTCACGTACGATTTCTCCCAATCTCTTTATCGTGCCCCCCATGATGGGTGGTGATAGTGGATGGTTAGGTGATAATGGATGGTTGGTGATAGTGCGAAAATTTTTCATCTCATTGCATCAACATGTCAGATATTGAAGATAACGCTTTTAATGAAGGTCAAGAAAACTTTGAAGATTTCGATCAACCGGATCATTTTTCCGATAATGAATTTGATGAACCGGAACCTGAAGTTAATGGTGGTAATGTTGATACCGAAATGAAGACGGAAGATGGTAAAACCATTATTAATGGTGGTACGGGACCTCATGATGATAGACCTAGACCTAAAACTACGGCTGAATTGGCAATTCCTAAGGATAAACGGGCCACTACTCCTTATATGACGAAATATGAAAGAGCTAGAGTATTGGGTACCAGAGCATTACAAATTTCGTTAAATGCTCCCGTATTGGTCGATATTGAAGGGGAAACTGATCCTTTACAAATTGCTATGAAGGAATTAGCCCAAAGAAAAATCCCCCTTGTTATTAGACGGTACTTACCCGATGGATCGTTTGAAGATTGGGGATGTGATGAATTAATCATTGATGCATAATTGTATATTACTCCACCATTAGACCGTAATGATGCTGAGTGGTCATAAACCACCAGGAGACCACCAAGAAACACCAAGAAACCACCAAGAAACCCATAAAACCCAAAATATTTAAAATAATGTATATTAATGGACCAGCTAATCTATATAAGCATCTAACCAGTTAGAGGCTAAAAATAATTTTTTCCCATCACTCTGTTGTTTAACAAATCCCTTGACTAAACTATCAAACGTCGATCGTGATAATCGATGATCTCCCGACCCAATCTCCCCTAATTGTACCGAACAACACACTTCCTTTAATTCCTCAACATCAATAATTAAATCTTTCACATCACTGCCTTCGGAAAATACTTTTAACGCATTATATAACGTTTCCCGATCATCCAATTGGGCCAACTGTTCGGCCATAAGGTTCAGAAATTGGGTAAAATTTAATCCGTCTTCACCATTAAGCATGGTACGTAAATCGTCACTGGTGGGGGGTTTCATGCCCAACGTTTTGTGTAATTTGATAATATCATCCCTGGTGATGACAGAATCTTTCGAATCACCATCAATGATGGTAAAAGCATTGGTAAGTTGGGATTTTTGATTGTTACTAAGACTGTTTAACGGTAACATTAATCTGGAAAATGTCAACAAGAATATCGCGTTTTGATCTCAAGTGGATGGCGGACGAAACGTTATATAATCAACCGGTGGTGATCGATAATGGTTCGGGGAACTTGAAAGGAGGATTTGCTGGTGAAGATAAACCCAAGGTTTATAGTGCATCGCTTGTCGGTACGCCAAAATATCAAAAAATCATGACGGGAGCCTTGAGTGTAGGTGGTAATGATATCATGAGAGATGATAAGTTTATTGGTAATATGGCTCAGGAATATCGTGGGTTATTACAACTATCCTACCCCATGGATCATGGGGTGGTGACCAATTGGCATGATATGGAATTACTTTGGCATCATTTATATCATCAAGATCTTAAAGCATCACCTGAAGACCATCCATTATTAATTACCGAAGCTCCATTAAATCCTCGACCTAATCGTGATAAGATGTGTCAGGTACTATTTGAAACGTTCAATATACCATGTATATATGTATCATTACAAGCAACGTTATCATTATATGCTTCGGGTCGAACTACCGGGGTAGTAATCGATAGTGGTGATGGAGTAACCCATATTGTACCGGCTTACGAAGGGTTTTCCTTACCCACCTCGATTAAACGGATGGATATTGCTGGTCGAGATATTACCGAACAATTGGTCTATTATGTACGAAGAATGTCGGGACTATCATTTACCAGTAGTTCAGAATTTGACATTATTCGTGATATTAAGGAAAAATGTTGTTTTATATCCAAGGATCCTACTAGAGATGAAAAACTTTTCAACAATGTTAGATACTCCCATCAATATTTAACCACCACCACCAATGTACCTGAATCAGATTTAATTTCCAATTATAAATTACCGGATGGCCATATTTTACAGTTAGGGTCGGAACGATTTAGAGCCAGTGAAATATTATTTAACCCCCAATTGATTGGTGATGAATCACCCGGAGTGGCCCAACTTACCAATTTATCGATCTCCAAGACCGATTTGGATTTACGGCCGACGTTGTATAGTAATATTATCTTATCGGGGGGGAATACCTTGTTGAAAAATTTTGGTGATCGATTATTAACCGATCTAAAAGATTTACAACATCAAACCATGCCCCATAATACCACCTGGAATAAAAATGATAGTTATAATTATCAGACCAAGATGAAGATTAAAATATTGGCTCCACCCGAACGGAAATTTTCAACGTGGATTGGGGGGTCAATATTGGCAGGATTATCAACGTTTAAGAAAATGTGGGTCACCAGTCAAGAGTATATGGAAGATCCCGATATCGTGCATCGGAAATGTATTTAAAGCGATTATATATTAACGAGGTTATCAACGATTAAATACCATAATATCGATCACCAAAATCACCTAATCCAGGGACAATATACTTATCTTCATCCAATTTTTCATCAATACCCCCCGTGATGATTTTAACCTGAGGATATTTATCCTGGAAAGCTTTAATACCTTCGGGAGCAGCTAATAAATTTAAGAAAAAAATTCTATCCATTTTAACACCTCGTTTCAATAATACTTCCACGGCCATCATAGCACTACCTCCGGTGGCCAACATGGGATCTAATAAGAATACATAACGTTCACTAATATCTTCAGGTAATTTTTCATAAAATAATTTAGGCATGGCAGTTTCTTCATCACGTTGAATCAAAATTTTACCAATTCTAACCGATCTACAACAATCTCTTAATCCCATTTCCATGGATTCTCCGGCTCTAACAATCGATACTCCACAAATCTTACCTAAAAATTTGGCTCCTACATAATCATGATCACCATGACATTTAATCGTGGTGGTTTGTACTGGTAAATGAGTTAATCCTTCTTCTACTAATAATCGAATGATACGATCAGCATAGAACACAAAATCCCCACGTTTAGTATTATGGTCTCTAATGATGGAGTATAAACCTACAAGTTGGTTAGTTTGGGGGAGTAAAATAACATTATCATTGGTAGCGGTCAGCATAGTGGATGGAAATAAAAGTTCTCATCTCACGGTATATTTCGGGGATATGCTGGATGGGGTGATGGATGGGGTGATGGATGGGGTGATGATAATTACATCCTTTACTATGAGGACATTACCGTCACCAAGCTCAGGTCACCAAGCTAAGGTCCCCAAGATCAGGTCACCAAGATCAGGTCAGGATCATGCTATAAATCAATGTCAACAACACCAACAGAGGCCAGAGATGCAATCCACTTATAATATACATTTATTGGGGGGCACCAAAAGGATTATCAATGATTTCACTCCCATGTAAAGGAGATATGGTTAATAATGAAGGACCTCTAACCACCACTTTACCCAATGATCGGGTTTGGTTGGTCAAGACATTATCATCTTCAGGATCTCTCAAGGTTTCTTCCACATCTTCCAATACCAAATTCATCAATTGATCGAATCCTTTCAATACTCCGATGATTTGTCTACCACCAATAAACCGAACTCTAATCTTGTCATTATAATACTTGTTTAAATCCAAGATAGCTTCTCGTTTAGGTGCTTCAGGTTTTTGAGGATTCTTTCTTCTCGTATCCTTATCTTTATTATCTTTACCATCTTTACCTTGTCTAGAGTCCTTAGACCCTCTGTCTTTATGCTAGAGTTGTTAGTACTGTGGTATATTGTATATTTGGTATTATGTCTACGTACTTCCATGTTGTGTTGAAGTTTTTTCAGTGAGTGAGAATTTTACCAGTACGGTATGAAATTGGTCGTTTCTAGTACTGGCAATAGATAATACTAGCACGGTATGGTAGTATGGAAACTAGTCTATAACCGATAAAATAACTCTGGAGGTGTAATTGGGTGATTCTAGGCTTGGTGGATGCCCAGATCGATGATATGATTCAAGAACGTACTAAGGACGAATGTGATATGGTACAGTTTAGGTAACCAACTCTGGCATTGATAGTCAGATGAAGAGATGAAGATGAAGAGATGAAGAGATGTAGATATATAGATGAAGATGTTTAGATGAAGAGATGTAGATATATAGACGTATAGACGTATAGATGTAGATGTATAGATGTATATAATCTCTCTGGAACCATTAGGACCACCAAAAACCACCAAAAACCACCAAAATCACCAAAAACCACCAACAAACCTATTACCACCATCGATCATCTAACCTAACATCCTCTAAATAACTTTGGTATTATGGTGATATAAGTTGGATATCACCATAATTAAAAGTCGCGTTCAACAACATGAGTGATATTAGTATTTACGTTACCTCTGATTTAACCACATCAGAACGTAAAGTTTCACCTCAATGGAGTGTGAAATATTTCCAACAACGACTTGAATTGATTACAGGGATTGCTGCTGAATTTCAAACCGTACAATTATATCCAATATCCAATTCTAATGAGTATAAAATTATTATCGATGGGGCCCAGCATGACGAGATTACCACGGTAGCATCATTAGGATTAACGCCATATTGTCGAATTCATATTCAAGATACCAACCCCCAGTCTGATCTTAAAGATTTGGTGGATTCCGACGTGCCAGGGTACGAAATGACCGATGAAGATTATGCTAAACGTAGTAATACGGTATTAAAATGGAAACAAGATAATCAATTAGGGAGATTTGATCCTAAAGTTATTCACCACCAGCAAACTACTCACCAAGACGACGCTGAAGCCGTAACTTTCATGAAAATTGGTGATCGATGTAGAATATTTAGTATTCAAGGTGAAAGACGGGGGTCGATTAGATATATTGGTACCATCGACCAGTTAGATAATGGTGATACCCAGTGGGTCGGAGTAGAATTCGATGAACCGGTAGGCAAAAATAATGGCCTGATCGGATCCCATCAATACTTTGAATGTAAACCCCATCACGGTAGTTTTGTTAGACCGATTAAAGTCGAAGTAGGAGATTTCTCCGAACTTAATCCCTTTGATAGTGATGATGAAGAATTATAAACTGACTCTAGGGCCTTATATAGTGGTAAATATAGATTATCGTGATAATCGTGGTAACGACGGTTCCGTAAACTAGCTCCGGTAGTATAAATAGGTCCACGCTCGCTGATAAATATCAGATTTTCACAAACGGTGATAAATTAGTACCAGATTAATATTTTATACCATGGAGGAAGAATTAACATTAAAACAATATTTAGGGGGATTTCTCTTCCACTACGTTGATGAAGATATGTTTTATAAATATCTTCGATTAATCATCATTATTTCCGGGTATATATTCTTCCGGTCGATATATCAAACCTTCCTTAAATCCCGTCAAATTAAAGCTCAATTAGCAGCTGATGAACAAGAGAAGTTAGACAAACCTGAAAAGGAAGCTAAAGCTAAACAAGCGGAAATTGAACAATTAGATGCCGAAGCTAAATCATTTGGCTGGGGGAAAGCTACCAAGAGAAATATTAAATTACAAGAAGCGATTTTGGAAGAACAAATGAATGAATTAAGAACTAGACATCAATCGGCTTATGATGCTGCCGAAGATCATGATATTGAAGATCTTTTACAAGATGAATAACTTTATGTCTCATTATCATGTTTAATGGAGCCAATTAATATATATCGTTGGATAATCATCTCTCGTCGTTTATTTCTAGTGGTGGACGTGGTGGGCCCCTGGATAGTGCCCCGGTGGTGACGTTATGGCCCTACAACCCCACCACGGTACCATAATGTGGTATCATCAATATCATCACTATGTAAATATCATCGCATCGCTTCGCACTGAAAAATTTTAAATCTTTGCACATTATTACTATGGTAGGTGACCCCTTTCTTTCTGATCCTTCCAAGAAAAGGAAACGTAATCGAAACACTAGTACCACAAGAACCATTCCTAAGGCTAATGGTCAAAAATCCGATCAAAGACCGCCTCACGATGAAGAAATTTCCAGTGATAGTGATGATGAACCGTTAATGAGTGATGATAATGAACCTGATCAACAATCCGATGATGAATTTGCCGGAGAAAATGCTGCTGATAAACGTAGACGATTGGCTAAACAATACCTTGAAAATTTAAAAGCAGAAACTTTAGATGACGATGATGATGAATTTAATGCCAAAGATTTGGATCATGATAATATAAGTAGACGATTACAATTAGATGTGGCGGAATCTAAAGGTCATATTTATAAGTTTTTCGGTCATAAAGTTTCAGGACAACTAGATGAAGTACATGTCAAGCTGACGAGAATTGGATCGAAACATGTAACCTCATTGGCCATAAATTATCCTTATTTATATACCGTTGCTAAAGATTGTGAATTAATTAAATGGGATATACTGAACCCTAAACCCATCAGAATAAAACATACCAAGGGAGGTATGAAATATTTTACCTTACATAATAATCAACAAAAAAATCATCATTTTGATGCCATAAATTGTGTGGCAGCATCATCCAATGGTAAATATATTGTTACCGGAGGTAATGATGCCCGTTTGATTATATGGTCCAGTGAAAGTTTAACCTGTTTAAAAGTCCTAGAAACTAGATCAGCCATTAATTCCATTGTATTTCGTAGAAATACCGATCAATTATACGCTGCATGTGCTGATTTAAAGGTCAGAACCTTTTCCATCAACCAATTTAGTCAGATGGAAATTTTATACGGTCATCAAGATAATATTGTCGATATTGCTTCATTAAATAGAGAAACCTGTGTTAGTGTAGGATCGAGAGATAAAACGGCATTATTTTGGAAGATCGCCGATGAATCGAGATTGACGTTCCGTGGTGGTGATAATGAAAAAAAGAAAAAAGATATCACGTATATGGAAGGATCCTTAGATTGTGTGAGTATGAATGATGAATCACACTTCATAACGGGTTCTGATAACGGTAATATTAGTTTATGGTCATTGGCCAAGAAGAAACCATTATTTACGGAAAGATTAGGTCATGGTTTAGAACCAGCATTAGCTAAACATCAAGCTAGTGCTGAAACTAATGGTGAAGTAATAATTCCTGAACCTCAACCTTACTGGATAACTAGTATGTATGCTGTGCCATTTAGTGATATATTTATAACCGGATCTTATTCTGGAGAATTAAAAATTTGGCAAATTGATCAAGAAGGATTCCGTAGTTTTAAATTAATTGGTACCATCCCGATGAATGGGGTAATTGTATCAATTGAAAGTGTAGAAGTAGAAAAATCGTTATTTATATATGTATTGGTTAGTAAAGAACATAAATTAGGAAGATGGATAAATAAAATAGAAGGTGGTAGAAATTCATTAATATCATTTGCATTTAATATTTAAACAGATACAACAAGTTCAACATTGAATTTATCATAGGATAATCTGTAAGTAGTATAAATATATTAAGTATAATAGTACTAGGTCGTATGGATGTCTATATATTCTTATCTGGAGTAGGTGAGATAACCCTATAACATCATTAATTAATCTATCTAATCAATATAACGATGCTAATATGAACTCTGTAATCTTATGACGAGGTCTACAGCTCATATGGTCAATACTATAGAGATTCAATATACAAATATGAATATGCATTAAAGTATAGTACACGGTTTCCCAATCAAGAAACCAAGGGGAATAACTACCATGGGAAACATCTAAAATTCTGCTTCACCATTATCATCGTTATCAGCAAAATCATCATCACCATCATCAAAATATTTTTCAGCATTATAATCGTCATCATCTTCATCTTCAAATTCATCTTCGAGATCATCCTCTGCATCATCATCATCATGTTCCTTATCGTCATTATTATTATTATCCAAATCTTCGGCCAAATCTTTTAACTTGTCGAGTAAATTAGTATCCGTCACGTCGGATTTACCATCTTGAGGTTGATTATTATTAATTTCAAATTGACTTATACCACCATTAGATTTATAACTCGATAATCCCAATTTCTTTCGTTTCTTATTGGTTACTCCCATAACCAAGTATAATTCACTAGGAAAGTATTCTAAATTATAAGGATGTTCGTCAATCGTGGTACCAACTTTTTTGATTTTCTTATATTTATCACTATGTCTTTCAATACCATCGGCCTGGGTGGTGGTGGTAGTCT
This sequence comes from Yamadazyma membranifaciens, assembly GCA_030572415.1. Lineage (NCBI taxonomy): Eukaryota > Fungi > Ascomycota > Pichiomycetes > Serinales > Debaryomycetaceae > Yamadazyma > Yamadazyma membranifaciens. The sequence goes on from JAJLZV010000004.1 coordinate 388,177, forward strand.
TTTGTTTATCATCCAATGATGATCCCGTATAAAATGGACCATCCAATACGATTTTACTCAAATTAATCGACTGTTTAGCTTCCATGGTCTCTCGCTCCGTTAATGGGGCATTAATTGGCAAAATCAACTTGGGTTTTTCAATGTCATGATCGGTGGATAACACATCACTATAATCCAATCCAAATGGTAATAACGTACGAGTGTTACCTCTACCACGAAATGACATGCTGTTATTATATCCCTTATATACCACTAAGATTGAAAATTTTTTGAGATGTAACAAAATTTGTTGCGACATTGGATCCCACGACATTATAAATGATGTCGCATTACGTCTCATTAATGTTCCCAAACGGGGTGAAACGTCAACAAAGGCTCATCAATCATTTAAATATAGTGATAAACCCTGGAAACATCACTAATCCATAAACCTTGAACGATAGTATAGCTAAATATTATGTATAGTAATACGATGGAGTTTCGTCAAAGTGTAATTAGTTCTCAACCTTCCCTGGTCTCCCTGGCCTCGTTGAATCAATCAGTTACGTCCGCTACATCCCAACTATCCACCACGTCTAATACCACACCCCAAGCTGCTGAAGGAACGTTGGTAATTATGGTCTGTCGAGCCAAACATTTGCCTAATCGACGTAAACTTGATAAACAATCCCCCTACGTAACGTTACGATTAGGTACGGTAGCTAAAAAGACCCCATCCCATTTTAGAGCCGGTCAAACTCCTGATTGGACTCATGAAGTTAGATTTCAATTAACTAGAGATCGTAAGCCCATGATTAGATTAGATGTATTGGATGAGACCAAGAATGACCCTACCCCCATTGGTACGTGTGAAATTGATTGTAGTATAATATTTGGTGATGATAATGAACGCGATGGGAAGTATATTCATGATAAATGGTATGATTTAAGTTTAAATGGTCGTCGAGCTGGTATGATATATTTAGAAATGACATTTTATCCTAGTGCTCCGGTATTACCTCCTAAATTATATGAAAATATCGAATATGAACCCACCACCAATAATTTTGGTAATTCAACCTCCAGTAATAAAAGCCATCAAAGTTTTAATAAAAATTTACCCATGGTCCCTAGTTCACCACCACCTCAACATCCTTCCCAATCAAGGAAACCTAGTGTGGTAGATGATATATTTGTTAATGATGATCAACCCAAAAAACGTAATCGGTTTTTCCATAGTGTAGAAGAAGCCTTGGGTAGTTCATCATCCAGTGTGGAACCTGACCCTGAAGAACTAGAGGAATCAGATGCTAAAAATTTGAAACAAAAGTACTATGCCAAGTTTAATCGATTCACCAAAAAATTCCATGCTAAGGAACCCATAACTCATATGTGGAATACTGAACAGAAACATGATCATCAACGAGTACAAAATATTGCACCCATAAATTTGAATGAATTTGAAAGTTTAGACAACTTGGAGGACTTACAACGAGATATGGAAAATAATCGTCATACGGCTCTTGAAGGTGATGTACCACCCCCACCCCCTTCACATTCCGTTAATTCATTCCCTAGTTCACCAGTTTATCACCAACTGACTGACCGGAAATCACCTTCACCACCACCTCCTCCAAAACATTCCAAGACTCCCACAAAATCTCCCAATAGGAAACCTCCTCCCGGTGTTGATCAACAATTGGCAAACTTAAACTTAAAGTCACAAACTACAGCCGTACCATTTTCCGCTGATACTATAGGATTAGATGATGACGATGATTTACCTACCAAAGTTTATTTTATGGATAAACCAGTACAGTCATTATCATATTCATGTAATCCATTCCCCACAGAACCCATCAATATGGATGAAATAAATCCTAAATATTATGCACCAACTCCTAATGAACATTTTGGTAAAAGTCGACAATCCAAGATAAATAGAGATTTAGATTATAGAACTTCGGAAACTGGTTATTTAGGTGAAGGTAAATGGGGTAAAAATTTCAGCCCTTCAATATTTGATAGAATACCAAATGATGAAAATGCAGGATTCGAAAATAAACCCCATGTACCACCAAAAATACCCCAGGGATTAAGTGAACGGGAATATTATGTTTTAGACAATGAAAAATATCTTCAGGATATTAATGGTAGAAGAAATTAAATGTACTATATGCTTTAGATTATTATTACTCTACAAGACATTTGGATTCATTGGTAGCAACCATAACAATATCCATATTTTATCTACATCTTTCGATCTACCATCTCTTATCTGTAACATACGTCATACTTGTTCAAAATTAATTAGTCAATCAGAGATAAGACAAATCAGAAAATCTAGAATAAAAAGATATTCGTAATATTTATTACTAGTACATATACATTATACAAGACCAAAGGTATCAATTGAACAAAAAATTATAACACAAAATCAAAACACCACTAACGAAACACGGTATAATAAACTTGAAGAAACGATAATAATTACAAAAGACAAACAACTAAAATCAAACAGTAGGTATTATTAGAAAATGATTGATAATTTGCTATTGATTACAAATTGGTACTGGGTAAAAAAATTGGTGTAGTTAGGAAATGAAAACGTTAATATAATTTGATTTTGATTTTTTTTTATAAATTATTTTCTGAATTTCGTTTCTTAAGCTTATAATAAAGCGATAGCGGCTAAACCAATGACACCTAAGGCAACTGAGTTGGTATTACCACCATTACCACTAGAGGTAGAATCTTCTTCATCACCTTCAGCAGTGGAAACAATTTCAGCAGTTGATGATGAAGTTAAATGGCTTGATGATGAAGTAATTAAACTAGTAGCATTGTAGTGGGTGGAGGAAGCATTATGGAATGATGATGATTCAATGGTGGATGATGATGATGAGGAATTAAAATCTGAAGCAACAGCAACAACCCCTTTAAATCCATTTAATGATGGGGCAGCGGAAACTGAAGCTGAAGCGGAGGCTGAAATAACAGCAGCTTGTGAAGAAGCGGCTAAAGCACTTTCAACGGAAGCTAATGAAGCAGCAGCATCAACACTAGCGATATAAGCAGCGGAGGCTGAAGCAACTGAAGCTTGAGAAACTGAAGCAGCATAAACAGCATAAGCTTCGGCAGAAGCTGAAGCAGCAGCGACGGCTGATTGAGAAGCGGCATTAGCAGCTGAAACTGAAGCGGCAGCAGCAGCAGAAACTGAAGCAACTGAAGCAGCAGAAACTGAAGCAACTGAAGCAGAACTTTGGGAAGCAACTGAAGCTTCACTTAATGAAGTACTTTGTTCAGGAGTTAATAAAGTTTTGGTGATAGTAACGGTTGAAACAACAGTAGTATCTTCTTCAGCAACAGCTAAAGCTAATAACATAAATGGAGCTAATTTAAATAACATTTTGAAATTTTTGACAAATAATTATAAACCCTTTAATAAACGAATGGTTTGGTTGGGAAAAAATAACAAATTAAAAAATTGACAGTATCAGTTATAAATGGGAAGTATAAGAATACCTCAATAAAAGAATGACTATAGTTAAAGGAAAGACTAAAAGTTGGATAACTGATTCAACAACAAAATTTAAAACTTTAGATTTGTGATGGAAAATAAAAAAAAAATAGATTAAGGATTTGTTGATGATTTTATTCGAGGGACCCAAGACTTTACTACCGTTCCACTGTAGAGGAGAATAATCACAGATCCATTATTATGATTTTATCGTGCAAAAGCAATGTGATGCATTGTTATGCTGTTGAACCATTGGCTACCGTGAAATGTAGCCCATATTGTCTCATCGTCGTTTATTCCTTAATGCGGATGAATTGTAAATATTTATATAACCGACTTTCCCATTTGAGATGGATTTTATACGTTTTGAGAGAATACACGAATATTGAGAATTCCAGTCCATTGTCTCGTTTAATTGTTTAAATTTTTTGTTTTTTTTTTGTGTGTGATGTTTTTTTTTGTTTTTTTTTGTGGTTTTTTGTTGTTTCTTGTTCCTCTGGGTTGTTTTCAATGTTTTTTTCTGTAATTTTTTGGTGGTGACTCTTTGTTTATATTCGTCAAATGGTGGTAGGGTGGTGGTCTCTTTGTTAACAAGAACCTTGAAGTCTTGTGACGATTTATATATTAACCTAATGACCAATGAACATTGATTATACGATGTATTGGTTTTAGGGCTCTTGTGGTGTGGGTTCTTGGTGTGAGGGTGTCATAACACCGTTAAACATTTCCTCGACTAGAGCCGTTCGAATTCTTTTTGTCGGGAATTGTTTGGGGCATTTTGAGACCTAATTAATCTAGACGATTACCATTTAGTCCATTTTAGTGTATGCCACGGTCAGAGATAAAGTGTGTAATGTTGATCGTTATCGAGTTTAAGGAATAAATCTCAATGTAGTTAAATTATCATTAATACGATTTCGTTTATTTAAGGTACCTAGATTACCTTGACAAACTTGACGTAGTTTAACTAGAGTTTTAACCTATTGGGGTTAATTTTTTGGTTAAGGTTCATGATTTATTCTGTTATACTTATCTCCTTATAGTTTTATTAGTTGTTGTGGTTTGTAATGGTTGCAAATGTTGAATACTACATTACCGATAACACTTTACAACCAATATTGATTGTGGGACTAAAGAATCAATGACATAATTTAACTATGTTAAGATAGCCTAACTATTGTAAGTCCCTAATATTCTTGAATGCTACATTCTTTACCCTTACCTAGCATGTCATCTGTGATATGCCTCTATAGATATTGACGTATGATATCACATACCAACTAATTAGGTTAACCCCTATAACTAAATGAATGACTACTTCGGTTAAAATGAAGTTGGCTAGTTGATTTGATTCTATATGGGACAGCTTGATCACGATTCCTAGTTAAGATTTCTAATGCTGGTATGTAATTTAGACCACACTGTCTCGATACAATTGTTTAGGGTGTTCTAATAGAGCATGGAGGATTGGTCGACTTGTAGCCGTATTCAAAGTTAATGGTATAAATCCTATAGTCAGGTGATCTAGCACATGACCAATTTTAAAATAGTCCTATTTCTTGTAAAATTTAAATGATGGATATAATCCATGATGGACATTATCATCATCATATTAAGCTAACGATGACATCTTTATGTTACATGAATCTGGTCGAAGGTAAAACTATGGATTCTCATGATAGTTTTACACCTCAATTAGTGCGACTGAAAAGTTTTCATTCATTCATTCATTCATCATGATGAAAAATATCAGAAATTTATCGAAAATACCATATGAATCAAAACCCAAGAATAAATTCAATAGCATAACATCGTCATTTAACTTTAAACCAAGACCGACACAAGGAATAGTGTATTCACCTCCTGCCAGTTTACCAAGTGTTTATCAAACTCCATCAGTTTTCTTACCACCTAATGATCCTCGTAAAAATTTACCCATTCATAAATTATATACCAATGAAGAAATGGAGGAAATGCCAGTAATTCATCAAACCAAGAAACATTATAATGTTGACGACAAAACTACCATGGAAATAATTAAGTTGAGATCAGAAGATCCTAAAGTTTGGACGGTATCTAAATTAGTTAAAAAATTTAATGTCGATGCAAATTTTGTTATTGCTGTAAATAAATCATTCAAACCTAAAGGTGATTTAAAGAAATATACCAGAAGTCAACTGGAACAATTAAAGAGAGTCAAAATGTGGTTAAGAAATGAATTTTAACGAATTTATATGTATATAGAATGTAAATATTCCTTCCCTTAATTAGCTCTCTAGTTTTCATGTTGACGTAACTCTCAGTGGGTAGATGTAGTACGATTATAAACTAAAGAGATGGATAACGTACTAATATACATAATATACACTACTATTACATAGCTGATTAATTTCTCATTTAGTGATCGGTTCGGTTGCCTTATCTGGGTTATTATTTTCAATATCAAATTGTTTACTATCGATTTCAAATTCATTATTGATGAATAATTCTAAATCTTCTAAATTAGATTGCACAGAAATTTTAAAATTAATTACATGTTCAATAATCTTTTGAATATTATCATGTAAATAATTCTTCTGCTTTAAAATTTCAAAATTATTTTTTTCAAATTCGATCAATTTATTTTGATGATTATTTTCCAATTCGATGTATTCTTGATTACTATTAATTCGAATTGATCTTAATTCTCGTTCCAAATTTTCAAATTGTGACAAGTACAAGTTATTATTATTAGACATATTATCATAGATCTCGTCGTGAGTCAATTTTTTATTGGAAAGCTCCGATTCTAAATTTTCAAATACATCTTGTTGTTCGATAATCGATTCATGTAATGCATCATTTAATTCATTATACTTGATTAATTGATCTTTATGGGAATTTATAATATCAATTAAATTATTTCTCGTGGCATGTAACATGATTTTTTCATCCTTTAAATTCTTATTAATCAAGTCATTAGGTTTAAGGGTATTGTTTAAATCGATAAGATTAATATTTAATTTAATTTCATAATTTCTTTCCCCATCACCTTGACCATCCACCTCTCGTTGTTCAAATCCATTACTTAATTGTATTTTATAAACCAAATTATTATAGTTTTTCACCAAAGTTTCGACATTATTTTGAACGTTATTTAATTCGTTGATCTTTTCATTTAAATAATTTTCCAATTCTCGTATTTTAAAACTAGTTAAATCGATATTTTTGGACATTACATCTCGTTCATTATTTAGATTATCGATAACACCGATATTATAACCTTTATCATTAATCTTGGATTCTAATTGATTTTTTTCGTTATTCAAATTAATTAATTCTTCATCATAATTTTTAATTTCCAAATTAATTTTATCTAAAATATTCATCCATTTACTCTTTCTCAGTTCCATGGTTTCAATATAAGCTTTAAATTTGATCAAATCATTTTCCAATGCTTTAGATTTCTTTTCAATCATATCAAATTCATTAAACTCTTTCAATTTCTCATTAAAGGTATCATTCAAGGTGTGATTCAATTTTTCCCGTTCACCTAATTCCTGAAGCAATTTATGATTATAAGTTTCAAAATTCCCCTTTAATTCATTGATTAAACTATCATTATTAATCATATCATCATTATTATTAATAAATAATTCGTAAGATTTTTTGGTGTAATCAACAAAGATGAGATCCAACTCATCCTCTAAATTATCAATCATTAAATCATTATCAATTTCACTCAATTGTAAGTTTAATTTAACTAACCAGTATAAAATTCCTAAAAAATTAGGCCAATTGGATCCCCCGACAGCACTAATTTGGGAACGAGTAATATTTTCCAAGTAGGGATAATCTAAAATCTTCAATATGGTAAAGATTTCAATATCCATACTTTTGGTAAACTTATAAAATGGGTCAATTTTGGTGTATAAAAACTGAAATATGACAATAAAATCCTTTTGGGTCGGTAATCGTAAAGTTTTGGAAGTTAATGGATGATTCATTTCCAATTCAAATTTATTCATATTTAAAAATTCATAAATTTCGTTAATGATCAACGTTTGATAATTTCGATCTCTCAAAGGTCGATTATCAGGGGTAACCGGTATACTAGCATTACTAGTATTCGTGGTAGGGTTATTATTATTGGTGGTGGTGGCGGTAGATCCATGATGACCGGTGGACGTAGGGTTGGTACTATAGGAACTGGGGGTGGTACGACGGTTTAATGGCGTGGATAATATCGATCTTCGATCAAGCGATCGGGCCAACATCGACAGTCTGGTAGCACTTGCCATACTTAATCGTTTATTACTCGATAATAATGTATTATTGGTATTATTTCTCCGTAAGATCGATGACGGAACATTACTCATTTTGTTCACCGTAGTCTCTAGAACGCCGTTAAAATCGCCGATGGTTGCTTATACTATCACGGATGACTTGATGATGCCTTACGGTGGTTAGGATGATGGCTAAACGATGTTATATTATACAACGATGATGATGGGCCTAATGTTAAGGTATCACAATGTAGTTTGTTTACAATTGAGGTTTCGCGAACGCTGAGGCAATTAATCACTAACTAAAATCTTTTCCTATTCATCGTTATCGTTATATAGGTTAGTGATCGATTGATTGTGATTATAGAGTTGTAGGATAGTTATTATCAAGGTCAACTGATATTAAGGTGAAAAAACCCGAACGATTTAGCTGGTAATTAGATATAATGAGTAAGACACCAATATCATCCCCCAAACTTGAACCTCATTCTCCTACCACTCCAACCTCCGGTAGTATACGGAAACCTAGGTCATTAGTATCAACGCCCGATGTAACGTCGGTAGTACCTAATACCCCATCATTAAAGAGAAATAGTCGGAATTTAGGTCATATTGAATCGCCCTATGGATTATTGAAAACTCCTCGACATCAAGATAGTGATGATGAAGATAATGGTACCATGGTCACCCCAGGTTCGAAACGTAATAGTCGGTATAAATTCCCTAAAACCCCCAATTATTTTCTGCCGGGCAAAAAATTGTTTGATGAAGAAAAAATTACCACCAAGGATAAAGAAAAGGAAGATATTAATAATATATCATTACAATTAAAGGGTAAATTGATTAATGCCTTTGAAAAAATCAGTCAGAAGGATCGTAAGAAATTTGAATTCACCGAATTAACGTTTAGTACGTCCCCTACCAAACGATCCCCCGATAAATCCCCTAATAAATCCCCATTAACAGCACCATTATTCCATCAAAGTCAAAATCAAAATCTTAATCAACCATTACATCATCATCCATCATCGATGGCACCTAAAGATCATGCATTGGATGATGGTTTAAAACGTGCTAATTTAAATTTACAAAATATGACCAATAATGATTATAATTATCATCATCATCATACCAGTATCCTAAATAAATCAATTGATTTACAAACTTCTCCCGTGTTTAAAGAAGAACGAGAGATTAATATCCCCATGGAAGATAGTGCTCATAATGCCTTGATGGCTACGTTAAATCGTCAACAACATTTACCACCCACATCCAAAAGTCCCGTAAATATCGCTAATACTACCACCACGGCTGACGTTAGTCGTATTAGGGATATTAATTTACCTGACGTTAAAGATGATAAAAAATTCCATTTACCACCCATTACAGTTAAGGAAAAGAAAAATACTGAACAAGATGCCGTATATTCATTAATGTCATTATCATCACCCCAAGCCGTAAAATTTCAACATAGTCGAACCCATAGTTTAACTTCAACATCGGCCCCTGCATCAGCGGGTTATGCATCTACCGGGTTAGGAATTAATGGTGGTAATAGTCAACATGAACCATCAGTAACTCATTCGAGATCTAGTTCGGTAACGTTACCTCCTTTATCACCTAATAAGAATATGGTTAATCTACCCCCGATTTCCGGCTTAATTAAAAATGATGATGAAACCGATATTGAGAGTGATACGGATAATGATAATGATGGATAATAGGTTACGGGACATTAATATGGAATATATAGGGATGGTTTAGGTTGTAGATTAGGTATGTAATATTAACATCTGTATAGTATATGGTCTCTCTAATGTTAGTGATCTAGCTAGTTACCATCGTCCTATCTCCCTCGTATTAACCAGTGCCTATCTCCGTACAATTATGACATTCTTATCGAAAATCATGTGATATCCGGACATTTTGTGACATTATCCGTGTCTGTGATGACATATAACTAACTGCACCCTACCTAGTATCAGCCTATCACCTCGCATATTACTCATCACCAATATAACCAATCATCTATAGGGTATTAATGGTGACAGTAATCACTGCAATCACCCGAAATCGCACAAATCCTATGTCGAGATATTTGAGTCGTACACGACGCAGGAAAATGATGCGATTTACAGAAAGTAAATGAGATGACAAATTCGATAAATATAGGTGATAATACCCTACATTAGAAATTACGGCTAAAATGAAAGTATTATATTTATTACATCCTACGGTAGTTACCGATGAAGCGTTAGTGAAACTGACTAAGGCTACCTTATCGGGTGATGTGACTCAGTTGCTTATATCACAAATTGATAAATTAGCTACGTCATCTAATGACGATAAGTTTGATGAAATTTATTATTTGAATCCTAATACCGGTGAAAATGAGCAACATATACCTAATGTGGTGTTGGAAATCTTACATAACGTGGTGGTAGAAGGAGGACAAGTTGGCGGTGATTTACCTCGTGATCAAGATGTTGATGTATTGATGAATGGCTTTATTGTTGATGGTAATAAATGGGTTAAACCTAAGAAATTAAATGTGGTTAGTTTAAAGAAGAGACCAGGTAAAGTTAATAATGGTAATAAATTTGGTATAATTTCCGGTAAAGATGAGGTATCATCGCCTCAAGGATTGACCGATTCATCATCGACAAATAGTCCCATTATGGATTCGGAAGATTTCCAAAAGAGAAAATTGGATAAGATGAAATTATCTTATTTTAGTGAAACTTCGGATACCTCCGATGATGAAGAAATTGATGAAGATGAGTTGGTGACCTCCAATTATACCTTGATTAAACCTAAAAAATGTGATAATAGTGGTAAAAAAAGGAGAAAAGCTTGTAAAGATTGTACTTGTGGTTTAAAAGAACAAGAAGATCAAGAATTATTAAATCAACAATCCTTACAATCTAAATTATTATCCAATTTAGCTAAACTGGCCACCGATGAAGCTAAAAAAATTGAAGAAAAATTAAATATGTCAAAAGTTAAATTTAATGAAACTGATATGTCAGAAATTGATTTTACTATTAAAGGTAAGACCGGGGGTTGTAATTCATGTTCATTGGGTGATGCATTTAGATGTGATGGATGTCCTTATTTGGGTTTACCAGCATTTAAACCCGGTGAAGTTATAAGTTTAGATAATTTTGGTGAAGATATTTAACCAAGAATAGAAATGATAAAGTTGATTATAAAAGATATTTATTAGGGAATATACGGGATTGTTTACCACGTTACTCTATTATTTTTATAAACCTCATTGACGTTTATATAATCATCATACGTTGAAAGAATCTTCTTTGAGTATCATGCTCTTCAACGTTACTCATTTACTCAAAATGTGACAGAGAATCGATAACTTTCGCTATAGTCTTGAATGTTCCGTCACAATTACATTAATCTCAAACAGAACGGTGAAGATTTAGGTGACGTTTTCTACAATGATTGTGTAATTGATTACCGAAATCTATTTATAAATAATTGATAACAGAATCCTTACTTGTTGCGTTAAAGCTTGTTTCACAACATTAAATGACATTAACTGATTAACTTCTTTGGCGTATAGAGAACTATTATTAATCCACTTTATACTGTTGTACTTCGAAAAGCACTGATGAACTCCAGTAACCTATAGCTAAAGGCACTACCATTACCTGGTTTATTTTAAAGCCAGCAAAAAAAGCTAAAATATTCCATGAGCAAGGTCTCTGATAAGGTAGCAGAATAGTGGTAGTTAGATTGAGTAATCAATACCAAGTTCATTCATAGCCTAATGACTAACCATAAGGTACGGCCACGATGTACGAACATAGATTATTGAAATACTATTTTCTTATCGATATTCATAGATTGGCTTAGGGATGTATTTACCAGATCATTCATTATAGATTATAGATACATATTGTGCCTTGCAAAATAAGTGATTGGGTCAATATAAAATCCCAATCTTCTTAGGTATTGTCAAAAACGTTCACTCGCAGAACAATACCGAGACCAGGCACATGGCTGAAAGTTATAATAGCCTATAATAATCACAACTGATAACAACAAAGGACCAAGGAATCCAAGATAAAGAATCAAACTTACTATTAGATGGTTATAAACCATCATACGTTATTTATCAATATAGGTACATCAATGAACCGTCGATCATTCACACAAATGAGTTATGATAAGAAATAATGTTGTTTATCACCTAAAAAGTAATTTGTGTAACCTACTGTAAGATGCTGCTATGCACCAAATGGTTGCTAGGTTAAAATCATTACCACCCAATCATTCTTGGTAAGTGTTATTTACCCCTAATGATACTTGCTAGTTATTATCAATTCATCTTCACCACCACATCCTAAATAGGAAATAGCCTTGCATAGACTATATCTGCCTTAGTTGTGCCTGGTAATTACCGATTTTTGGAATTTCTGTCATGATGTACCTTACCTTACCTCGTGCTTAATACTACTACCAAACCATAACCTACTACCTTGATAACTGACAATAGCCATGGAGGTGTGGAGGTTCATGGGGATGTAAGGGAACCATGCGCAAATACGCCTGAAACGAGTGGGAGGCTGACGGGCGATGGTAACCAGATAGTGTCCTGTATAACCGATTAGTAACCGTACAGTGAGGCACAATGGTGACGATGATGATGATTCTGGATGTCGTGGCCCACGCCATGACCTATTGTTACCTTATAAAGGTTAAACTATCAATAATGATGAATAATTGCCCTGACAATGGCGGTGCCAATGATTCCGATTGTTGCAGGAGGTTTATTTCTGTTTTAGTACCATTGTTAATGATGTCACCCCTTTTTCTCGTCATTGTCCCCGTGGTGAATGGTGGCCACCCCCAGGAGTCGCCGCGACATACTTATAATCTTGCGCTTACCATTGAGTGGTTACTTGGTTAACCGACGTAAAACGGGCAATTTTACCCGTAAGTTATTAAGTCAATGAATCGTAATTACCGTCGTCCATGGTTACCATGTAATTTACTACCATAGTATCTAGATTCGATTACCTACCATTAAAGGTAGGGATAACAATGCGATGGTAGTGGCAGTAAAGTAACCGTGATGACTTGCCTAATTATAAGCAACGATATCACCCTAACATTCCATGGAACAATACCTCAGATGTAATGCGATTAGAGATCTTTTCTGTAAAAGGTTAATTTGATGATCAATGCAGCATTAATTATGGAAGAGTCAAATGATGAGCCTAATTAAGACAACGATTATTCTCCAATTATAATTAGTATTGAGGGCCATTAATCCTCACCGACTAGACGATGGTATAAGGGAATGGTGGCCGATCGCCGGATAATGAATAATGTGGGAGTTACTAACGATTAGTGTCTCCTGGAAGCTGCCAATCACGTGTATCACCACCATAACCTGTCAGTTTATCTCTGATTACTGCAATTCAGATACCATTTCGGTACGATAATTTGCATCACATCGTTCTATAGTTTAGTTCTTATGATGAAGATGGTCTGGCAAGATAAATTAACCATAACCAATTGGGTTTATCCAAAATATCATAGACCATAAAGAGCGATAAAAGAGTAATACCATGAAAACCCAAACCTATATTACACCTAATTACTATAATTGTTCTCAAATCCATAAGGATTTGGCAAGTTAAATCTTTCATAACCTACGGCAAATTGGGGATTAAATCCTCCAACCGGTGGTATTGAACCAGGTAATTGATTAGTACCTGGTATGCCTGCAACACCATTTGCACTAGTTGGTTGTGAACTAGCTGAAAGTTGAGCTGATTGTGGTTGTGGTTGTTGTTGTTGTTGTGGTTGCTGTGGTTGTGGTTGTTGTGATTGTTGTTGTTGAGGAGGTTGGACTCCTTGACCCTGTTGATAATGTTGATCAAATGGTTGAGATAATGGACTTAATTTATCATCATTATTATAAACAAAGTTAGTTTGAATAGGATTTAAATTGGATGGGATAAAAAACTGCATATTATTCATGGGTAACTGTTGGTTAAATGAAGGATAATTATACATCATATTATTCATTTGATTAGGCGTTTGCGTACCATTAAGCGATTGACTGCCTGATAATTGTTGAGGCATTTGGTTCATTTGACCAAGTTGTTGATTATACTGTTGAGGGTATTGTTGACCCATTGGTGGTGGATGTTGTTGTTGACCCATTGGTGGTTGGCCTTGACCTTGTTGTTGTTGCATATAATATTGATCTTGTAATGATAATAATTGTTGGTTATGTAACTGAATTTGTTGTTGTCTTAAATTCTTTTGTTTACAGTATTCACAATTTTTATTCTTACCATTTCTTCTGGGAGTATATCTATAACCAGGATATTTTTTAGCATGATTAGTTTTTTCTTCTTCAGCCAATTGATTCCAATGTTCTCTATCTTCATTAGATAATGCTCTCCATCTTCTACCTAATTCTCTACTAACTTCGGGGTTAGTTCTAATCACGGTACCTTCTTCAAGAACACTTTGATGATATTTTTGTCTAAAAAGAATAAAAGCATTTCTTGGTCTTGGAATTCTATTAGCATTGGATTTACAAGTACATTTATTAGCCATTGGTTGATGACCCATAGTATTGGAGGATAATCCATCCGGTACACCTGATTTCCCCGAAAAACTCGATGCTGGGGTGGTATTCGCCGTGGAAGGTTGTGATGGATTAGAAAATAATTCGTCAGATTGTGTACTCATAATAGATGATAATGAAGGTAAACTATGTTTTTCTTCGGTATAATAAACAGCAGTAGTCATGTGTTTATGAAAAGATTGTAATTAATGGATATATAATGATAAAATAACGTAATTAACTAGTAAATACGATTAAACGATACCTGAAATAAAATTAAACCCAACTTTATCAAAAATAAACTTGAAATTGAACTGAAAAAAATTTGTAAACGTCAAGTAGCAAAAAGTGATAAGATAACGGGGATTTTTCCAGTATTTATAAATAATTTATTGGAGCATGATCAGTAGCCCTGGTAATTTCTGACAAAATTAAAAAAAAATGTTTAAATTCCCAAAAGAAATATTTTCCTAAACTGAAAAAAAAAAAATAAAAAAAAATGTGATAAAAAAAAGAAAATAAAATATCCAAAATGAAATTCACGACTGTATGGTGGCGGGATGCATTAAGGGCGACGTAACTGAAGAATCCGCATAGTTAGTGACGGGAATTTTTACTGATGGGCGACGATTCACCGTGGTACCTGGTGGAGGGCGGTGGTGCCCCTGGTAATGGAGGTAATGGAGGGTCACCGACCGAGGGGGAGGGGATATCATAACATCAAACTATACCATCCATGGGAAATCAGATAATTTCAGGTATCATGGTGGAATAATGGTATCCCCAGATAACCTTAGTAACTTGATTAACGAAACGACAAGGAGAGCCACCATTACTATTGATAGGGCTGAATAGGAAGTTATGGTGGTTATCATACATTCCACGTGAGAAAAACAATAAATTGGTGGAGCGCAATTGCATTGATGATTGTCACATTGACTCAACGGTTCTCACCACGATTAATTGGACGATACGCAATCGTGGCAGCTGGTGCCAGCTAGTACCAGATAGTACCAGCTAGTACCAAATAGTGAGGGTGATTCTCAAAGCTATCACCCACTCCTGGTCAACGTCCTGGTCAACCTACCAAGATGTTACCAACGTCATCACCAATAATACACCTTTATCATCATCCCCTATAGTTATCGTTAGCGTAGGGGAACCTGTCGCATATGATGTAACTTTAGTCGGTTAACAGTTATGATAGGCTTATTGTTGGCCACCTGATTATATAATAATTCAGGACAATAGATGTGATACCAGGAGTTAATGTGAGGTTGAGTAATTGATAGGTTCGTTGCTCATAGTTTAATTAATTAGGCTCTTGTTCGGGTGATCAATGGATGGCATATTGATCTTCAACTACGGTATTGTGATATATATACTCCTTACTTCACTATAGGTGTTACCATAACTTTGTCAACCACCATCCATCGATTGCTGGTGGATATTATGCACTAATAGGAATTAACCCAATCGGTACAAATTTCAATCTCGGGAGAATATTGCTCGATTGAGTAAGTCTCATGCCCTGGGTTATAATTGCCATAATGATGCCAGAATTTATACATTTTAAGCATGGTGAATTTGGGGGGATTGTCTCCAATTAAGGTTTATTGTAGTTTATTTTAACAACCTTTGATGGTACTGTTTTATTGTCACTACCAGGTTAATTGATGAATTGTCTTCGTTTAGACCCTTTTATAGGGGTTATTGTATTGACGATCTCATCATGGCTGATCCATGCTAACTTCCATCACTGGTTACCATGATTAAGGTTAAGGTTACACTAGAGTCATCATGATCCATGATGATTATCGTACCAGCATCGTGGTAGCTACACAGAATCGTGGTAGCTACACCGCCAATTATGGCCTGGTGTACCTGTAAAATTTTTTGTACCTGTGACAAATTTGACGAGGATCTAACGTAGGGTTTAACCCTCGTGTAATCCATTGTTGACCAATTATTTTCCATAGTTAATTTATCAACGCTAACAATTGGCGGTGCAGTTTACTCATGCGCAATCCCTGGTTAGTAATGATTGTTCCCATTCCGATTGACCAAAAACAAGCATTCTCATCAGGGTTTGGTGAGTAGTCATTGTTCACCTAATTGTTGTAAGGAATGTTTCTACGATTGTTCTGGCAATGATCAGTCATCACCGACAATTATGGAAATCCATCGCTTTATATGGGACCATATTATTGGGGGATCTACATATTTTTTGCCAATGTAATGGTCATTGTGGTGACTACGTAAATCATTAATGGTAGTAAAGATTACCCTGGTTATTGTTGATGGAGGTGGCGGATGTCATGTTATGGGTCAATCCTAGTTAGGTCGTCCATATCGGGTATTACACTATCCTACTAACCATGTCAAGATATCAGCATTGTCGGAGAATGTTGAAGTAAACCCTGAGTGGATGGTTTACATTGAGAGTTATTATGGTCATATTATCGACTCTAAACTAGGCTTTATATGATTGTCAATAATTGAAAAACACCAGCTTACTCTTTGACCTGCTTACTGCCAACATTCCTTCGCTTATCATCGATGAGAGGTTAATTGTCGTTAATCTTGATGTCACCTCGTATGCTGGTGAATGTTCAAGATTCGTGATTCGTGGTCATCGAGGAATTTACCTAGATTAGTCTGGATCGATACTAATATGGTATATTCGGTGCCAACGATGATGTAGTAATCGGAGATGCAATTGTCTACCTGGCTTACGGTTGACATAATGTAAAAAATAAAATAGTGGTGCTACATACCATGATGTCACCACGAGTTGTCATGATTGTATCAGATTTAAGCGTGATAATGTTAGTAATGAAATGATTAGCTACAATGATAACAGTAACTGATTCCATCAATTGTATTAATAGGATTATAAGATGAATAATTCTATTCACATAAGCGACTATAGACTATAGTTGATAATCGATCCACTAGAGTCCATCGAACTGGTATTGTCGCTTAAATTACGTCTCTATGTACCATAATTTGTTTCATAACTGACTATATAGTCATGGACTATCGTTCTGTTAAGTGACTGGTTAAATACCTGTTGTGGTACTAAGTCACCAGCTACAAACTACCTATGCGATGTTAATAACTCTCTAGTTCATTAAAATCTTTCGAAATTTCATACAAAAGTATATTTACCCATTCCTAATCATGACGTTGATTAACAGGTCATAACGGGCCAATCATGACCAAGTGACCCACTGTTACAGCAAATATCTGATGATTATCACCAGTCGAATTCGCAGCGAAAACTTGATACGGTACTACACGGTAGTTAATTTGGTCCATGACGGAAGAATTAATTAATAATGAATCAATACGTTCACAAATAAATCATCCTAATTATTCAATAGAGACGTTTCTTGAAACCAATCGATACGAAAATTTAGATACGTTGATTAATAATTTGGATGACTGTCAAAAGATTTTAAACCACGATTTAATCCAGTTGGTAAACGATAATTTTCATAAATTTATTGAACTAGGTAATTTGACCGGTAGTCAAGAGTTAATTGATGGCATAAGAGTTAAATTGGCCCACTATAATCAGCAATTAACTCGAGTTATTCATGAATTTGATACCGTTAAACATAATATTGTGGAAATGTCCGATTTTTTGCATAATTTACACCTCATCAAGATTAAAATACGAAAGGTTAAGGTGATTAATAATTTGATCGATAATTTACAAGGGATGGTGGATATGACGGAAAATGAAGTATTAAAACGATCCAACCCTACCTTAAATGATGATAATGATTTAAATCAATTAATTATGGAAGTTGGTAATTTAGTATTGTTGATTAATAAATTAATCATTAATCATAATTTAATCAATTTTAAAAAATTCAATTCCTTGATCTTTGAATTTCATGAAATATTAAATGGTTTACATGGCTTTGAGGTCCATAAAGTTAAGAGATTATTAAAGGATTTGAATCATTAATTATCAGTTATTAATGAATTAATGTATTTTATTGCAACATTTAATATCCCGATATCATGGTATTTCCTCTACGTCATATTGCTTTGGTTATATGCTTAATAACACCGTTTACTGCCTACTACCATTAATTATAGGCAATTTTTGACAGAAACTCACGTGCATATCACGTGCATCCGCCAAATTACCTATAAAACCTCTGGTAACTCCCCAAATTTCGGGAAATTTTGCCTAATGGTACCACCCCACCATCTAAATGTAATGTGATGCTTCTCATCACAATATATTGCTTCGTTGTCGGCCAATGCCTCATTACATGATTTTAGGAAAGTGGTGAGCATTGGACAGTAGATTGGATAAATCTCTGACGGTGCGACCAATAAAAATTAACACAATGTTAGGCCAATATTTTTCAGCTCGTCATGAATGGGAAAACCAAGACCCTAATGCTTTACCTACCACGATTCCTGAAGTAGAAGAAGTGGGGGCCACTTCAGCTCCATTATTATCGGCATCATATTTCATCGGAGCTCGTTGTAAACCTTATAATGATGATTTTCTCAAGTGTAAAGATGAGAAAAATGGTGGTACTATAGAATGTTTAAAAGAAGGTAGAAGAGTCACCAGATGTGCTATATCGGTATTAAATGATTTAAATAAACATTGTTTTGATTCATTCAAATTACATTATGAATGTTTAGAACAAAATAATCATTATTTAGGTCACTGTAGATCTTCAGAAAAAATTTTTAACCAGTGTGTTTTCCAAAACTTGAAATTGGCCAAGACCATTCCTGGCGTGCCAGAACATCAACAAATTCACTTGAAAGAATCCCCAATTTATCAAGGTACTTCTAATGATAAATCGGTATCAAAAGAGTTTTTAAAACAACAACAACAACAAGAGTAGTAGGTATGCATATATAATTTATTTTACAATTTAAATTTTCCTGATGCCGTTACATGGAGTGGTGGTGATGTCATTTACACCCTCCATCCACCCTCTACCTCTAATCCTGTAATTAACGTCGATAACCTGCCCTAACCTGGTGGGTGGACTGAGGATTTTACGCTCGCTCATCGACAATGTTTGGATCAACAAATTCTTCTACTGGTATTAATCGTTCTAGTACGCCTAATATGTTTGGATCAACGCCTGCTGCTTCAGGGGGGTTATTTGGTAATAACCTGACTACCACTAATCCTACATCAAATAATTCAATGTTTGGCAATACCAATAATACCACCTCAGGGTTTGGTCAAAGTAGTGAATTATTTGGTAATACCAATAATACCAATACTAATACCACCAATTCATCATTGGGTGGATTATTTGGTAATAATAATAATAGTAATAATGCTAATGCTTCAGGGGGGTTATTTGGTAACAATAGCGGTAATACCAATACCAATAATACGGCATCAGGTGGGTTATTTGGAAATAATGCTGGTAGTACTACGACGACTTCAGGTGGATTGTTTGGTAATAATAGTAATAATAATAATACCAATGCTGCTTCTGGTGGCTTATTTGGAAATAATTCATCATCATCTGGTGGTTTATTTGGTAAACCAAGTGGTACCTCTGGTATCACAGGTACTACTGGTTCAACTGGTACAACTGGTGGTTTATTTGGTAGTACCACGAATACAAGTAATACTGGTGGTTTATTTGGTAATAATCAGAATCAAAATCAATCTCAAAATACTTCGGGAGGTTTATTTGGTAACAACCAAAATCAAACGCAAAATACTTCAGGTGGTTTATTTGGCAATAATCAAAATCAACCTCAAAATACTTCGGGTGGTTTATTTGGCAATCAAAATCAAAATCAAAATATTTCTGGAGGTTTATTTGGTAACCAAAATCAAAATCAAGGTACTACTGGAGGTTTATTCGGCAATAACCAAAACCAAAACCAAAAACAAAATCAAAATCAAACACAAAATACTACTGGGGGTTTATTTAATACCAATAATAATACAAATATTAACAATGCTAATAATGCTGCTGTCGGCAGTGGTTTACTAAACAATCAATTAATAATAAATGAAATAATTAATAAATCTTATACTCCATCAATTAATGATCAATTAATCAAAATAAAAGAACAATGGGATCCCAATTCAATTAATTGTAAATTAAAAACACATTTTTATAATAAATTATCACAACAAGAATTAACCGTATTATTAAATCAACCAAGGCCCAATAATGAGACCCCTGATGATTGGAATAATGCCATGTCCGAAAGACCAAGTAATCTTTATTATCCAATTAAAATCACGAGCTTTAATGAAGTATCCACTAGATTTGAAAATGAATTGGATCAAGTTAAAAAATCAAGATATTTATTAAATTTAATCAATGATAATCAAATCAAATTATCAACTAAGCATGACTTGGAAAATTCTTTAAGAATTAAAAAGGCCAAGGAAAGACATAATAAATTATCAAAACGATTGGTAAAATTAGCTACAATTTTAGCTATCTTGAAATTAAAAGGGTATCCATTATTACCTGAAGAAGAAGAAATTTCTAAAAATTTTGAAATGTTAAATAACAAAATTTTGAATCCTAATAATGAGTTTTGTAAATTAAATGATTATTTTGCTAAAATTACAATTTTAAAACAAAAGTTGAATAATTATGATTTTGAAATTAACAATTCCATAAACTTGATGAATGAAAATATTGATGGTGACGAAAAAGATGATGCCATAGATAATGATTATTTATTAAAGGTCATGAAATTATTAATGAACCAACAAAAAGGTTTAAATTATATTAATGAAGTGTTACAGAAGGATTTAGATAGTGTATAAATATTGTTCCTTGGTCGTCCCCTTTATCTTCTCTGATTTCTTGATTTATGTTTTATAAAGTAATAAAGATTAAATTATTTTCCAATATAAGTTGGCAAGTAAAAATTGCAAAAATTATATCGTAACTAAAGAAATTTGAGACATATAGACAACATAATCTAATCAGTAAATATATATTTTTATATTGATATTTACTAATAATACCCCATTACCTGTTCCTTTCATTAATGTCAATTTCAATTTTGGAAAACTTTTCAAAATTAAATCGTATGCAACTTTTTAACATATTTAAATTTACATCATGTTCATGATGTTCATGGTTTAATTTAATTAAACAAAATGGCTGGTTAATCCAACTATCAGTAATTTCGTATAATCCTTGAAATTTCCCCCCGTGTTTCGTCAAACTGTGGTTGAACTGCAAATACCTCTCACCACTAAAATAACCTTCATCGTTCTCAATATATTGATATCGTGGCAACGCCACGATCTTGTTTAAATAGTCCTTCAACATGGTGCGTTGTTGAGTTATATCCTCTTGGTTAGGCACCTTATAGGTTTCGAATGGGTTAAATGGTGATGATTTACCTAAATTCAAGATCATTTTGATCTCTTGCGGGTAATGTAGTACCGGTTTCTTCATTTGGAACGATTCAATTCTTCCGAGTCGACTGAAACTGGTATAGATGAAATCCAATTCTTTGGCACTCGTTGGAGCAGGATTCAATCGTATTTTGGTGACGATATGATGGTTTAAATATTTACCTAGGTGCATGGTATGGTGAAGATGTGAGAAATCATCGCGATAATGCTATGAAGGTTAGTGATAAATTATCCCATTGCTTAAATAGATCAGTTACCGAAAGCTTTGTACAGGTTCTAGCGAGTCATGCTAAAGGTCATGCATTGGAAGCGTTTATAACGTATGCTGGAGTTTTAGGGGTCAATGAAGATGTTGCAAAAGATATTTATCATGATTTAAAATCGGTACCGTTACCAGCCGCCCAGCAGTCAGTGGTAAATGACGTTCAATCCCCTCAAGCAGTAAAGGAAAAAAAGGATAAGAAGAAGAATAAAATCAGTATTTCCTACGATGATGAACTCGAAGAAATTGTTCCTAAAAAGCCAAAGACTATAAAGTTCAAAAAAATGAAAAAGGAAGATGCATTGAGATTTAAACAAGATGATAAACCTAAAGAACTGCTATACTCAATTCCAAAGCCTGAAATTAAAGATAAAATACAAGATAAAATCCAAGAAAATGGACAAGAAAAAGGGGAAGATCCAGTAACCTTTGATAGTTTTAATGAGACCGATGAACAATGGTACATTGATGACTATGAACAAACTATTGAAGATAAGCCCCTTGTCAAATTCCAGCCAAAACAATTAAAAACTAATCACATTTCTGGAAATGGTGGGTTTCACTCCCAAGGGGAATATATTGATTTAGATCATGAATCAACGCCGTCAATATCATTGACCAGTCATATATTCATACCACCATTTCTAGATGATAATAAAGATGACCTAATATTACAAATCGGTAATAATTCAATCATCACCTTTGATGCCGTTAAAAATCATGATGGTAAGTTAAGTATGTTCAGTAAAAATGGTAGTCCGGTGGTTAATGAACGTAGAACTCAAAAGGAGAGACATAAGCAAGCAAAGGAAAGATCTGACATAACAGGAACTAGATTAGGAAATATTTTGGGCATTGAGCAAAAGGTAGAATCTAATGAAACCGTTACTAAGGTAGCAGAGGAGAAAATTGAAAAATTAACCATATCAGAACAACGTAAACGGTTACCTGCTTATACGGTGAAAAATGAAGTGATTAAATTGATTCATGATAATCAAGTAGCTGTTATTATTGGTGAAACCGGTTCAGGTAAGACTACCCAATTAACTCAATTTTTATATGAATCAGGATATAAAAAAATCGTTTGTACGCAACCTCGTAGAGTGGCTGCAATGTCTGTCGCTAAAAGAGTTAGTGTTGAAATGGGATGTAAGTTAGGACAAGAAGTGGGTTATTCTATCAGATTTGAAGATGTCACTGGTCCCAATACAAAAATCAAGTATATGACTGAAGGTATATTATTGCGTGAAATTCTTGGTGATAGTAATCTTGATAATTATGATGTGGTTATTATTGATGAGGCACACGAAAGAACGTTAAGCACTGATGTATTATTAGGATTATTAAGAACGTTAGTTAGGAAACGTCGTGATTTAAAAGTGGTTATTACAAGTGCTACCATTAATGCTGATTTTTTTAGTGAATTTTTTGGAGGAGCACCTCAATTTACTATACCTGGTAGAACTTTCCCTGTAGATATTCACTATAATCCATCGGTAACTGATTATGTTGAGGAAAGTGTCAAGACAGTAATCAGGTTACATTTAGAAAACTTAAATTCTGAAGGAGAAAGCGATGGTGATATATTAGTGTTCATGACAGGTCAAGAAGATATCGAGGTGACGTGTGAATTGATCCAGGAGAAACTAGATCAATTAAATGATATCCCACCATTGGAGATTTTGCCAATCTATTCAAGTTTGCCCACAGAATTGCAATCAAAGATTTTCCAAAAACTGAATAAACTTAAACGTAAAGTGGTAGTAGCGACTAATATTGCTGAAACTTCGTTGACTGTTGATGGTATTAAATATGTTGTTGATTGTGGATTGATTAAAGTAAAGATCTACAATGCAAAATTGGGAATGGATAATTTGACGGTTATACCGATCTCCATCGCCAACGGTAACCAAAGAAGTGGTAGAGCCGGTAGAACTGGTCCGGGGAAATGTTACAGATTATATTCAGAAAATGAATTCACAGCCGAAAAATTAAATGTTATGCCTATCCCTGAAATTAAACGGACGAATCTATCAAATGTTATGTTACTTTTAAAATCTTTGAAAATTAAGAATATTCAAGATTTCCCCTTTATTGATCCACCGTCGAAAGAATTACTAAGTTGCTCCATGTATGATTTGTGGGCATTAGGAGCATTAGATAACTTTGGTAACTTAACTAATTTGGGTAATAAAATGATCAGTTTCCCTATGGAACCGTCCATGGCCAAATTATTAATTATTTCCACGTACAAGGAATTTAATTGTCTGTTGGAAATCATCATTATTGTATCCATGTTATCAGTACCATCAGTTTATTATCGACCCAAGGAAAGGATGGAGGAGTCTGATATGATGAGAGAAAAATTTTCAATAAAGAATTCTGATCATTTAACGCTATTAAATATTTTTAATCAATGGGAAAACCAGTTAAAAATAAACCCTTCTAGAATAAATCAATGGTGTAAGAAGAATTTTTTAAATAATAAATCTTTAACCAGAGCAAAGGATATTAAAAATCAGTTAATTGGTATTATGAAATCTCACTCCATGGCAATTACTTCGGTATTATCATCGATATCATTAAATGATAATGATCAAGATTATGAAATAATTAAAAAATGTTTATGTATGGCCTTTTTCCCTCAACTGTCCAGATTATCGAAGATCAATTTAAAAGATAATCAAATTGAGTATTTTAACCTTCGTCATAGTTTTATGAAATTATATTTACATCCTACATCAGTGATTAATAATTCTCGTGATCTACCACCTGAATATGTTATATATCATCAATTGATATTGACCAAAAAGGAGTATATGAATTGTGTTACAGCTGTCGATCCCCTATGGCTAGTTGAGTATGGATATATATTTTATGATATCCCAAAATCTGATAGACAAAAGTTGGAAATGGTTTCCATGAAAGATAAGTTTCAAAAAATTATTGATGATGATAAGGAAAAGTTTCATCAAGTATCGACGGAGGTGGTCAAACCTGAGATTAAAAAGTTTAAGAAATTCAAATCCAGGGGGGTCTAAATGTGTATATTAATATAGTTTGTACAATGGTTAACCAAGGTTATGATAAAACGATATTATCGATTAATCTTGTCTTTTCATGAGAATCTTGTCTAGGGACTCTAACAGCGGTGGAAAGAATCCCTCCTGTACCCGGTACCACCGTTTCTAATTCATCTAAGGTATCAGGATGATTAATTGATAAATATTCTATTTCAAATCCGGTTGATTGATTTAACGTTTGTTTAATCTTGGCTAAAATTTCACTCAGTGGTACGGGGGATTTAGCCTGATTATAATAATCTTCACCATTTTTTAACGATTTATATATAATGGAACTTCTATCCTTGATATCTTGAGAAAGGTAAGCATTTCTTGATGACATGGCTAACCCATTAGGTTCTCTCATGGTAGGTAACACATTAACTTTAGTATCAATCAATAAATCTTGGACCAAATTTTTTATCACCACACATTGTTGAGCATCCTTTTGTCCAAAATAAATGTTATTAGGTTGTACTACATTGAGTAATTTGGTAACCACGGTGGCTACTCCCCGGAAAAATTGGGGACGAGATAATCCTTCTAATTGTTCGGAACATCCTAATACTGATACAAAGGCCCCTCGTTGTTTAGGAATTTCGGTAGTAATACCATTAGGGTACATATCAGAATTTTTTGGCAAGAATAAAGCGTCGACTTTCTTACCATTAGCTTCCAACAGTTGTAAGATTTTTAAATCATTATCAATGGTACGAGGATAAGCATCTAAATCTTCATGAGGAGCAAATTGTGATGGATTAACAAAGATGGAAACGATGGATTTTTCATTATCGTGTAAACTTTGGGATACTAAGGAACAATGTCCATCATGTAATGCTCCCATGGTGGGGACAAACCCCACATTCTGACGTTTCATCAAACAATCATACTTCCATTGCCTTACTTGTTGTACCGTTCTTAGGATCTTGATTTGTGGAGATTTCATCGTATAATGATGAATTTTTCACTCGCATCTCTCATTAGTACCCGATGGTAGGTGATAATGTTGATGATAGTGATGTTTTGATAGACCTGGTAGTGATATACTTCTAGATCATAGTCTAGAATCCCTAGGAGAATACTATGGTTGTTATTAGCAGATAATACTGTCACCTAGCAGTCTTTGACCACTATCATGGTACCGTGTTACCCTACCCTCATCATGACATCATCTGTTGCCCATAAATCATCATTGGTATTGGTATCATATCCACAAGGTCTAACGCATGGTGCTGTCGATCATAGTATCATCATGGTATGGATTTAGGTATATAATCGATGCCAGGAAATCCACCATAGCCATGCCATGCATAATCTCGTATTTTGACCCATAGTTAACTCTCTCTACAAGGGTCATTGATGCTTCAAATCATTAATAAGCATCACCAGACCTTTACTAATGCGATAACTAACCGTTGTATCGTGATATGACCTTTATAGTACTGGTGATGTCATAAATCCGTTATGGCCAATTGTCGTGTTAAACTAAAAGTCTGGTATTATCAAAAATCTCATTTTCCCATAGTCTCAGCTCCCCCTAACAGGATAAAAACTATTTGTGAACTTATCATTGTAACCTAATATTCACCATTTGTTCGTTATAAAGTTAGCTTAGTCATCTAGAGGATATTGACGTCGACTATGCGTTCCAATAATCGCCCAGTACTTGGTAATAATCATGATACGGTTCAATTTCATACCCCCGATGGTACAAGCGCCGTAATCGATGATAACGGGGTAAATAATGATGCTAATAATAATACTACGAATGATAATAGTCATGGTAATAGTCATAATAATGCTAATGATAATGATCATCATGATAATGGTAATCAGAACGTCGATAATTTTGATAATGGGTATTTGGAATCAAATTGGCCCGAAACATTATTAATGGATGCTAATCATCAATTACTATACGATATAGAATTTCCGGCTCATATTGAAGGGACTGGTCCAACTAATAATATTATACAAAGTATACAATATCAAAACAATGTATCACCCGATCCAAATCCAAATCCAAATCCACCGCACACTTTACATAGCGATGGGGCATTGAATTTTCCAGTAAATCAAGTAAATCAAGGTTCTATGAATAATACCATGACAAATAACCCTAATCAACCAAAAGCTAATAATAATACTAATAATCAACCTCCTAAACCCTCCGCCGGGAAACGAGGTGGTGCCAAAGATGAAAAATCCAAAGGAGTTAAAAATAGACCCTGTGATCATTGTAGGAAGAAAAAAACTAAATGTGTCTTAATACCAGGCACTAATAATTGTGTACAATGTGAAACCAAATCGATTGAATGTACTTATGTAGGACAAGCGATTAAACGTAAAGCCCCAGCTGGTAGTGACGAGCCATTGATCAAAAAACTGAAAGATAATAGTATCAATAGTTATGATCATAGTAGAATAATTGCCCCTAATGTACCCATAAGAGATGTTCAGCCAGTTCAAGATTATTCGGTGATGCAAAATTCCCTTTTAAAGAAAACTTTATCATTGCAATACCCCAGATCAAGTTTTTATGTCGGTCCTACATCCTACATTTATGATATAAATTTATTAAATTTAATAATTGAATCACAAAATAAAATCAATGGTATAACTCCCGTACCTCCTCACCCCCCAAATAATCGAAATTCTCCAGGTGGTAAAATCGAACAAATAAATTTAAGTGATACCATATCTTTAAGAAAAGTTAGTGAAGAAGCCCAGTTTATTTTAAAAGATGATCAATCGCAACAATCGTTTCAAATAATGTCCAATGATGTTGATGCCATTGAAAAATTTGTGGCACCTCATGGTCAAATATTGATTGATTTGTACTTTAGAATCATTCATCCATCATATCCAATATTACATAAAAAAGTATTTCTAGAAAAGTATTCAAGGACCCATCGAGAGTTTACTGCTCCTTTATTAGCTGCAGTATATGTATTAGCTATACAATGGTGGGAACATGACCCTTCATTAAATCGATTTCCTAAACCAAACGTTGAAATTATTTTAAAAATTGGATTAAATAATTATTTATTGGAAATCTTGAAAAGACCAAAATTAAGTGCCGTTCAAGCCGGTTTATTATTATTGCAATGTAAACATATGGTAAGGGTTAGTAGAGAAAACTATGATAGAATAAATAGCAGTAATAATGCTGATCAACCATCGATTATAAATGATTTGGGTTATAGTGATTGGGTATTATGTTCGCAAGTTACTGCATTAGCCGAAGAGTTGGGTTTAGGTTTAGACTGTACCGATTGGAAGTTACCCAAATGGGAAAGGGGATTAAGGAAACGATTGGCATGGGCAGTTTATATTGAAGATAAATGGTTAGCTTTAAAAAATTCGAGACCTTCACATATCAATGAACTTAATTGGATTGTTAATTGTTTAGTTGAAGAAGATTTCCCAGAAAAACATGGAGATGGTGATTTAAAAGAAGGGTCATCGGACATTGATAATGGTAAAAAAATATTTATGAGATTAATTGAATTGTCAAAAATTTTGAGTGAAATTTCAGATACTTTTTACTCCATGAAAGCTACTGCCACTTTAAAGGATGACGTTAATGAAATTTTAAAATTGGCCAAACCAATCCAATTGAGTTTGAGGAATTGGTATCATCAATTACCGATTGAATTACAAATGACCACGGTACAGCAGCGTAAATTATGCTCTAATGGTTATTTACAATTGGCTTATTTTGCAACTGAATTAACCTTACATCGTAAGATTATAACTAGTATTTATAACCAAACTTCGGCTGGTAATGCCTTACCAAAGGAATTAATATCTGTTTGTCGATCTGCAGCCAGAACAAGATTACTAGCTGCAGTTGATTTTGTTAGAGATTTAAAACCTGAACATATCCATTCATTTTGGCATTCATCGTCAGCATCTAATTTCACATTAATTGGTACCTTTGCCAGTATTTTATTTATTTCCTCGACATCAAAAGAAGAAGCCAATTTTTTTAGAGATCAAGTTTTTAATTATAGATGGATACTCAAAATTTCCTCAAAAGGGTTTGATCAAGTGGGAGATGCTTTGCTGCAATTAGATTTGGTTTTAACTCATATACCGGGTTTATTAAATGTTAATTCAGAATTGATCATCCCCACGGTTTCTGATGATCCCATTGCTAGACCTGACTCGGCTCAATCTCAATTTCAGTCAGTTACCAGAAATTTGTCAACTACTTCAAATGGTTCATTCGTTGTTAGTCCTACCCATTCCACAAGTCAATTATCTGGTTCACAAACCCCATCGCAATCACTATCAGCACAACCCCACCCTATATCACAACCTCCATCAAGGAGCCAAACCCAACCTCCATCGGCAAAACGAGGAAGGCCAGCACATATGAGAATGAATAGTGCCATATCCCCACTTGATTCAACTATTTCTACACCAAATTTAGTTTCACTGTTTTCAAATAGTAGGAGTATGCACTCACCACAATCTTCACAAGGCTTATCCCCCAAAGATGTTGGTTTAATAAATAGAATGAACTCGACATCAAATATCGAGACTAATTCACCTAATGTCCATAGATCAAAACCAAATAGTCCCAGTATTAACAAATCACCCTTGAGTAATAGAACTGATACTGATGATTAAACTTATCGATATGTTTATTTAGTTTTATTGGATTGATTTTCGACAAGTGTATCATATTATCGCATAAATTGTAACATATACGAGAGGTAAAAATATAATAATGTACATAAGCTTTTTTTTACATTACATATATATGGACATATAAATATATATATAATGGAATCCTTTCGTTTAAATTTTGTTTCTTGATGATTCGTAGTTGTACGTTGTCTATTAGGTTGGAAGTGAATTTCCAAAATATTCCCCTAAATTTAATCAAATGGAGTTAAATAAGCTTCAGCTATAACTCTGGCTCTTGCATTAAGGAAAAGTTTCATTTCACTAATTTCTTTATCAACTTCTTCCATAAATTCAATAATAAAATCCACCAATTTATCCTTCAACATTTGCTCAGTATGGAAATTTGTGATTAAAAATGAAATATCATAACCTTTAATTGGTACCCTTCTTAAAATAAAAAAATTTTCAGCTCTGGAGGTCAAAAATCTTGAAAATTGATGAACCAAAATTTGTTCAATTTCATCAGCTTGTTTAATCTTGATGGAAACTCTAACGGAATTAATTGATGGTTCGATCAAAACTTTCTCATTTTCATTTCTAGCTATCACCATAGGATTTAATATCAATTCAGGGGTATGTGTGTTATCAACTTCAATCTCCGGTCTATTATGTCTTTCAACCAACTGGGATGAAAAATCTTCTAAACAAATAGCTGCCGTTAATGACAGTCTAACTGCGGTTAAATATGGTTTCAACGATTGGGACTAAAAAAAATTAGTTAGTATATATATTTTCACACGAATGGTAGGTATATCATTGTTATCCTAATTGATCTATCGAACGTACCATATTCCTCAGTTTTGTGCTTCCAATCCAACTTCCCCTAACTGTGTGAGTATTCGATCATTCTCACTTTTTTTTGGCCAACTTAACTTATCAAATTTTGGCCATGGGCACGACGATTGATATTTGGCAGAAAGAAACCATCAACTAATATTATCCTATTACTACAAATCTATATATTACATGGCAGGAAATTATGACCTTAACAAGGTTAATAATTAATCATCATAGATTTCTTTGGTCTATCAAGTTTAGGGCCGGCAGGACGGCTTCGTTTCGTTTCCGATTGGTCAAAATCAGCCGACCGTTTCGTTTTAGACCCTAAACTATTAGCAAAATCATCCATTACCTCACCAAGCACCTTGGTGACGATAATATTATCTTCCGTTAAATTATTGATGGTGGTGATGATTTCCTCCAACCGTTTAGCTTCAGAAGTTTCTCGGATTAATGCTTGCAATCGTATGATTAAATCATCGTTATATTTTATGGAATGTTTACCATCTTTATTAATGATTAAAATATGATGATCGAGTGGTTGATCATCGATATCAGTGTGTTTGAAAATGGCATGAGATTCATAATTCCTAACGAACCATAATGATAATTCTTTCTTTAGTAAATTTAATTTGGTTTTAAAATCATGTAATTGTTTCTCTTGTCTCGATTGCTGATTCTTGACTAAATGTTCATACACGGCAGAGATATCATTATCATCATCTTCAAGATTAAAATTCACGCCTGTTAATCGAGCATCCTCAATAGATATAATGGCAGTCACAAAACTTTCTTCCGATGTTAATATTTTTTTATAATCTAATTTCAAATCATTGATTAAATTTTCGATTAAATCAACCTTTACTTTTAATATTTGAATTTTTTCACATTTAACATCCCAAAATAAATCCAAGGGTGTTGACCCATTCCTACCGCATAATTCAATATAAGCATCTTCATCTTCAATTAATGGTAAAATTTCTTCAAATTCACTTTCAGCTTGGATGGGTAATTCACTCAATAACTGTTTAAAATTATCTCGGGCTCTTCGATCAGCGGTGTAATTTTTCTTTTCCAATATTTTGATTTCATCGTCAAATTTTTTCAATTCTTTAGGGTATAACTTATCGCAATATAATTGCAAAATATCATATTTTTGTAAAACCGTAAAATGTTTATTAGCTTTAAATCGATTATCATTGGTTAACTTTTCATATAACGAATCCCAATCATAACTATCATTGATAATCTGAGGATTTATATCAGTTAAATACGATTCCAATTCGACCAATGCTTGATGTCTTTTATCATTATTCTCCTTTTCCACCGTACTCTTTAATTCATCCTGATATTCTTTAAAAATTCCATAAATTTCGTCATCGGATAAAATGGTATGAGTAAAGATGGGATTTTCTTCCTTTAATAATTTATTTTTAATGGTAAACCATCGAGTATAGTGATCAAATTCCCCTTGTTGTTTTAAGGCTTGCAAGATCTGGAGGAAATTTGTTTTAAATTTTTCAAATGATTCAGTTTTATTATTCAATTGTTCCTTCATTTGATTATTTAAATATTCGTCATAAATCCTTTTCCGTTCAAGGGGATCTTTAATTTGCCAATAGATGGGATTCATAATAAATTTCGATATTAAATCAGGGAAACTCCAGGTTGAATCCACGTCATTATCGGCCAATAACTGTTTGAAATTTTCGATGGCTACTTCAGGTGATACATCTTGATCAATGACAAGACCTTCATTAAATGTTATATCGGTACCATGTTGCGATAACAAAGCCTGTCCTAATTCCTCCTGGGGTTTTCCTTCTACTTCATTGGTCGTCTCCTGAGCTTCGGCATCATCATTAGTAGCTTCCTCGATATCACCATTACTATCAAAGCCTTGAGGTTTATCCCAGGTCGTTTCTTGGGTGGTGGCATTATAATAATACTTCTTGCCATCATCGGTGACAAATTCTTGCCATTGTCCTCCTAATTCTTCATCAGGATTGGTCCAACTGGTCTCTTGGGTCGATGGATTGTAATAATATACATTTCCTTCGTCATCAGTAACTTTCTCCCAACCCATTTTATATATTTAACGCCAGTACCTGTTGAATTGATGCGATGAATTTTGTGAGGTATAATGTCAATGTCTCTGGTTTTTTGCAGCCTCACCACAAATACAACTATCACCACTACGTTATAGAAATAATTAGAAGTATGAAACCGACATATTCGATTGAAGAGTTGGTTATTATGGGGGAAACCATGGACCCAGTAGTTGGTGACCAATCTAGGTCATTAGAGGAATTAATCAAGGATATGGTAGATATGAGACAATCTCCAAAGACATCAGCACCAGCACTGGCAGTTGATGGAAATGGTGACAGTCAGTTGTATAACCCTTATACTAATGGGGAATATTTCGACGCCACCAATTTAGACACGGTACCTTCATGGACTTCAACACCATTATTATATCCTCAATATGTAGACCCTTCATCATATTTGCCTTGTCCAGGAAAATACCCTATGATGTCCTCCATGATGACTTTTGGTGATAGGCACCCGGTAGTCCTTAATTTATCGCCATTGCTTTCACGTAACCGGAAAACCCATGCTCCAGGGTATGATATGATAGGTAAAGAAAATATTGCTACATTGCCAAAATATTTACCACCAGGTGCTAGAGTTATCAAGGTTGAACCAGGCATGCCAGTACCTGTTGGAGCCATCAGAATTTCGGCATCGATGTTTCAAAATTACCAAAATAATCACTGCCAGATCGATAGTGGTCAAGACGATGGTAATTTACCATTATTTCCATCATACCACGATCCAAGTAATTCTATGGCAGTACCATCATATAGAGGTGGTGATGTCGATAATAATCCATCCACCATTGACTCAAAGGTATCAACTCTCGAACAAGATGGTAAAGCACCATCGGCCAAAGATGATGAAAGTGCTTATTCAACTCTTGAGTCGTCGAGTGACAGCCATAGTATTCAAATCCAATTACCTCAATAAACTACCGTTATAAGGTACCATACCATATAATATAAGGCCCTGAGAGTCATTACATATAAATCGTCCGGAAATATGCATAATATATAGTATATAAATTTTGTGCGATGTTTTGACAGCTCTTTATGCAGAGGTAAATCACTAATGGAGAACAAGATTAACGAACCACAATGGTTAGAATTAAACGTTAAAATGTATGTATCACATGGTGAATAGAATAATGGGGTGGCAAAATTATAAACTTTGAACTGTACTAACTGAGGTAGCGTATTTGATCCCAACTATATTGAGACCAACCAAAATAATCAGGAATTTACTAGTTTACAACTAGATAAATTAACATGGATGACGTTGATAAATAATGCTGTAAGTAAATTATATGGAGTAGTTGGTGAATCATTATTCTATGAAGTACAAGACTTGATCGACCATGGAAAACAATGTAGTATCAAGATCATGGCTGATGATGAGAAGACATTTATCAATAGCTTATTCACGTATAAATTTAAATTCAATACTATATATGGGGGTAATATTACTAGTGATTGTTATATAAGTCATATAAAGACGATTAAAGTGAAATTGGCTCCCGATACTGCAAATTGATGGAAATATGTTGATGTACTACGAGCACGATATTGCCTTAATACCGTTTAATGTCAATCTATAGGTAATTAATGACGAAAATTAATACTATACCATCTATAGCCTCTATAGATCACTATAGACTGATCCTCAGACCTCTCTAATGGTTAATTATGGGGTTTTCTATGGCGGTGGCTGGTGTACGTAACAACTGCAGGTGCAGTGCGATTTGGATTTCAACGACTACCTGATAAACGATTGTACCATAATCTTACCTTGAATAGTTTAGTTGTAATAGATATTCATTTCACTAATCGTTACAATTAGAAAGTTATAAATAGGGGAATTGATATTAGGGTTGAATCATACGATGAAATTCCATTGTTATATTGTATTATTATTTATAACTCGATTACTACCTTTTGTGAATGGGGAGTTTGATCCAACGATATCCATCACTCGTGATAAATCAGTATCCAAGGAATTGATTTATTTTGATGATTCATCGTCAATATTGGCGTTGAGAGATGACGATGTTTATATATCCAATAATAATGGACAAAAATGGCAAAAGGTTAACACGATTGATCAACCAGTGGTTAAATTACAATTTGATCATTTTAATAAAGATAGAGCATTTGCTTTAACCACTGGTTCCCAACAATTTTATACTAGTGATAAGGGGAATACTTGGGGGAAATTTACTATAAAGAATGATAAAAATGAAGATTTAAAACTTGATACCTATCCCAGAATATTACCCAATGCATTAAATAAAGATTTAGCGTTGTTTGATTTTTATAATTGTCCTACTCAGATTTTTTCCGGTCAATGTAAACATCATTTTTATTATACTACCGATGGATTTAAATCGAATCCTAAAAAATTGAACGTTGATGCTTCAATCTGTCAATTTGATAAATCAAGTAAATTAAGAACGGCAGGTAAAGCTGAAACAATTTATTGTGTGGAAAATAAATTGAATTCATTCGGTCATATCATTGAATCAAATTTAATAAAATCTGATGATTTCTTTAAGACCAAACAAACTTTGAATCATCATTTTTCAAAATCAGGTAAATTGATTGATGTAAGAGTCGAACAGAATTTTGTAATTGCCGTAGTTCAAAATGATAAATTTAATTCAAAATCAAAAGTTACTTTATTGGTTTCCAAAGATGGTAAAGATTTTGAACCTTCTGATTTACAGATTGATATAGCTTATGGTATTATGACATTTTTACAATCTTCACCACTGTCTTTATTTTTATCGGTGGCTGCTTATAATAATATGTTCCGTCAAATTACGTTATCTACGGTTTATGCATCTGATTCATCAGGCTTAAAGTTTAAGAAAGTTTTGGAAAATGTTCAAGGTGGGGCATTTGAGAAAATTCAAACGATTGATGGAGTTTGGTTAACTAATGTTGTCGATACTGATACCAGTATCGATGACAACGATTCAAAGTCATTAGTTGATATGATATTAGCTGGTGGTTCAAATAAGGCTTCCATGACTAAAATTTCTTTTAATGATGGAAAAGATTTTCATAATTTAAAAGTTGAAGGTGATGATGATTGCAAAGATGTCAATGAATGTTCATTGCATTTATTAACCCCGTCTGAAAGAGATGGGGAAGGTAATTTTGTAACTGGTCCTACTCCTGGTATCTTAATGGGGGTTGGTAATACTGGGAAATCATTACTGAAAGATCTTTCCGACATGAAAACATTTTTGTCAAGAGATGGTGGTGCTACTTGGACTAAGGTTCTTGATATGCCATGTTTGTTTTCATTTGGTGATTTGGGTAATGTTATTATTGCTACTCCTTATTATGGTAAAGATGAATCTAGTACTAGTGACTTGTATTATTCACTTGACCAAGGTAAATCTTGGACAAAAAAAGAATTAGAAACTAAATATTTTCCATTAACTGTAACTACCACTATTGATGGTACATCCACTAATTTTATTTTAAGTGGATTAATTGATGAAACTCCTGATAATAACCATGATTTCGAATTTAGTGAAATTATTTATGCTATCGATTTCTCCAAAGCATATAATAGTAAATGTAAAAAAGATGATTATGAAGATATTTATGCAAGAGTTGCGGTTGATGATAAAAAGCCTATTTGTATTTATGGTCATCTTGAAAAATTCAAAAGAAGAAAAGCTGACGCTAAATGTTTTGCAGCTACCTTATTTGAAGATGTTACAGTTTATGATGAATCCTGTGACTGTACCGAAGATGATTTTGAATGTGCAGTTGGTTATAAGTTAAACAAAGATAATCATTGTGAGCCTGATAAGAATCTTATTGCTCACATGTGTAGGACTAAAAAAGTCAAAGAATTAATATTACCAGACAAAGTTTTGATTGATGGTAATGAGTGTTCATTAGGTAAAAACTCAGTTAAAAAATTTGTTACTGATCATAAATTAAAATGTTCCGATTATGTTGATAAGGATGATTCTCATCATGAATGGAATAAAAAAATCAGCCATCATAAGTTTTCATTTGAAAGTAAAATAGCTGAATATACTTATTTTGAACAAGGGGTAGATTATAATGGTGAAAATGTCCTTGTACGTACTACTGATAACAGATTATATGCGTCAAGAGATGGTGGTGTTGAATTTGTTAAGGTCCCAATTTATGAAGAAATCTTAGCTTACTATATGGGTTACGTACCAGGTCAAATGGTTTTAATTACTGGTACTCAAAAATTTTTTGTATCAGTTGATGCTGGTAATACTTATGAAAAATTATCATCTCCATTACCACCAAGTCCTGTGGCTGCTACGGTTGTTGCATTTCATAAAACTGATCCCAAACAATTTATTTGGTTTGGTTCTGATTCATCATCATCATCATGTGGTTATGCCGGTGATAAATTTAATAAAGATTGTAAAATAACCGGTTATTTAACTAAAGATGGAGGAGAATCATTTGATAAATTAAGAGACGATATAATTAAATGTGATTTTGTATCATCACATTTAGGGGCATCAAATAATACATCAAAAGTTAAAGAGAATTTAATTTATTGTACAACTGTAGATAAAGAAAAGAAAACCATTAATTTAATTTCCACTTCCAATAATTTTAAAGACGAAAAGGTTATTGCTGAAAATATTGTTGGTTACGCAATTTCTGGCAATTTTGTGATTGTTGGTAAGATTGATGAAAAGAAACAAAGTTTAAATGCATTAGTCACCATAGATGGTGAAACTTTTGCTGATGCTGCCATGCCTCGTGATTTAGACATTGATATAAGACAAGCTTTTACGGTTTTAGATTCTGAAAAGGGTGCAATTTTCATGCATGTCACCACAAAGGCAGATGAAGGTCATGAATATGGTGCTATTTTAAAATCTAATTCTAATGGTACCTCATATGCATTATCGTTAGATTATGTTAATAGAGATAAACAGGGTTTTGTTGATTATGACAGAGTTGAAGGTATTGAAGGTATTTTAATTTCCAATGTAGTTTACAATCATAAGCACGATAGTAAGAAAAAATTAAAAACTAGAATTTCTCATAATGATGGGGGTGAATGGAATTTTATTGTTCCACCATCAGTTTCTTCTGAAAAGAAAAAATATGATTGTAATGGAAAATCATTGAAGGACTGTTCATTAAATTTACATGGTTTTACTGAAAGGGCCGATTACAGGGATACTTATTCGTCAGCTTCAGCCGTTGGGATAATGATGGCTCTTGGTAATGTTGGTGCTACATTGACTGATAAAAAGGACAGTTCCCTTTTCTTAACAAGAGATGGGGGAGTCACCTGGAAGGAAATTAAAAAGGGAGTTTACATGTGGGAATATGGTGATAGAGGTTCTATATTGGTAATTGTTAAAGAGGGTAAAACAAAAGAATTATTATATTCGTTAGACGAAGGTAGCAAATGGATTGCTTATAAATTTTCTAAAGAGGAAATTGATGTTAAAGATTTAGCCACTGTACCAAGCGATAATTCTCGTAAGTTTATCATATTTGCAGAAAATGATGATGGTACATCAACTTCAATTTCAATTGATTTTACCAATATTTACGACAGACAATGTCAATTAGATTTAGATAATCCTGATAATGATGATTTTGAATATTGGTCACCAAAACATCCAAGTTTAGGTGATAATTGTTTATTTGGTCACGAAGCAAAATATTTGAGAAGAGCTAAGGGTCATCATGATTGTTTTATTGGTAGTGCTCCGTTAACTGATGGATATAAAATTGTCAGAAATTGTTCATGTACCAGAAAAGATTATGAATGTGATTATAACTATTATAGAGATTTTAATGATGACACTTGTAAATTAGTCAAAGGATTATCTCCCGCTGATCATAAGAAGGAGATGTGTCTCAATAATGTATTTGAATATGTTGAACCAACAGGCTATAGAAAAATCCCATTATCAACATGTGCAGGTGGTAAACATTTTGATGCTTTTGAACATAAACCCTGTCCAGGTAAAGAATCTGAATTTAATAAATATTATGGTAGAAATATTGGATTTGGTAAACTTTTATTAATTGTTGGATTGCCATTGTTGATATTCATTTTTGTTACTTGGTTTGTTTACGATCGTGGAATTCGTCGTAATGGGGGTTTTAAACAATTTGGACAAATTAGATTAGATGGTGAAGAAGATGATTTTGAATTCCAACCTATTGAAAATAATATAGTTGATAAAGTTGTTAACAAAACTGTAAAAGGGGGTATTATAACTGTTGCTGCATTAATCGCTACTTTTAAAACTTTAAGAAAATTTGATAAGATTATGTTTGATAAATTAACTTCACAAATATTCCGTGGTAGAACTGGTAGAAGAAATTATGTTAGAGTTCCTGATATTGATGAAGAGGAGGAAGAATTATTTGGCAACTTCCAAGATAACTATGAAGAAGAATTGCAACAAGGTAACAATGAATTATACAGAGATTTAAGAGATGATGAACAATCGGACAATAATCAGGAAATTACAGATGATTCAGTTGATGAGATTGATGCTGATGCACGATTATTTGATGTTGATGATCATTCTGATGATGAACCACCAACAGTCTAAGATTTTTACCCATATTAAGACAAAAATTAAATAAACCTCTGAAAATATATATAGAAAGTCAATGTAAAATGATTATTTAATGTAAACTCTTCATTAGTGGGTCAGTATTTTATACAAACCACAATATCTAAAAAAATAATATTTAAAAAAATATGACACGGACAGGAATCGAACCTGCAACCCTTTGATTTGGAATCAAAAGCTCTGCCATTGAGCCACCGCATCTGATCACATGAGAGTGAGGTCACAAACTTTGAGACAAATGACTATTTTTTTATAACGGCGTCTTATATAAGACTATTATTGGGCCAATGTATAAATAAAGGCTATAGTACTTAAAAACTGCAATTATCATCCTTTATTAATAATAACTTAATTCTAAGTTTCTAATTTTCTTTTTTGAAGTCATTCTAATATGTTGGGAATGGTAAAAGAAAAAAAATGGTATCTATGTCATTTGAATTTTATGTTAATTCAACCTTATTATTTCCAAAACATACAAAAATACGAAGAAACCTTTTAATATTATATTTCTTATAATAGTTAGAGTTTAATTACCGGTGTTCACAATCCATAATATTAAAGTAGCAACGATACTTAAAATCAAGGCACCCTGATAGTGACCAACCAGACTGCACTAGAAGCTCAAAATATGCTATGTAAACACTACATCACCTTATTCCTTTTATACTGACGTTCATTGTAAAGTTTTTATTCTAGATTTATAAAATTGTGCTGTAAATACAGTTTGTCATAATTTTAAAATTCGCCATTAATTAAATCTAAGTTAGTATTGGAAATATTATTAGTTGAGTTCTTTATATTACTTAAAAATTGTAATGGATGTATTTTAATTAAATTTTAGTTAGATTCGTAAAATCTCTTGGACTTACTTTTTTATTCTTTATAATGGTGAATTCTGCAAAAATTTAATCGCAGAATTTAGAGTTATTTTTGGTAAAAATAGCTTAGTTACTATATGAGACTCTTTTTCATTATCATATTATCCTTATTTCAATAACACTCTATAGCTATATAAATACAAACATTTTCAGTTAGGTTGCAAAAAAAAAACTCTATAATTGAGACAAAAAAATAACGACAACTGCAGGACTCGAACCTGCGCGGGCAAAGCCCAAAAGATTTCAAGTCTTTCTCCTTAACCACTCGGACAAGTTGCCAACTTTTTGTTTTCAAGGACTCGAGGTTTTTGATCAATGTTTAAAATAGTGTATCCGGCCCCTTACAATCATAAGTAGGTAAAGTTTATACTTATATACTTCATATACCTTTAGAAACGATCAAGAAATATTTAAAAGCAAAATAAAGCATCAGATGAATGGATAAACTGTTGGATATCAAATATGGGCTACACCTATAAAAGCACTCAATTCAGTAAATAATTACGAATAAAGATAACACAATCACCTAGAATTTTATAGCCATCTTCATAAATATCCTTAAGGTTCAGGCATACTCGTATTCAATGCATCAAAAAAAAAAAAATAACATATCCATGAACCTAGTTCTAATTTTTTTCCAATTTCATTTTATTTAAGTATATAGATCAAAAAATTTGATGATACTAGTGATCATCATAGATTGGGCGTTAATAGACTATGATACTGTTATACTCTAAAAGTAAAGAAAATACACATGTTGAACTACTTTTTTAAATATTCATGCACCATGGTTCTCAGTCAACTTAATACAAACTTCAATATTATTCTTTTGGGAAATATTGTAGCTATAAACTAAATATCCATAATCCTCCTTGTGAAGTGTAAGTTTGAGTAGGTAAATTACGAACAATTTAAGTAATAGCTAACCTGCCTTCATGGTTCTATCTCACATAAAATAACAGTAACCATTCCTCGAAAGTTCTTTTACTGTCGGATAAAATAGATGAAAATCGTCAGAACAGCCCAGGGAAGAGAATATACTAATGATTATATGTTTATTTCTTTAAATTATACATGATATATAATAGATATAAAACCTAAAATTGTAAAGCTTGACCTTTTTGTTTTTTGTTACCACCTAATTCAAAATGTTTACATCTTTTTAAGGATAATTGTAATTTGGTTTTACAGTTAACACATTCTAATCTTAAAACAACTTTTTT
This sequence comes from Yamadazyma membranifaciens, assembly GCA_030572415.1. Classification (NCBI taxonomy): domain Eukaryota; kingdom Fungi; phylum Ascomycota; class Pichiomycetes; order Serinales; family Debaryomycetaceae; genus Yamadazyma; species Yamadazyma membranifaciens. The sequence continues at coordinate 429,581 of JAJLZV010000004.1, forward strand.
GGTAGTTTTAGCTTTCTTTTTGAAAACTGGTTTAGTTTGACCACCAAAACCACTTTGTTTTCTGTCATATCTTCTTTTACCTTGGGCAAATAATGAAGCTTTACCAGCTTTATATTGGGTAACTTTATGTTGAGTGTGTTTACGACATTCTTTACCTTTACAGTAGGTCTTTCTAGTTTTTGGAATATTAACTAAATAATTGTTAGTATAATGAATTACTTTAATTTTCATGCTATGAAATTTAATAAAATTTGAACTAGTACTCAAATGATCGTTGAATAATGATGATACAAATTAATATGTGCGTCAAACTAGGTAATTGAATACTATCTTTCTTCTCTTGACTATATTCTAAACATAAATTGTCACTTTTCATCACCTTGGAAATTTTGCTCATCTTAGTTTTCACTCTCTTATTCAATGGTGGTGGTGTGTCATATGTTCGCTTCATTTATATAATGATATATAACATATCAACTATCTATTCAATACATTCGTTCAATTTTAATATCATTTTAACATACCCATTATGAATTATTCGTTAACTAAATTTAATAGAATAAAATTTTCAATAAACCAGAGTGAGTGAGGGAAAAATTTGAATTTTTCAAAAAATCCCAGATTATGTAATCTAACCATTGCGAGAACACGCAGTCACAGGGCAAAAGCCCTAATGATATTTTGCAACCAACATCAACTATTATATGATTAAATGGGGGTAGCATAATGGTTAGTCATACCATATAGGGATTGACAGAGTATAAATAAGATATTTACAGGTTATTTATACGATTTTATATAGTAATTAAATATAGTGTTAGCGTAGTTAAATGAATGTTAGAGTAATTTAAGGATTACGTATTATACATATATTTAAACAATAATAGAGAGTCCCTAGTGATCACGTTCTGGTAACGGTATAGTAGATGGTTGAAGTTGATGTAACGGTTTCATCTTCACCGGTAGCGTAATAATCGTAATCTACTATACATGCACCATCAGATTGTGAAGTAGTGATGTTGTCAATTATCCATGAGTCAGTTGAAGTTGGAATATTAGCAATATCAGTAATTGTAGGTCCATTATCATTTGAATCAGTAACGAAGGTTGATGATGTGGTAGCAGGTGGAGTTGAGGTAGTAGCTGGGGTTGGTGGGTTAGTAGTAGTTGATTCTACATCAGTAGTTTGTACGGCCTTAATACTTGATGATTGACTAGTAGTGGATACAGTATCAGTGGGAACTTTAATATTACTGCTATCAATGGGGGTTGGAGCAACTGTGGTATAAGTTACGGGAGTCCCAAGCACGGTTGAAGTAACCGTTGCAGTATATCTAGTTGTGGTGGTGGTGTCAGTATTTACCACAGTATTAGTTCTGGTCGATACTGTTCCTTCAACTATTTTAGTATTAGTGGCAATGTTATGAACGGTAGTGGTTAATTTCACCACCACTGGATCATCATCTCGTTTCTTATTTTCAGTTGGAGCACCTAATGATTTACACACTAATGATAAGGTAATAATGGAGAATAAAATATTTGATAATTGCATGATATGTAACTAAAACTTAACGATTGTAAAATTTAAAGAATGACTAAAGTTTGTTAATAAAGAAAGAATGTAGTTGGAAATAATTTGTTAAAAAAGAATGGATAATTCACTAGGGAATTGAATTGATTTGACTTGACTTGACGTTGATAAAATAAATTAATTTAATGTTCGGTCAGGGTGGGCAGCATAAACCATTTATAGTACTGGCCATCTTTAAGCTGGTAAGGCTTAATTGAGTAATCGATGGTTACATGCCTTTTAAAGTTGGGTGACATAATTAATGAAACATCGACCTGTATTATGCCATTACCCGACTAATTGGTCATACTAGGATACTCTAGTAAATTACTGGTGGCAGTTACCTAAAGGAATCACCTACTAGCATGTCGTTATATCACCCATATCTATTTAGGACATTCGGCAATAATAAATATGGTTAATACATTCAAACCCCATCAGGTACCGTTAGGTTCGTTTAATTTACAGTTCTCTGCATGATTTTTACCGGTAGTGGTTGGTTAACCAGATTAATTTATCCGCGTTTGGCTGCAAGTCGATAAGCACCGATGGCTGGCTGCAAAAAAACTTGTCGTCAATCTCCGCGACATGTCCCAGGACATCCTGGGATATTGCATCATTTATTGTGGTCTTAATGAAGAATAATTAACCTATGGTATTAGATTGTCCAGAGGGGTTATGGTGTTATATCGAACTATTGGTAGAATGCCAGGAATAAATAATGTAGCATCACGTTCAATTTCGGTCGCAACCCGGATAGTGACCCCAAGTACTATCAAGAACTATGTACCTAAAAAATATAATCTAGACATCATCTAGGGCATTATTAGACCTACACAGTACCGAGAGGTGGTTTAATGAATAGTGTATAACATATTTTTGACCTTAACCCTACGGTGGATATCCACCATAGTTAAGACTTATTTCGTTACTATGGAATTTACTGGATGGGTATTATTTTTTATGGGTAATAGTGATAACTAGTTAAACCGGTTATGCTAAACCGGTGATAATAGAAGATATTCATCTGAAGGACTCTACATCAAGATTACATCAAGATCCCTTGACATTAAACGATTTAGCTGCTATGATAGTTTACGATCTTATAACTTTCTAGTAATCACCCTCAATCATTGGATGTTAGGCAACAGACTGAAAGGATTGGAGTTAAGCAGTTGACTATTTTTAGGTGCATCATGAACCACATATCATCTCAGGAAAAAGCGTGCGCATCCATTGTCCGGATTTACCGTATTGGTATAACCTCGAAAAATGAGTATTGCGAGACTTGGATCTAACAAAATTTTCTAACTGATAACTATGAATAATTATTATCATAATTCAAGTTCCAATGCTAATGGCGGCACAAATTCCAATCAACCTAATCCCTTAAGTTTCCCTTCATATAATTCCAGTCAAATAACCCCTAGGATTCATGAAAAACCATCCAATGCTACCAATTTATCGAATTTGAAACACCGACTACCATTACCCCAAGAGAGTCAGCATCATCAAACATCATCGATTTCTCATCATGCCCATCATCTTCAACCTCCAGTATCAACATCATCCCCACCCCATCCTCCATCCCATAGTTCATCACAAAATTCCCCCCTACCTACCACTCATCATGGTTCTGATACCGTGTCACCAGCGGTTAATCATTCAAATTTAAATGCCATATTAACCCATTCGACATCGCCTACATCGAGTACGATAACAACTAATATTAATAATAATATCCCTAGTCATATGTCATCCAATCCCGAATCCCCTATTACTGCCAATAATTTAATAACCGTAGCCGATAAAGAGAAACCTAAAAAGGAACGTAAAAATAGACCCGGTCAGAAATTTGGGGCTAAAAAGAAAAGTTGGGTATGGTCATGGTTTATTCAAGATTCTACCGATCCTAATATTGCTGCTTGTGATTACTGTGGTAAAGTGATTACTCGATTACCCAGTGATAAAGGATCACCCAAAAAATTAAGTGAACATTTAAAAACTCACAAGTTAGATAAAGATTCAATAAATCATACTCGACCCATTCCCATCGATGGTAACGGTAATACCTATGGAGCTAATGGTGCACAATTGACATTTTCAACCCAAGTTGCTTCACAACCATCATCCTCGAACCAATCGATACCGCCAAATGATCAGGTAATACAATCAAGTGGTCAACCAACGCAAGAAACTAATCAAATCATAAGAACTAATAGTGTAACGATGCCACAGTCTATACCTGATAATCAAAAATCAGTCGATATACCTTCAGGAATGGAACCAATGACTAATTTAAATAAATCAAAAGTTACTAATAACAATAACAACAACAACAATAATAATTTGACATATAGTCTAACAAATACCAGAAGATACCTTTCAGTAGATTTTGAAAATTCACCTTATACCCCTATGAAATTTCAAAAACATCTACTCAAATTTTTAACCGATAATAAATTAAGTATTCATATTTTAAAATCCCAATCATTCCAGCAATTAATTTATGATTTACGATCCGATTCCATTGTTGATTTAGAAGAATTGATTAATTTATATTCATCATTAATTGAAGTTAGTCGATTTGATAATTCAACCAATTCAATACCCATTGACGAAACTAATTTAGCTCAAACATTGGCTCAAACAGTTGAACAAAAGGGTAATATTAATTAGTGTATATTAAAATGTATAATAGAAGATTCCGCCTTTGATTGTTGTGTCTACTGATTCTAACTTTCTTTAAAGTTTGGATTTCAATATATCCTTATGAACTGAAGTTAATTTCCAAAGATTTTCAAAATCTTTAGAAATGTTAAATTTTTTATGGAATAAGTTTAATACTACATCGATGGGTAGAATAAATGATAATTTATTTAATTTTTCCAGTTGTTCGATATTGGAAATTAAATTTAAATATTTAACTTGAGCATTTGAACAAATAATGCCAATTAACTTATTATCCTTAAATACCCCACCACCCGAAGATCCATTCCAACAGGATGACGATGTAATAATCAATGAATTGGTTAATTGTGGTACCGGTGATTTAACAATTTTATTGATATTACCATAACTTATTATTGGATAAAGAGATTTTTTATTAAAGAATAATCCATAACCAATAGACCTAACATTATCATCTTCTTTATAATCCAAGCTATAAGTAACAGCTGAATTTTTGGACTTGATTATTTTAGATTGGTTAGTTAATGATAATTTAATGAACGAAATATCCAAGCCGCTAAATGGCGTAATAATATCGGTTGTTAAAATATTAATCGTGTCGTTAGTTAGATATACCGTAGCGGTACCACCTAACTTTAAAAATGGTGCAATTACATGATTATTGGTTATGAGGTATTGGTGATTAAAAATTATACAAGACCCCCAAGTGGTGGTATGATTAGAAATTACAATGGGTAATACCGAATTTTTGGGATCTGTCGACTGTTGTATCGCAGTTAACCCCGATAATTCATTGACGTTAATATCAGGTATAACATGATGTTGAGGAAATTGGTTATTAATGATTTCCCAAATATCCGACCATGATATAATGATAATAAGGTCACCGTCACCATTAAATTTTTTTAAATTTCCCAATACTAAGCCAATACTCTTACCATTGGTGTTGGTAACATTAACCAAGGACCCCAAACAATTTTCTAAATACTTAATATCGGTTAGATAACCATTGGGTAAAAAATAATTTATATGTCCCGAACTTTTAAAATTTGAAAATAAAATCGGGGTAGTGAAATTAAACGGATAGGATATTATATCAATAGGCAAGTGTTGATTGGTCGTTATAAATTCAAGCGGTTTATAACATAATTTATCACTCAATTTAACATCATAATTAACTAACGATGTTAATAAACTAGACGTTACGTGATCTTGCGGTAATACACTAAACCCCGAAGTTTTGAAATACGTTAAATCATGCATATTTATCGGTATATTAAAATCAATGTCACATTGAAGCCAATCAATTTCCTGAGTCGAATGGTTGATTAATTGTTCATTCGAAACATAAATATTCAACGTCGTTAACGTCTTGGCTGGTATAATATTAATCGATAAATTGTATTCTTTTGTAATGACATCACCATCACTAAGGATTATACTAACGCCTGATGTAGCATAACTTTCTTGTTCATTAATCAATCGGATCGATATAGGACAATACTGCCATTGCATTGTTACCATCACCGTTCACCTTCGCACCCATCGTAAATTGGGGTCTTATCTGACCGGGACATAACGCGCGATGGACCAAAAATAACTGGCCAAAATAAACAATACACCCTTATGGATTTATCAGTGGATAAGATATTAGAGAGGACTAATAGTAATAGTTCATTATTTAAAGAGTCCCCTATATTTAACACTTCGACGTTTGAAAACACGTTAGATCATACGTTTGCAAGTTCTACGGTGGAAACTACTGGAGATGATAGTTTGAAAGAAAATAAACCTATTAAAGACCATAAATTTAATCATCATCAACCAATTAAATTTAAAGTAAGAAAAGTTAGTAATGAAGCTACTAAACCAAGTACTGATAATAAACAAATGAAATCAGTACAATTACAATATGATCAATGTACGAATAAAATTATGAAGATTACCAAGGAAATTAATTTTTTAAATAATTTATTACCTCCATATAATGTGGAGATTGATTATCAAACTAGATCTAAAATCACCAAGGCTATTGAAAAATTAAAAATGAAAATCGATGAATTGGAAAAGAAAAAATATACGTTAGGTATTGCGTTGAGTAGATTGTGGAGAGATTTGGACGATAGTGATGTTTGGGCTAGATCAACCTCCAATTAGATCACCAAACGGTTTCAAATAAGTAGATATGTACTAATGAATAAGGAATTAATACTTCTCTCAAGGTAGGTATATGTTACTAAGAATTGTAGTTTTTAAAAATTTCACCTCTAACCTTCATGACTTTTGGGGGTTTGTAATTAAACTACTAAAGTTTATTCACTAAAATTTGGACAAATCCTAGGGCCCAGAATGAATGTTCGCCCATCTTTCGGAACTTGGATAATTAAATACTGAATTCTAATATCGAACATCGACACCTTTCCTGTCATTAAGACCACTAATATATTGGTATAGTCTTTTTAATCATAGGTTAACAAAAGAGAATTAGAGAACTCTTTCTTATTATAGATTAATAGAAATTAGTAGAAACAATCAAAGAAATAAACACGTTCATATCTCATTGAATCTTATTTATCGGTGATAAAATTGGGGGCAACATTATATCTTTATTTTTAAATGAAGCAGTTAATGGCGGTGGTACCATACCGGGTAAATTGGAATGAGTCAAGTTTAAGTTGGGCATGGAATTTGATGGGGGGATGGAATTAATAGAATTTGGTGGTGATAAACTATTAGTTGGTACATTTAAATTGGTTTGATTTGGCGAATAGTTGATGGAAGGTAATAATTGATAGTTTGGTAATGGTAATGGTAATGAATTATTGGAAGAATTGGAACTTATTGAATGTTTATGATGATTATTACCACCAAGATTATTACTATCTAATGAATTATTTAAATTATTTATAAAATTTAATAAATTACCTTTAAAATCTGATAAATCATTTAAACATAAAAATTTAAACCAATTATTCAAAATATTATTTAGATTATCAAGGATTTCAAAGTACCAATTAATATTGTTAAATTTAAAATCTAAACTTTCATTATTTAATAAATACAAAATACTTTGAATAATATAATTATTATTGAAATTTTCAAATTCTTCAAATTTAAATAAATTAAATATCACTTTATGTAATGTTAAATACCATTCAATAATTAAATAGTTCAAGTTTTGTTTTTCAAATAATGATAATTTAAAATTAAATTTGAAGTTAAAATTTGAATAAGATTTATTTAAAAATTTAGAATTAAAAATTATGGGGAATGACACAATACCTAAATTATTATTAATTTCAGTTAAATTATTCTTAAAATCATAAAAATTAAGTAAATTATTTTGAAAATTATGGTAATCAATCGAATTATTATTATTAATGAATAAATTAAAATTAAAATTATTATTGAAAATCAAGTTAAATTCTTTTAAGGAAATATTTAATAATTGCCAATGTAACATTGACGTTGGTTGGAATATATAATAGTTTAATAAATCATTAAATTTAACGGGACAATTTATGATTAATTTTTTTTTAAAAATTTTAAAAAGTTCATTATCATCATCATCATTATTATTATTATGGCTAACACCACCATCATGTAGTAAATTATTATTTTGATTAAGGGAAAATTTTTCAATAAATGATTTATTAATTAATATAATTGAATTATGTAAACTATTTTTCAGATCAAATATTAATAATTTATTGAAAAATTTGAAATAATTAATTTCATTAATCAATGTTATAACGACAATTTTTTTGGTAAAAGCTGAATCAATAATGATAATATTCTTCAGAAAATTAATCATAATATTTTTCAATGATTTATTATTAATCAAGGTTAAATTTTGATCATTAATTAAATGTTGATCATTAATCAAGGTTTGATTAATTAAATTTTCAAAAATCTTGGGGGGTAATTTATTGATATAATATTGGGATAATAAAATATAAATTGACCAGAATAAATTTAAATTAGAATTAAAAATCATTTGCATATCAAAATTTAAATTAATCAAAATATTATTTAAAATGATGAAAGAAATATCGTTTAAATAATTAAACATCAAATCACTATTTAAATTTGAATTTCTAAATTGTTTCAATTGATTAAAATCGTAGTTCAAAAATATGTAATTAATAATGAATAAATTAGATAAAATTTCAAATTGGTTGATCAAATTATTAGAATTGTCACTATTGGAATTAATGGGGATTAATTTTAAAATTAATAAATTCCATGATTTATTAAAGATTTCGATGGAATTATCAAAATCATTATTATAATAAAACCCAATCGATAAGATGATATAAATTAACCCGAGTTTAAAATTATTCAATCCATTATTCGCATCATCATCATCCATTATTCCATCATGATGCGATGAATGATAATGTGGAGATGGTTGATGTTGATGATGATGATGATTGCCATTATTATGATTAATTAAATTTGAATTTAAATACACGATCAAATTATCTAAATTAGTTTTAATAATGGGGAATTCATCATTATTGGATAATTCAATAAACCCAATCAAGAAAATTTCATTCAATTCCTCTTCATTAAATTTCATCAAATCACCATCAAATTGTACAAGTAAATGATAAATCTTTCGTGATATCGAAAGTAGATTAATTAATTGATTATTTTGATTAGCATGATGATGATAATTATCTTTATCTTTATCTTTAGGTTTGTCCTCGGTCATGGATGGTTTATCATGAGGTTGACGAGATAATTCATGTATCTCACCAAGGGATGGGTGATCATCATCCTTACTATCTTTACTGTCTTTACCATCTTTAACTTCCTTCTTTTTAAAATTGGAACTATTTAAAAAGATATTATGCACCGTTCTACAGTGTCTTTGAAGTAAATCTCTACGAACAAACGCACTGGTACAGTGTAAACATTGAAAGGGTTTTTCATTAGTATGGGATCGTTCATGGCGTTGTTTATGTTCCAGTCTGGTAAAAGCTCGGGCACAGAATGCACATACATATTTCTTTGTAGCCATCACCTAGTATACGTTAATGACCTCACTAATTATGGTGTCAGGGTCGTTAAAGATATCGTTCTGTTAGTCAAGGTTACGGTACAACTTTCACACTACAATTTACCCTGTACAATGTATACTGTATAACCTATATCACCAATGTTTACTATAATATCGATGGTATAATATCGTCAATACTACCGTTAACTTTACCGTGGTTAATATAATGCAATATAATTATTCTCAACAATTGCTTAACCTTGGTTTCATCAACCTGGTCAACCATTATCTTTTATACCATTACCCCACTGAAAAAATTGCGTTCCCCAGTCTTTTACGATTGGAGAAATTTGGAGACCTTCGATGCGGTATCGATTCAACGGAACTTGACAATAATGGGGGGAGGTAGCAGCAGGGGAGGTAACAAGGGATGGTAGGAATACCTTTGAGGTACATTTGGAGGTATAACTACCTATAGGAGGTATATCATAGAGACCATAGATAATGAGACTTGGTAGGGAGATGCGGTGAGCACAATAGGATGACGATGACGATGAGTGTTCGACATTGGTCGGGGTTTATGACTATCATTAGATGCATCTTAGAAGGTGGCTAATGTACATCCTGATATATATATTAATATACTATCAGGACAACGAGGGGGAATTCCTCGCATAATATAGCACTATCAATGACGATGTCTCCTCTGGGGGAATGATAATCTCCAAAAAAAAATAGTGGAGTATAGTTTCTTTTCGCAAATGGCTGATAACTTTGATCTAGATTCTCATGCATGATAACTATAATGTAGATAGGTGTATAGTGCATAGTTTTAGTAATAATTCTAGCAGCAATCATGGTAGTAATCATGGTAGTAACCATGGTAGTAATCAACGTAGTACTCATCGTAGTAATCTTAGTGATAATAGTAAACTCCGGTACGCATAGAAATGTCAATTTCAAGTGCAGTATCGTGGACATAGTACTGTAGTGGTAGTGCGACGATAGTTGCAAAATCATGGCCCATGAAAAACTATGATTCGTATTTCCTTGGGGTGGAATAATAGTAAATCCTTCGGTTAGTACTGATGTGGATAGTTACTAATTAATCTAACGGGTTTATAAAATTAATTTGGTAATATATCGTCATGGAGATATTGCCTCATTGGGGTGTGACACCTGTAGCGAACCTAGCGATAATTCCTTATTCCATAGCTTTATTCCATGAGGTATTCCATGGCAGCACACAAATCATTATAATGAGGTTTATTGTTTACCAATAATATACATGTATATTAACATCATCATCCTTTTTCATAACATGTTATTCAAGAGTATCATCATCAATGACATCGGAAAATCCTTACGTGGTGGTACCATGAGAATAATCCCACGCGCCCTTAATCCCCGTGTTATCGGTAGATGGTGCAAATAAGTATATAATCAACTAGCTAATGCTGATATTATCCCTGCTACTTGGTTATTATAGCAGGATATGGGTATTTATGGTGCTATATATATGTGTGTAATTCCTACGTGCGTTGTACCAACCCCAACGTCTTGGCCATGGTAGTGTAAAGACTAACGATAACTACTGATCGGTGAGATTACCAACAAAATCCTCGCTTACACGAGTGCTATTGTCAATAAAGGATCTACGAACCTTATATCATCTCTTTTCCACCACTTAGTAGTCATCATGATATTTAAAAAGTTTGAAGGATTCCCCATCCGTCAGATGCTAGTAATCTGTCTAATGAGATTTAGTGAACCACTATCGTTTTCATCATTATTTGCTTATCTTTACTTTATGATTAGAGATTTTCAAATTGCTGATACTGAAGATCAAATCCCTAAATATTCCGGTTATTTGGCCTCCAGTTATGCCTTTTGTCAATTTTTATTCAGTGTTCGATGGGGGAAATTAAGTGATAAAATTGGTCGGAAACCGGTATTAATGTGTGGATTAACAGGAACCTCAATATCAATGTTAATTTTTGGGTTTTCTAAAAATTATTATCTTGCCTTAGCAGCCCGATGTTTAGCAGGGTCATTAAATGCTAATGCTTCAATTTATAGAACCGTATTGGGTGAATGTGTACAAAGACAACATCAAGCCATGGCATTTCTGGTAATGCCATTATTATTTAATTTAGGTAGTGTAATCGGACCATTAATTGGTAGTTCAAAATATTTAACTAGACCTAATCCTGAAAGTCCTTATCCAATTTCAGGGTTTAATAATGTTACCATTAATACAAAGGTTGAGAATATTACCGATTTTCACGAATGGATCTTAAATAATTATCCTTATGCATTATCAAATATTGTCATTGCCGGGTTTCTTTGGTTTTCACTTATCATTGGGTTTTTATTCTTGGAAGAAACTCATGAAAAATTTAAACATAGAAAAGATATTGGGTTAGAAATTGGTGATTATATCTTGACGAAATTAGGGTACGATATGCACCCTAGACCGTGGCAAAATAAATTACGTGAAACTTCACCACTATTGGATGATGAAATCGTTTATCCAATGTTACAACAAGAAGTTATCATTGATCAACCCGATGATCAACCTGAAGAACAACCAAGAGTATTTAATAAACAGGTTATATTATCCATTTCATCAAATTGTATCCTTTCCCTGCATGGAACCATTTATACCGAGTTCGTGCCGGTATTTTTAGGTAGTAGTTTTAAATCAGCCATTAGATTCCCCCTTAAAATCTTTGGAGGATTTGGACTTGATGCTTCCATGATTGGTACGTTATTTTCTTCGACCGGGGTCATGGGGATGTTGATAATATTAATTATCTTCCCTTGGTTAGATAATAAACTAGGAACGCTAAAAGGCTATCGATTCTCATTATCAATCTTACCAGTAGTATATTTTTTACTACCATTGTCAATATTTACCTTACATTCGTATAATGCCATGTTCCCCCAATGGTTCACCCCCATCGTATTATATTCTTTAACATCATTAAGAACGTTAGCCACCGCTACGGGATTACCACAAATTATGTTAATTACTCATCGATCGGCTCATAAACATCATCGAGCTTATGTCAATAGTTTTAATATGAGTATGTTGGCATTGTCTCGATGCATGGGTCCCGTAATATTTGGTTATATTATGAGTTTTGGTGATAATTTACACATTGGATGGTTCGGTTGGTGGTTATTAAGTGGATTAGCCTTATTCGGATTCTTTCAAAGTTTTACCTTGACTGATGGTGAAGATTAATCCAGTGGACCATCCGTTATACCATCCATTATACCATCTTATACCATCCATTATACCATCTTATACCATCCATTATACCATCTTATACCATCCATTATAGAGTACAATATACAATAGAGATAAAATGTAGCCACAGCTCTGACTAAATCATTCGTCATGAGGAATTAACCGTACGCGATAAAATCGAGCCGTAACTATTGCATCCAATCTTGAATTTTGTCCCATTACTAATGCCTAGTTTAAGAGAACAGTTAAAAGGGTTCCCAGTATTCCAATTAGTGGTGGTTAACATCATGAGATTCGGGGAACCGTTATCCTTTAGTTCATTATTTCCTTATGTTTATTATATGATTCGAGATTTTAAGATCGCTAGTACCGAAGAGGAGATTAGTACCTATTCAGGATATCTTGCAGCCAGTTTTTCATTTACTCAATTCTTATTCAGTATATATTGGGGGAAATTAAGCGATAAGATCGGTCGTAAAAAAGTGGTTATGATTGGATTGGTTGGCACTTCAATATCGATGTTAATATTTGGGTTTTCCCCTAATTTTTATGTGGCGCTAGGAGCCAGAAGTTTTTTAGGGGCAGTTAATGGTAACGTGGCAGTTGTTAGAACCATAATTGCTGAACAAACTACTGATAGAAATCATCAAGCCATTGCCTTTCTGACCTTCCCATTATTATGGAATATTGGATCGATTATTGGACCATTAATTGGAGGATCAAAATGGTTTACTAGACCTAAACAACATAATCCTTATGATCCAGTAACTACCACAGGATTTAGCGAAGTACATAATGAGTTTTTAAATAGATACCCTTATGCATTATCTAATGTTGTCATTGCGTTATTTTTATGGGTAGGTACCATTGTGGGATTTTTATTCTTACAAGAAACTCATTATAAAGTTAAAAATCAACGAGATTATGGCTTAGATATCGGTGATTGGATCTTGAAAAAATTAGGTTATACCGTTCCTGTTAGACCTTGGCATAGCCGTGAAACTTTACCATTATTAAATGATGTTGAATCCAGTTCGTCAAATGATCTGGCAGATATTACCGAACCTCAACCACTTTTTGATGATGTTGAAGAAGATGATGATGATCAAAGTATAGAATCTAATATTATTTCAAGACGTACATCAATTCTGATGATTAGAAGATACTCATCAATTTCATTAACAAGTAATAAAGGTCATAGACAACAATTACGATCGACGATTAGTAGAGTTTCTGGTGTCTCATTGAGTCGACAAGAAACAAGAGATTTAGAAAATCTGACCTGGGGTGAAATTTTCACGAGTCCCGTTAGAAATACCATACTCGGTAATTTCTTATTATCATTTCATAATGTAGTCTATTCTGAATTTTTACCAGTATTTTTAGCCAGGAAAATTATTGTGGAAAAATTGAAATTCCCCTTTAAAATTAGTGGGGGGTTTGGTTTGGATAGTGATTCAATTGGAAACTTAATTTCGGTTACCGGTTTAATTGGAGTATTTGTAGTAATTATCATTTTCCCTTATCTAGATAGAAATTATAAAACCGTTAATAATTATAGATTTTCAGCATTAATTTTCCCCATAATTTACTTTTGCTTGCCATTTTTCATTTTTACATTGCATGAATATAATTCAAAATTTTCACCAACATTCACTAAACACTTACTTTATTTCAATGGTATGGTTTATCAATTAGCATCAGCTACAGCATTCCCTCAAATTTTATTACTTATTCACAGAGCTGCACCCGCAAGACATAGAGCCTTCATTAATGGTACGGCTTTGAGTATTAACGCTTTATCAAGATTTTTAGCCCCTGTAATTTGGGGTTATTTAATGAGTTATTTTGATTACATTGGTTACAGTGGATTTACTTGGTTTTTATTAGCAGGGATTTCGATGATTGGACTGGTTCAAAGTTGGTTTTTAGCGGATTATGATGAAGATTTGAAGTAATTAATTCTTTATTCACATTGATAAAGAAAAGTGCTTATTATGTCCATTCGATCGATATTATTACCAGTGTAAGGAACCGACTAAATTCTAATGATTAATGTTTGGATATTTTTATTTTTCCAGTGGTTAAACTCTTTACATAGTATAAATAATGGATGTTTTTTTACAATATTTAACTCTCATGATCTTTTAAATTATTAAAAAATGTTTCAGATTTTTAACGATGAAACATTTTGCAACAAATGACGTAAATATTTTATCGTCCAATTATTTTTCCTCATCGAATGGACTTTTATTATTATGTACGAAATTTTATTAGCCTTCAATATAACGGTAATATGCATCATATTCTCCTACTGGGCTACTCTGATAACAACCCTATTCTTATCACTCTGAAATGATTATGTACAAAATGTAACGAAACATTTTGGTCAATAAAAAGAGAAAAAAATAACGCAGAGTAATAGAAAAACAACTTTGGTTATTATTCATTAATCCTGATTCCCTAATAGTGGATATAAACAATAAAATTACGTATTAAAACATATTAAAACAAACATAAAAATAGAAAACGAAGGTAAATCAAATAGCGGAACCATTAGTTTTAAAACCAAAATCAATTGAATCTGAAATAAGTATAAGCTAATTAAATATAAAACACCATCATTAAAAGATCACAATAATCAAATAAAATAATAAACCTCGATATAGAAATTGGGTAATTCACTTAAGCATATATCCAAGTTTATAATCTTACCATAATTAAATTCAAAATTAAATCGATATTTTATAGCCAATTATCATCATCCCATTTCATTATAAAATTATATCACTATAATTTCAAGTTTAACCCATGATTCAACCAATAAAATTCAAGTAAAAACAATAGTTCTTCATATTTATAACGATTCACCACGATTAATCAATGATTAATTAATGTTAATTAAACAAAAATAACCAATTGATCAATAATCATCCGAAAAGCGACCACATTTAAAATCTTTGGTTGGATTTCTTCTTTTTTAATTGCTTGTTAACAATGGTACCAACAACGGCACATCCTGCTAAGAATAACAAGACAAAGACTAAAATAACACCTGGAGGTAACATTTTAAGTTATAGGGATTGTAGTATTTAAAAACAAAGGAATTGAAACTATAATACCAAACGGGAAAAACTACCAATTAATAAGATAACACCTACTTTGATAATTCAATATGATAAAACTTTAGTTTAAAAGCTTTACTATACCTTGTTTTTGAAATTAAATTTGAAAATTTTCGCAAGCGAACAATTTCGTACTTTATATATTTTAAAAATTTTCCCAGGGAATGTCGGTACAATTTTGACCATTTTTTCTGTCGGGTAAGATTAGCACTATTGGAACGGTTGTAGTACCGGTAAAGGTAAAGGTTACCACTATCGATAGATTTCCACTATTATCATAAAATTATATAATTATTCCCATGATGGAGAGTATCTCTTGTTACTGAAGTTAATTAGAGGGTATCATCTACATTATCTAGATAATTAAGCTATGGTGGTAGCACCACCAATAGTACCAAATAGTAAATGTTTGATAACCATCGCTCCCTTATAACTCCGACGTTTATGATATACCACCGAGCGAGGGTAAAACGGCTATTTAGTTCTATGCAGAGATAATTAATCCAAGATTATAACAGAGTATCTACAACCTAGAGGCGACTTAATATCCATGGTACGATATTAAACCTATAGGAATCTATGGATTTCATATAACCCAGTTCTCCAGATTGGCGGTCTTGGCCATCTCTCTGAAATTCAATCCCCCCACCACCCAGCCGCACACGACTTAGCTGGTACCATTACTCTATACACTTTGAACCAGGAGTAAAATGTTCATAATTTAGAGCGATTATAACTGGTTCACTGCATTCCGTAGTTTGTCCACCACACTATCATTGATGGTGTGGTTTGAAACATCTGGGGGATTTAACTTCCTGGAGAACCTACACCGATAGTGAATGTCGATAGCCAATTTTGACTCTTATCACATTAGCAATATAAAAATTTTATGATGGATTAATAGGGAATTAGTATAGATACTACCCATATCATAATACCCATATCCATTGATTCACATAATCAATGTTTGTATTGACTTATTTAACAATCGATAAATCTGAATATTTTGTATGTTTTGGTTTGCCCATTCAGATTAGGAAATTGATAAATATGTCAAATCTCACTCGTGTCCCAATGAGGGAGAATTTACCACTATTTTGGATTAACCAATTTTGAGATGACAACACAGAAACAAACACATCACTAGTCTAGTTAAAATCTATGGGATATAATAAAACATATACCAAATTTAATTCACGCAACAGATTCACTAATGCCAATTGACTAGGCAATTAAATAATGAGGACTTTAATGTTTCGGAACATAATAATCCCTCAAAAATGCCTCAAAATACCGCAATAACACCATCGCTCTCGCACCTCTTCTCGTGGTCGTCCCCAATCGAATGTTGGTCGGTAGTGTGTCTTTAACTGGTTCTGTTTGATTATCTCTTACTATGTTATGTCTGGTACTTGGGCTATTAAGTATATGGCATTCATTTCAGCTTCTCTAAACAAGATTATTCAATGAAGAGTTTTGAACATTGGTTGTTTAATATCCTAGAGAGATAATGTTTTATAATGTTCATTTGATTACAATATTCTTGATGTCACTTGTAGAGATTTGCTATATAACATATCTAACTAATGCGATATGATTTGATCTCCGTTTGAAGTTATTCGCTTTATCTTTTAGCGATAAACATATGTTGCGGCTTGGTACGATATGGTTCTTCCAAATATTTGATTTCGGATTCAGTTAATGTGAGTTGCATAGCAGCAATGTAATCTTCAACTCTTTTTTCACTGTTAATACCAACAATTGGACTGGCCCCTTTGCTTAAGACCCAGGCAGCCGCAACTGATGCCATTGAACTTTTATATTTCTCAGCCAATTCTTCTACTCTACCAACAATTTCCTTATCAGCTTCACTCATTTCATTCATCTTATATATCTTTTGAATAGAATCTGTGTTTTCAGTTCTATTGAATTCAGATTCTTTACCTATGGGTCTGGTTAAAAGTCCTCGTGCAAGTGGTGAGTATGGAATCAATCCAACTTTACCAAATTCTGACTCATTACAAAATGGAATCATTTCATTCTCTTCTTCTCTGTATATCAAATTATAGTAATTTTGCATACTAATAAATTTGAACCATCCATTTTTATCAGCAATAAATTGTAATTGGGCAAATTCAATTGCTAACATGGAAGAAGCACCGATATATCTTGTTAATCCTTTTTCAACTACGTCATTCAATGCTTTCATAATTTCATGCTTTGGTGTTTCAGGGTCGAGTCTGTGAATTTGTAATACATCAATATAAGTTCCTAATCTTTCTACTGATCCTTGAACTGCATCAAAAATATGTTTACGTGATAATCCTTGACTATTGGAAAATTCATAAGCAGCAGCACTTCCTACTTCTCTAAAATTGAAATCTGGATTCTTAGGTTCAGCTGCAAAGAAACATTTAGTTAAAATAACAACCTTTTGTCTTGGAATATTGTATTTTTTAAGAAATTTTCCAAGTAAAATCTCAGAATCTCCGTTTGAGTAGACGTCTGCTGTGTCAAAAGTTCTGAGTCCACTATCATAACATTTCTTCAAAATTGAAAATATCTTATCTTCATCATCAATGACCCATTCTCCAAACTTTTTGTTACCAAATGACATACATCCGACAATGATTCTTGAAATATTAAGACCTGATTCTCCTAACTTTTGAACTTGCATTTTAATTGGTTTGGTCTTCTAAATAACTCTTGGTTTTAAAATTTATAAAACTTGATAGGACTAATTATATAGACTCTGATTAATATTTTTCGATATGAAATCAATGCACTTAAATATCTAGCTATGAAATATTAAGCGGGGGTACTTTAACTTCCGATATCCATTAATATAGTAGTATCTTTTCGTCAATAATCTAAAACAGTAAGTCCGACTCGTATATACGATGGGCTTGCTCAACCGCAAATAGTTACATAAAGATATCTTACAATTACCATACTTGCAGTGATAAACGTAGAGTTAAATCTACTATTCTGTTTGTATTAAAAGGAATAATACAATGATCAAGGTTAGTATCTAGATTCAATGAAAATGAGTAAAGAAAATCGAAATCAATATATTTTATTCCACGAACTGGCATAAAATCTTACATAATACTATTTACTTCTAGATTAATATTATAAATATTCAACCAGAATAAACTGCATTTAGTTCATAAATAAATGTGAAGGTTTTGTAACATATGGTTCTTCCAAGTACTTAATTTCTTCTTCAGTTAACTTGAGTTTACAAGCTTCCACATAATCATCTATTCTGTTCTCATTGCTAATTCCAACAATAGGACAGGCTCCTTTACTTAAAACCCAAGCTGCAGCTACACTTGCCATATTAACTTTATGCTTCTTGGATAATTCTTCTACTCTGTTAATAATTTCTTTATCAGCATCACTGAGAGCATTCAACCCATATACCTTTGCTACTTCATCAGTATCAGAATTTCTATTATTCTGAGATGCAATTCCAAGTGGCCTTGTTAAAAGTCCTCTTGCAAGTGGTGAGTATGGAATTAATCCAACTTTACCAAATTCTGACTCGTTACAGAATGGAATCATTTCATTCTCTTCTTCTCTATAAGTCAAGTTATAGTAATTTTGCATACTAATAAATTTGAACCATCCATTTTTATCGGCAATAAATTGTAGTTGAGCAAATTCAATAGCTCTCATTGCTGAAGCACCGATATATCTAGTTAATCCTTTTTCAACTACGTCATTTAATGCTTTCATAATTTCATGCTTTGGTGTGCCTCTATCAAGTCTGTGGATCTGTAAAACATCAATATAAGTTCCTAATCTTTCTACTGATCCTTCTACTGCATCAAAAATATGTTTACGTGATAATCCCTGACTATTAGAATATTCATAAGGAGGAGCACTAGCTACATCTCTAAAATGAAAATCCGGGTTCTCTGAGTCAGTTGCAAAGAAGCATTTAGTTAAAATAACAACCTTATGTCTTGGAATATTATATTTTTTAAGGAATTTTCCAAGTAAAATCTCAGAATCTCCATTTGAATAGGCGTCTGCTGTGTCAAAAGTTCTGAGTCCACTATCATAACATTTCTTCAATATTGAGAATATCTTGTCTTCATCATCAATAAGCCATTCTGCAAATCTTTTGTTACCAAATGTCATACATCCGACAATGATTCTTGAAATATTGAGACCTGATTCTCCTAACTTTTGAACTTGCATTTTAATTGGTTTGGTTTTCTTAATAACTCTTGGTTTTAAAATTTATAACACTTGATAGGACTAACTATAGACTCTGATTAAAACTTTTCAACATTAGTGAAATAAATGAACTTAAATACCATTAATTAAGCGGGGATGATTTGATTTCCGATATTCATTAATGTAGTTTTATTTTTTCGTTAATAAGCTAAAACAGTAAATCCGACTCGTATATACGATCCGCATTGATCACCTCAAACGTACACATTTCCACAAAAATAAAGATACCATTAGTTAAGCGGGGGTGATTTAACTTCCGGACCCCATTAATATAGCAGTATCTTTTTGTCAATAAGTTAAAACAGTAAGTCCGAATCGTTTATACGATCGGCTTGTTCAACCACAAATAGTTACATTTTCACAAAAATAAAGATATCTTACAATTACCATACTTGTAGTGATAAACATAGAGTTAAATTTACTATTCTTGTTTGTAATAAAGAATAATACAATTACCATTAAGGTTTCAACGAAATTAAGTAAAGATGAAAACGGTCAATCGAAATCAATTAATTTTATTCATCTGGTATATACACTAGTACATAATAATTTACTTTTAGATTATACTATAAATATTCAACCAGAATAAACCTCATTTAGTTCATAAATAAATGTGAAGGTTTTGTAACATATGGTTCTTCCAAGTACTTAATTTCTTCTTCAGTTAACTTGAGTTTACAAGCTTCCACGTAATCATCTACTCTTTCCTCGCTGCTGATTCCAACAATAGGACAGGCTCCTTTACTTAACACCCAAGCCGAAGCTACACTTGCCATATTAACTTTATGCTTCTTGGATAATTCTTCTACTCTGTTGACAATTTCTTTATCAGCATCACTGAGAGCATGCAATCCATACCTCTTTTTTACTGCATCAGTATCAGGAGTTCTATTATTCTCTGAAGCGGTTCCAAGTGGTCTTGTTAAAAGTCCTCTTGCAAGTGGTGAGTATGGAATTAATCCAACTTTGCCAAATTCTGACTCATTACAGAATGGAATCATTTCATTCTCTTCTTCTCTGTATGTCAAGTTATAGTAATTTTGCATACTAATAAATTTGAACCATCCATTTTTATCGGCAATAAATTGTAATTGGGCAAATTCAATGGCTCTCATTGCTGAAGCACCGATATATCTTGTTAATCCTTTTTCAACTACATCATTCAATGCTTTCATAATTTCATGCTTTGGTGTGCCTCTATCAAGTCTGTGGATCTGTAAAACATCAATATAAGTTCCTAATCTTTCTACTGATCCTTCTACTGCATCAAAAATATGTTTACGTGATAATCCCTGACTATTAGAATATTCATAAGGAGGAGCACTAGCTACATCTCTAAAATGAAAATCCGGGTTCTCTGAGTCAGTTGCAAAGAAGCATTTAGTTAAAATAACAACCTTATGTCTTGGAATATTATATTTTTTAAGGAATTTTCCAAGCAAAATCTCAGAATCTCCATTTGAGTAGACATCTGCTGTGTCAAAAGTCCTAAGTCCATTATCATAACATTTCTTTAAAATTGAAAATATCTTTTCTTCATCATCGATAAGCCATTCAGCAAATTTTTTGTTACCAAATGTCATACATCCTACAATAATCTTTGAGATATTAAGTCCTGATTCCCCTAATTTTTGAACTTCCATATTTCGTTAATTCTAGTTGATTAATTGTTGTTTAATACCTAAAAAATTGAAACTTCAATGTAAGTATTTAAGTTAAAATTCAGAAAGTTACCAGTATACATATTTATATATTTGGAGGGATTGGCAGCAACACCGTATTGTGTTCAGATTAGTAGTTTATTTGCGATCAAATTATTCGGAAACCGAGATTGACTTCGGGAATTACTACTTACGGATGGTAATTTTTAGGAGTATACTATTTCTATGATAAAGTAAAATTGGATAATACCTTTGATTATTAATATTATATTTAGATAGGGGCTGTAGCGATTAAGGAACATCTCTATGGTTTAAACCATTAAATTGGTTGACATTCCATAAAACTTCAAAGCTTACCAACCATTCAGATAGCAAAGTTCAGCATGAGTATATTCTATTTTTCTAAAGTATTTACAAAGCACATCTCTGAATGTAAATATTATTAACACTATGTTAACATGTATTCAAATTTCATTTTCGTAACTTAAATAGACTAATACTCATTTTGTTATACGTAAACATAGCTCAAACTAAACATGATGGCTGTTAGATCATTACCTTCGTCTACTTAAATAGACGTGAAAGTCAATCCCTCCTAAGAAATATGAATTTAAAAGGAAATAGAAAATGGTTACATACGATTGGCTATGCTCCAATAGTATTCTATAAAATATAATCAAAGCTAGTAAATACTAACAATTTATATGACTGCTCACGACAAGGTATACAGTTACCTCCCTTATCAATTAGTGCTACAATATCAATATAAAATGATCTAGAATTAACATTATATAATATACATTAATTTACATAAAAGACTGACTATCTCAATAAACTATTCCTCAATTAAACAATGAGAACTTTAGTCTTATTAAACAGAATCATTCATTATTATCTCATTCAAAAATATCTTGCATAAATGTACAAAATATCAAACAAGTTTAGAATGATGATTGTCGTCGATAAACTAACTTATCAAATAACGGTTTTGATCTGATGATCTTTTTATTTAATTGAGATAGTCGAATATCTTTTGCTACTTTGTCATTAAATTCGTTACCTTTCATTTGCTTGATATTCTCTTTAAAAATATATTTTGGCCTTAACTCCTGCTCTAATGCTTTGTCCCCGTCATTCACTAAATTATATTCTACAAACTTTTTTTTAAGCTTATTTGCTTTAGATTGTGCCTTTTGTTTTGGTTGATAACTTGAAGTCATGCTTCCATTCTCCAATTTGCGTTTAACCTTTGCATACTCATAAATATTTTTCTTCCATTCTTCTTTGTCGATCGATGTCTCTAGTTTAAGCTTCATTATTTGTAAATCACTGTCCTTGTTATTTAAATCGTCAATTACCATTGGGGTATTCATATATTTTATATTTTTCCCTTGTTGATTTCCTCCATCACCTAGTATTTCACCATTGTTGGTTATTTCTAATAATTTAAAAATATCTAATGATTCACCTGGTGGTATTGGAGTTGGTTGCGATGGAGTTATACAATCCATTCCAACCTCTTTTCTTAAAACATGATCAATATCAACTTCTGAAAAAAATGCAACTGATTGTGGTAATTCTTTAAATCCTAGTCTTTCAGCAAACATTGCTCTTGTCCATAAATTACTTATTTGTAATAGTAATGCAATTTTATACTTATCTTCATCCTTTGCTAAATATCG
The DNA here is from genome assembly GCA_030572415.1 of Yamadazyma membranifaciens. NCBI lineage: Eukaryota > Fungi > Ascomycota > Pichiomycetes > Serinales > Debaryomycetaceae > Yamadazyma > Yamadazyma membranifaciens. The sequence goes on from JAJLZV010000004.1 coordinate 452,819, forward strand.
TAATTCATCGTGCACTGTAATCATCAACCTGGCTTCTAGCTTAAACTTTTTTATCAAATATTCCATCGACACAATAAGTAAATGTAAATAATCTACACCAGAGCTTTGAATTGCCCAATTGGTTCGACTCGTTAAATAATTATTTTTATTTAGATTTTTGGCAGTTAAGGCATCAGTGATTGAAGCTCCTAATACTGGAGTTCTTGGATCATCTAAATTGGCAATAGTTTCTAAAGCATTAAACATAATTGATTCTGTACCTCCGTGATATAATCTTTTCTTTAAAATTTTTGAAGATCCGAATTGTCCTTTAGTTTCGCTATAAAGCTTTCTAGCCATAGTTTCCGCTTCTTCATCGGTTAATTTTGCGTTACATTGTTTTAGCAACGTCGTCGCAAATTTAACTCCTGCACCATAAATCCTACCATAATTAAAAATTTTTGCTTCACCTCTCAGAATGCCCAAAATGCTGGCAGTTTTTGAATGCAAATCAGTTCCTTGATTTTTATCACCTTCTAAAGTCATCCAGCTTAATGCGGTACTACCATGAACTTTAAAAACTGAATCTCCAATTAAAGCTGCAATCCATAATTCTTCAGAATCAACATCAGCTCCCACAAATTTATATCCAGGTGGAGCAGAAATTAATGATTTTAATTCTGACCCAATTCTATTCTTTTTAGCATTACTTGCCGTTAACCAAGTATTTTCAGTAGCCCTTCTAGTAATAGTACCCATGGAAACTAATTTTGGTAATATTATACCCATTCTCAGTTTATCATCGTCATTAATTAATTCATTCAGTTGTTTCTTTGATGATGAAAATTGATTTTTTTCCAGTGAATAAACAACAAATTGATCTAAAATTCTTGACCTATTACCCATCCAATAAGAAGCTGTTGAATTAAGATCCAAGATTTCTGATGCATAAGAATATTCCGATGTTAATACACCATTGGAAAAATATTGCGAGTAAGTCTTGGACATAACAGCTGTACAACGTTTATTTGGACCATCAGGGTGTGGAACTTTCCATAATTCATTACCTTGGCCGGTCAAATCATCATAATATAAGTCATATTCATCTTTTAATAATTTAGCTTTAATATATCCTTTATTTAGTAAATTATTGGTGACTTTTTCATCAAACGGTACCTTAAAACACCAACCATTTGATTCCGTCCAGAATAAAGAATAACCTTCCCACTTTAATCTTAATAACAATGGAGTTATTCTTGTTCGAACACTGATGTTCATTTCCCGAATTTTCTCACCGTACCTATCTTCCGTGGTGGTCTTAAATAAATCTCTATACCATTCAGGATAGCCAGTTAAATAAGCTTGATTAGCAGCCGGTTGGCCATCTTTTTTCAATCTGGGTAACTTTAATTCCCAATTTAATTGTTTTAACCAAGCATCATTAAAATTAGGTTTTAGACTTTCATCGGATTTAGTGATATATTCCACCAATTCATTGGCACGTTGTTTCAAAATATTGGTAACTTCATCTCGATTTTTTTCATAAATTTGTTCGGCTGCATCAATATAATAATCCCACTGTTTAGTCGTAGGTAAGATTAATGTTCCTAAATGTCGTAAAGCCGCAAATGATACAGGATGGGGTATTTTTGCTTTAAATATGGGAAATAGTTTTTTAGTAACTTCAAAGGTTGCAATGACATCACCACTACAATAATCCATTAAATTATTAAAATTATCGATGATATCTTGAGGATTTAATGTCAGAAAACTATCTCGTACATCTTTGTTTAATTTAATACCACAATGAAATTCCGCCACATTAGCTAACGAATTGGGTGAACCTTTATTCAACCAAGGATCATCCACAAGTTCTTGAGCCAATACTTCTTTGGATTCTAATTCATCATGTAAATCAAGCATGGTTTTTTCTTCTTCATCGGACGTTTGTTGAATAGATTTTTGATGTTTATGCCACGTAGGTCGTTGATGGGAACATAATCCTGACACGGCAACATGTAATGACATACTATCTAAATAGAACCCTTTCAGTTGTTTTAAATTATATTCTTCTAAAATACGGGCACGATCATAACTTACATTATGGCCAATAATTAATTTTTCCTGGTGTAATGTATTCATGGGTATCAAATGTTCATAATCATTATCAGGATTATCGGGGTTAAAGTTGGTTAATACGGGGGACACCCAACCATACCAAGCTTTGGGTGACACACAAGTTGCCAATACCGCATAAGGAGATTGTTTATACATCACTTCCACATCAAATACCAATTGTGATTCTAATGGATATTTAACCGGTACTGGTTCTTTATTTAATTCATACCTATACCACCCAGGTTTAAAACACCATTTTGATGGTTTAGGTGGTAAGGGATTATTGAAAAGATCATTACACATATTAAGATATGGATCACTACTTTTTTTACCCATTTTATAAAAATGTTCATCCAAGGATTTCCCTAGTAAACTAGGTAAATTACTGATATCAATCGGAGCATGAAGTTGAGTCTTTTTACCTAATAAATTATGGTGTTGTAAATGATGGCGAGCAATATCAATCATGGCATCATTACCAGGGGTTAAATAATCATTAATATCCACGGTAGGGAATACCTTCTTGTGAATACTTTCTGACAAGTATTGAATACCAAGTTGATTGATCCTAGGTGCTTCGGACCTCCACGTCGTACTACTAAGTCGCCGTATCGGCCTTAGATACTTCATTTTAATCTTATCAATCCTCGATGAGGGATGCAATACCAATGTTTATGATAATTATATTTAACGAACGTAACAACAACGGCTAAAAAATTCCTATTGATCTGATGACCCTGTTGTGATCCCCTTAAGCAAGTTAGCTAATTCTCAGTTTATACCAATTGTTTATCTTCGTGACTAAAACAGCAGTGCAATAATACCTCAATAATAGCCAATATGGGTGTAAAAAACTTCACTATGTAAGGTCGCGTTTTGTCATGTCATAGCTTCGTTTAGTGTCGATTGCCAAACTCAGACAATTTCAAAATATTCATCCCTATTATAGCAATTATTACATTATATTACCCATTATACCAATCATTACGGGTGTCCCAACGTTTTTTTGTTATTATTATTCACGAGCTTGGATTTTATCAACAATTTGGGTGTAAAGATTTTATATAAACAACGTAATTGCGTCTGGTCATAAATAAAATTAATTTATATCAAATTAATTTATACCGATTACATTATTGTAAAGTAGATTATAAATATAAATAAATTAAAATGGTTGATTTATCGGGATTTAAAAAAGCCGATTTAGTTGATGCTGCTACTAAACTTGGGGTATCTACCACCACCAAGGATACTAAAAGATCATTAATTGAAAAATTAGAAAGTTATATTGAAACTAATGGTGAAGAAGGTGAAGCGGCCATTGAAGAAATTTTGGATATTGATGATGAAGAAGAAGTTGAAGAAATTGATGATGAAGAAGAAATTACTTTGAATGAAGAAGGTGAAGATATTAAAGATGTTGATGATGAAGAATATACCGCCCCACCAATTGATATTAAAGCCTTAATTTTAGATCCTATATTAGATTTCACTGAACCTTACTATGCTAAATTTTTAGATTTTACTGATGAATTGGGTTTAACCGCCAATGAATATAATGAAGATTTAAGAAATAATTTATCAACGATTGTTTCATTAAATTATGGTTCCGTACTTTTAGAATTATTAGTATTGTTATATACTTATGTACCATTGGTAGATTTGAAACATAATTATGCCCTTCATCCATGGGTAAAATCTCAATTACCAGAATTTATTATTAATTCAGGTATTATTTTACCCGATTTAACTTATGTATTGGATTTTAAAGTTATTTCAATTATTGGTAATTGGTTAATTTATTCCATTGTTATTCCTTTAGTAGGTTCATTTTATCTTAATTTTACTAGAAGAACCGTTACATTTTATGATGATGATGATGAAGAAGATTTCGAAATTCCTGTTAGAATTTATGAATATGATCCTTTCATCTTTAATCTTTTAAAAATTTTAATTTTTTACTTTATTAGTTTACAATCAACCAAATTGATTTTCACTAATTCATTTACTGGAATCTTTAAATCATTAGGTGAACAACTTTTAATTCAATTTGGATTTTATCAAGAATTTACTACGATTTTAGGTACTTTCCCAATTGTTTTTGGATTAGCTAATTTAGTTATTGGTATTTATTCACAATTTGAAGAATATTAAAAATTTTGAATTATGAAATTTCGGACGAGTTTGAAAATTAATTTTATGGATTAATTATCATCAATGTGTTTTATTGTAACATTAGTGTTTTGAATATACTGTATTAGTACTTTGTTTAAACTATTTTATTTCTAAACTCTATATTGATTTAATGTTTGTAAAATTAGAGACATTAGAAAATAACTTCGTTATACATTGTACTACCAATTGGATTTTATACCCATTGATTCAAAATCATCATTTAACTCATCATTATTAACTGACTCAGGACCTTTAAAATGTTTCATAATTCTGGCTAATAAATAAGGTTCCAGGTGTAAATTATCTTCATCCACTTCCATATTTCTTCTGCCGCCCCTTCTTTTTAACTCGCCAGTTTCAGGAGTAGCACTATTATAATTACTGGAATTACTATCTGATCCACTCGTTTCATATAATTTATTTTTAAAAATTTGATGTTTTATATTATTGAAACGATTATCTTTCTTAAAATTTTTTAGAGTACCTGTAATTAAATCAAATTCTCTTACCGTTGTTATTGTCAGGAAATCAGTAATATCTTCCATAGTATTTGGCGATGAACTTTTCTTAAATTTATTGTTAACATTATTATTACTGGTTTTAATACTTTGAACCGGTGAAGCTATGTTAAATCTATTGATTTTTAAATTTTCCAATACTTCAGTATTATCTTGATTATCATTAGACATGTTGCATAATTCCTTTATTTCTAATCCATAATCTCGTTCGCTTACTTCTTGAAATATTTTGTCAACGTCACGATTATTCAAATCCACTAAATCATTTAATGATTTTTCTGATTTCAAAAGTTTTTCAAAATGTAATTTTTGATATTGTAAAAAATTCTTCAATTTCATTAATTTATTAGTTGTTTGACCATTATATTTTTTATAGATTTTGTTACTATCATTATAAAAATTTGCCGATAATTTCAAATATTCATAATTATTCCACATTCGTAATTTAATCAACGATAAATCCCGTTCAGTTTCTAAATACCTTTGAAAATTTAATAGCTCGGCATCTTTAATTTCACTATCGGTAAAGGAAATTTTTGATTCTTTTAAATCTTGAATTTTTGCTAAAAGTTTATTCTTTTCATATTTGTAAATTTCTTCCATTTCATCAACTAAAAACTGTTCCATTTTATTAATTGAATTGGCAGTAAACTTTCTTCTAAATTCAAAATCCCCATTATTAAAATCTCTATTGGTAATTTTCCCCAGAAAGCTACTTAATTTTGGTATATTTAAATCTTGAATTTCTGATTTATTATCTCTTGAATATTTATTATGTTGATTATTTTTAAATTCAGGTGATTTTCCAAATTCATTGCTTAATTTACCATCAATGGTAATAAATTTTTGCCCAGTACCTAAATGATTAATTAGTGCATTATTATATTTATCAAATTTATCATACTTTGCAGAAAATTTAATTTTATCATAATAATTTTGTTGTTGTTGGTCATTGATGGAGTCATTTTCATCAAATTGGTACTGATGCAGTTGTTGGGATTCATAATTATTTGATGAAAAGTTTTCTTGTTGAGCTTGGATTTTTAAATCAACCAAGGTACCTGCAGCACTGGCTGCCACCATATCAATCCTTGGCACTAAATCGGCGGCATCAATGAAGTCAGTGAATACATCATGGGGTGTTAATGTAGATTTTGATGCCTCTAAAGGATATGGCATGTAACCTTTTGGTGGAAATGGTAAAGGGGCCAAATTGACCATTTTATCAAATTGAAATTCTTCTGGTTCTGGTTCTTCATTTATCTCATCATCATCAAAATACGTTTTTTCTTTCTTTTTTCTCCTATCTTTCTTACCTTCATATTCATATTCTTTATCAATTTCATTGTCCCTGTCTGATGGATATTTAGATTTGTTAAACATTATATTATCTATCAAAGGATCGGGTTTTATAATCGGTGGTGGGGGGAATATAAATGGAATCATAATCCCTTGTTGATTGGCCGTTGGGTCTGTTTGACTACCATAAGGTTCATCATTTGGAGCAAGTGGAGGAATCGGTGGTGGTAAAATCTTCGTGATTGAACCAACTTTGTCAGCTAATTTATTGAAATTATAATTTAAGTCGGTGAAAAAATCTTCAGGGCGATATGGTGGTTGAAGAATTGGTAAAAATCCTTTGGGAGTATTGTTTAATTGTGCCTGAACGGTTGAATTCTTTGCAAGACCTTCATTTTTATTCATTAGATTAGAATTTGCATCATGTTTCGACTGGGTGATTAAGGATTGTAGTTCATGCAATTTTTGTCTTTTAATAGGATTTTCTAGAATATCTTCATTGAGTCTTTTGACTTCCATCCTATGCTCTTTATATATCTGGCTATAAAGTTGCTTTGTAATGGTAAACCCTTGTAAATATTATAAATTAGGGTATAAAATTAATAATGTGAGGAATCTTTTTTTAAACTTCCTTTTTGATTTACAAATGGTGATTATTTTTTCTAATTTTTTAAATTATTAATTTTTATTATCAAAGTTCACAATTATTGATACTTTATAGATTTTCGATCAGTTTTAACTAAATTTATTGCAAGTTTAAATGGGATTTAAATTTGTACACCGAAAAGATTTTCAATTCAGTCGCAAAATCTCGTTGATGCAGTGATAACGAACTATTATGCTTATATAGAGGTTTACCGACAATAGGAGGGCAATAAACTAATCAGACGATAGTATATGTTGGATGGATACTATATAAAGGATGATAGTGTTTGCAGTTACAGTTATGCTGTTGTTTGCAAAAGTTATGACGTTTGTAAATATTTTTAATTAATTTTCTCTAGTAATTGTAAATTTTGCAGTTAAAAAAAAAGGTCAAATTCACTCCATAAATTCAATCGTTTAAAATTTGATATCAATAATTGTTATTCTATTTCTTATGTAACATCAATAAATGTAAAGAGTGATACATGACAGAGATTTCATGGTTTAAATCCATCAGACTAGTGAAACTAGTGATTATAATCCCCTAAGTCATCCTCATCATGGTGGTTATCATTGTTGCATTAAATAAATTGCAAATAAAATGCAAACACCATGAAAGTAGTAGCCTCATACCCATGATGTGCTAGTTATATATTGTTGAACTCCTTTTGAATTGGTCGTAGTACCATAGTAAAGTACGACCGATGGTTGCAAACCGATCGTTGCAAAATCCTGCAGCCTTTCGTGAGAATGGTGGTAACTAGTGGCAAATCATCATTCCCGACTTGATACCTTAAATCAAATCATAGGAGGCCCAAAACATGCTATCATATCCTAGGATGCCTCATCATCCTTGCAATATCTACCACTATGTATGAGGACCAAAATTAACGATCGAGACCCCTAAATCCACCTTCCGTGAAGAATTGACCCTAAGCCACGACCATATATTATGATTGTTTCGATTCTCACTCTCAATTTTTTTCTGAACGTCACTAGTACGGGTTATTATAATCTAATAAAAGGGTTATTACCAAGCGATTTTCAAGTATCATCGATCTTATATAGGTTCAAGTATACAATCAATTGATCAAATTGTTATATTATTAAAAAGGTTTAGTTAAAACACGTTAATTATTGGGAAACTTTTGGTTGGTTGTATATTATTCCCATCGTTTATTGCTGTGTGTTGTTAATCAATTGAATTATTAGACTACAACGAATAAAAGTTGAGGTTACATCAATTGGTAGTTCTAATAGAAGCTAACATTAGATTACGTGTCAATATCGTGATTGTGTAAATTAGGTGATACGTGGATAAAGTCAAATTTAAGCATAAAATTTACGGTAATTACAACATGGTAAATCCCAAACCAAAAGATTTTGTATTGGCTAAAATGCAAAGCTACCCTGCTTGGCCATCGTATGTTATGCCAGTTAATGATATACCTAAAGATGTTTTAAAAGCCAAACCTAAAAATGGGAAAAATATTTGTGTTTTATTTATACCCGACGCTGATTTTATTTGGGTAGGACCCAATGATATTGTAAAATTAACCGATGAATTATTAGAAAAGAAAGTTAAAGAAGCTAAAAAGAATAAAAAATTACTTAAACTTCAAAAAGCGTTAATAGCGTCCAAAGATATGACCTATGATTCGCTCATTCTGAGATTAAAAGGGGAAAAGGTGGATGATAATGAAGCTGAAGGTGAAGGTGAAGAGGAGGAAGACGATGATGGGGATGAAGTTCAGGAAGAAGATGTAGATGACAATGAAGAAGAGGATCTTGAACCAGGAATTGACCATCAAGAAGATATACTGGATATACCCGAAGTTGAAGATAAGAAGATTGACAAAAAAGTCGATAAGAAAGGTGGAGGGAAAAAGATTGATGATAAACATGATGCTTATAATAATGGAAATAAGAATGGAGCATCAACTAATGGAACATCAACCAATGGAGTATCAAAGAATGGGGGCAGTAAAAATGGTAAATCCATAACCAGGAGTAATGATGACCCTACGGACGACGTTGATAAAAAATCTGATGATGAAGTAACGAGAAAACGTAAGCCCAATGATGTGGCTGGTAGTTCCAAACGACATAAAACGGTATCACCAGGACCAGTAACAACATCAACCTCAACTTCAAGTAATGGGAAACTGCAAAATAAATCATCCAAATTATCAGGGGAACATTCACCACCAATTGCTCATAAAAAACATGAATCGTTGACGGAAGAAGAAAAATTAGAACAATTATGGTTATGTAGAATTAAATTACAAAAATCGTTAATTCAACGGCCAAATAATACCGGAGCATCAGTGGATGAATTATCAATTTCAAGATTAATATTACATAAATTAGTGGATTTCCCCATGGATTTAAAATTATTAAAAACCACGAAAATTCACAAAGTATTACGACACATATTAAAGGAACAAAAATATGAAATGAATGAAAGTTTCAGATTACATGAAAAATGTCATGAATTATTAAATAAATGGTCAGATTTGATTGATTGTATTCGACTTGAGAAAAATAGTGAATCCGATGTGTCAGAAGTAAAAGATAAACCAATTAATGATAAACCAATAAATGATGTATCGGCTGAACCAGTAGAGACTAATTAAGAAACCTATTACCAAGGTTTACATCACTAGCAAAAAGATTATACCACTATCTCCCTATCACGGTCGGGCCTATCGATGATTGCTTTATGGGTATATCATATTAAAGACTCATACCTCATCCGTTTAATACGATAAATGAATAATGAATAATGAAATAGATTTAATTCTATCGTACTGTATTATATTAGACTTAATAAATTCTTCCCCATATTCTACCCAACCTCTGTCGTAGCTACCGTTTGATTCCACCTCTAGACATCGATGCGGGTAACCTGAACCGTGATGAAATTAACTCCCGGGCGTTCTAGTAAGACAGACTGACATTTACGCGGACGTCCAAGGATGAACGACTTTTTGCAAAGTGTCTCATATTGAAAATTTTTTTTTGCATTGGAAAATTTTCTTTTCGACAACTATTCAAAGAGAATTAATTAACTAAATATGTCTGAAGATAATCATGTATGTAAAATTAGAAATAATGTAGTATAAAATTGGATTAAAGCTACTATAACATAGCATATACATCCCAAGGATCACTCCCAAAACATGAAGGCATAACCTAGGGTCCATTATATTGAATCACTTACCCTATTGTGTTTTGCTCATTTATCCATCTGATCGTAATATCTTCAATATTAGCCATATTTTTTTTATATATCTTACTGCAAGATATTATGAAATATCATGATAGATGGTAACCCTATATTAATCGGTCGATAATGATTATGGTATAATTTAATAATGGTTGAATTTGTGAGAGGAGTGAATCATCCGATGAGATGCTATTTTTTTGAGATGCTTTCAATCAATTTGTCTTCATTAACCACCTCAGATCATCATGATGATTATTTATGATATATAAATGGGAATAAATATACTAACTTTAATAGGAATTCGGAGAAGTCTCCGCCGGTGCTGCTGCTACCTTCCCAATGCAATGTTCCGCTTTAAGAAAAAACGGACACGTTGTTATTAAAGGTAGACCATGTAAAATTGTTGATATGTCTACTTCTAAAACCGGTAAGCATGGTCACGCTAAAGTCCATTTAGTTGCCATTGATATCTTCACTGGTAAAAAATTAGAAGATTTATCACCATCAACCCATAATATGGAAGTTCCAAATGTTTTCAGAAATGAATTCCAATTAATTGATATTGATGATGGTTTCTTATCATTAATGAACAATGAAGGTGACACCAAAGATGATGTTAAAATCCCAGATTCTGATTTAGGTTCTAAAATCGAAGAAGATTTTGAAGCTGGTAAAGATTTAATCGTTACTATCTTATCATCAATGGGTGAAGAAGCTGCTATTTCTTACAAAGAAGCTCCAAACTCATCATAAATAAATTAACTAAAGAATTTATTGTTTAGAAAAAAATTTATTTACAAAGGAGATCAAAATAAAAAATATTGAAAAAATGATTAGGTACATTTTCTTCTCTTAGATCATCGGTGAATTAAGATTTATTTTTTTCTGTATTTACAGTTTTTGATTCAAAATATATATATTTAATAAGTCTCATTAACTCTATTCATAATCTACGTCATATGAAAATTAAAATTAAACTTAAATTTAAAAGTTAATGTTAATGCTAATGTTAATTTAATATGTCATCGTACTTCTACCTGTAGAAATCATCGTATACAATCAATGGCACTGATTCACTATTTCGATATCATTCTAGAAGTATCAGCCTCCATCAATACCTAAATTGATCGATGTGCATAATCAAATTAATGGTAATTACCATTATCTCCACTAAACCTCACTATGCAACTCAGCCCATCGCTCATCATTGTCATGTAAGTTACTTACGGCATGACATTTTCTACAAACTTCGTTAGAGGTATACCCTATTTACTATAATCATTACCACAAATCCCCCCATCTAACTCTGGGGTAATGCCGTTGATTACGCTCCATCATCAAGGTGTGAATCTGATCATCAACTGATTGATGTTCACTCTTATCAGTGCGCATGGATGAAAATTTTTATCACCCCCATATTTAACCATCACAGGATTGGCGGATAAAACGATTTAACCGTGTCAAGGCTATCACAGTATCACAAAAAGAGTGATTAAATTTACTTATTTTAGTTGTTAAATATCTTTAACGGGGTTGCTATCAATTTTTAACGTGAACATATTTTACATCGTTGAATCACGGGTTAGCTAGTTAAGGGTTTAATTGATCGTATCTTGAACGTTGGATTGGTTTGGTGGTTTAGTTCTTGATTAATTGGTATATACTTATCGGGAATTTATTAAATTGTTATCAACCTGGTGTTGAACAGAATTACCCTGGCGGTATTTTATAATTTTGAACGATTGAATTTACTATGAGTGCTACGGGAAGTACTACTAGTTCGATTGCTACTAGTACCAGTACGGCCGAAGATTTTTCATTTATTGGTAATACACCGCTGTCAGTATTATTCTTTTTAGCGTTGGCAGTAGGTGTTTTCATTGCTTTATTATTTATCTTTTTTACTTTGAGATATTTTATACGGTCAAAATATGGATTACACGTTTATCCGGTGGCTCAACGAAGTGTATTTGCAAATAATGGATTAACGGCTACGACAAATATTTCCATGATGTATCATACTAATGCTGAATTAGAAGAACAATTACGATATATTCGGGAACATCATTTTGTAAGGGCCGATGTTTTAGATCGTCGATTAAATAGTCGTAGAAGAAGAAGAAGGAGAAGAAGAAATAGATTTTCTAAAATGAAGAAATTAACCGAAACTCAAGTGCAAACATTATTTCCCAAAAAGACATATCATGACTGGTTAAATGGTGGCAAAGAACGGGATACTGATATCAGAGATGGGGTTTTACAAGAAGAAGGTTATAACGACGATCAAAATCAAATTTCAACTCAAAAAACTGATACTACTATAACCGATACCGATATGGAAGGAATGGTGGAGATTAATGGTGAAATTACCGGTGACAATAATAATAAAATCCAGGATAATATTGAATTAGGCGATTTATCCCAAGTCGAAGGTAATTTACATTTTACCTCAGGAACTTGTGCAATTTGTTTAGAAATTATTGAAGATGAAGATATTGTAAGGGGATTATTATGTGGTCACGTATTCCATGCTATATGTTTGGATCCTTGGTTAACCAAAAGAAGAGCTTGTTGCCCTACTTGTAAACGGGATTACTATCATAAAGATAGTGCAAGAAGGTCAAGTGATGATAATGATACTGAACTTACGGGTAATGAATTGAGAGACAATGATAATAATGATAATAATAATAATAATGATAATAATAATGATAATGACAATAATGATACAGGAGATCATGAAGTGAGAAATGAAACAAGGGATAATGTTAACGAAACTAGGGAAAATGAAACAAGAGATGAAGCAAACAATGGTGGTAATGAAGGAAATGTTGATGAAGATGATTCAGATGATGATTCTATTGATCTAGAAGCATTTAGATCCGATCCAACGTTAAGAGCCATGTTGCATGAACTTATACCAGTAGAAGAAAGAGTTAGAATGATATTACAGGATGAAACATTAGCCGATCAACATTTTGAAGCTGGTGGTAATGAAATTGCTTCAAAAAAGTATAGTAATATATTCAAAATAATTTTTTGGAAAATTATGGGGATTTCAAAAACTGATTTATTTAATTATGGAGTGTTAACATTACATCATGATTATCGAGTTGAAGAAGAACGAAGAAATACTTCTAATCAACCAATGCCTAATTTGGATACTACAGTGAATAACACTCCAGTGGGAACACAAACTGAAAATATTTCACCAACCACCACTACAGTGCCAATTAATAATACGAATGGGCCCGAAATAAGTGAAGGTCAGGAACAATCAGCTGAACGAGATCTTGGTGAAAGTAATATAACTGCTAGTTTATATACGGCTAATTCACCTACAAGTTCAATCGAGAGAGATATAGTCAACAATAGGGTATAATTAACAAGTCTCATGGTCAAACATTATCGTATTTTTGTATTTTTTTTTTAAAAGGGACAAATTTGGCCAAAAGTAATATTATTACTTTACTTTTAATTCTTTTTATTGTTTAATATATTCATTATTGAATTAAGTTCATCTCTGTTGCCAGTAAGTATCGATTTGATGTCAGTTGTAATGAGTGAAAAATTTTCGCAGTTTTTTTTGTAAATTTTTCACTTAAATTAGAAACAATCAATCATGGGTATGTAAAACGGATTTTATACCATGTAGATACAACGTTAATGGTTATTCTAAATGTAGATTAATGTTTAAGGAATAGAAAAATCTACTATATGAATGAACTCGGTCAAGAAATACTAACAATAGTAGCACCTAAGAAAAATATTAAAATGGACTTAAGTTCATTCTTAGCTGATGATTCACTTGGTGGTGGATCATGGGCTGATGAAGAAGTCGATATGAATACAATTGGTATTCAAAGTTCCACCGCAGCTGTTCCTGAACGTTCAATCCCTTCTGGTAGTAATAACTATAACGAATCAAATCATGGATTTTCCGACGAACCAAGACGTGAAAGAATAGAACATCCAATTCCTGATGAACCCCCATTTAGAGCCAGAATTGCTAATTTACCTTGGGATATAAATGAAGATGATGTGGCTGAATTCTTCATGAAAAGAATGCAAGCCTCTGATATTATTACTGACGTTAAATTACCAGCCGAAAATGGTAGATTAAAAGGATTTGGATTTGTTACCTTTACCGAAAGAGAAGTTTTAGAAGAAGCATTACATTTGAATACTGCTGATTTTAATGGTAGAAGAGTTTATGTTAATGTTGCTGCTCCTCAAAGACAAGATGTTTTTGATGTTGATTGGAGGGCTGCTAGAACTGGTCCATTATCTGGTGGTAGAAGAGTTGATAGTGGTGATCGTCCAAGAAGAGAAGAACCAGATTTAGATTGGGGATCAGCAAGAACTGAACAAGTTAATTTGCCACCAAGAGAAAGAAGTAGAAGAGGTCCACCAACCGGTGATCGTCCAAGAAGAGAAGAACCAGATTTAGATTGGGGATCAGCTAGAACTGAACAAGTTAATTTACCACCAAGAGAAAGAAGTAGAAGAGGTCCACCAACCGGTGATCGTCCAAGAAGAGATGAACCAGATTTAGATTGGGGATCAGCCAGAACTGAACAAGTTAATTTACCACCAAGAGAAAGAAGTAATAGAAGATCATTCAAAAAAACTGATGATTTTGATTGGGGTTCCGCAAGAACTGAAGAAGTTAAATTACCTCCAAGAGAAAGAAGTAATAGAAAAAAAAATGAACCAGAATTAGATTGGAATTCTGCTAGGAGTGATGAAACTAAACCAGCTAGAAGAAATTTCTCCAATAGAAATAATAATAAATTAGCTGACAAGGAAGAAGAAAAATCTCAAGGTCCACAAAAATCTTCATATGATGTGTTAGCCATTGAAGGTGAAAGTGATGAAGAAAAACCTGAAGAAAAATCCACCGAAACAGTTGAACCAGTTAAAACTTCTGAAAAAGTTGCATCAACTGAAGGATTAGAAAAAGCTACTGCTGATTTATCAGTAAATGATCAAGAAGATGGTTGGGAAGTCGTTCGTAAATAGATATTTAATATTGTTTAACTCTGTAAAATATAAATCCAGTATTTATTACATCGTCATACTTTAGATACTCAAAAACAAACTCCCATGCAAGGGAAAAGATAACGACCTTTATATTAATTCTTATTATAAACCTATCATATAATGTTCAACGTTAAAGATGAAGCTACCGATTTTGAATCGACAGCTTTTCTAAATTCTTCAAAACTTAATCTCCCATCTCCATCCTCATCAGCTTCCATCATGGTTTTATCAACAATTTGTTGTAATTCTTGATCTTGTAAATTCTTACCCACCATCATTTTCATGACAATAAATAATTCACCATTACCAATAAATCCATCACGATCAATATCATAGATTTTAAATGCAAATTTAAGTTTTTCAGTTTTGGAAGTTTTCCCACTAAATGCCGATAATCCAGAAATAAATTCTTGAAAATCAATGGTACCACTACCATCTTCATCAAATACATCCATAAGTCTACTAGCTAAAGGATTATTAGAAATTCCTGGGATAGCTAAAAATTCATTCTTGTCAATCGTACCACTACCATCCTTATCTAATTTCATAAATCTTTTTCTCATTCTATCGATTTCATCCTTATCAAAATTGGTCCCTTCCATTAGAGAATCAAGTAAGGTTGATGAACTAGCTCCCATGTTGTTATATTTATATATTTGTTGTTAGTTCAGCCTTGTAATGTTCTGCTCACCTACCCGAACGATACCTAGTTGAAAAATCACCATAGTGCGGAAATCAGAGATGCAATAGAACTCTACCAAATTAACCTAACAAATATCTATTAATAGTAACAACTACACCAGTAACCATCAATTATTGGTCATTAGGGTTACTATCATATTACCGAGGTCATGAACGAGGGTTCTGACATGATTATCAAGGGGTTCTGAAGTTATTATCGATATTATAACTTTGCGGCCCCCGAATTTAAATGAGCTCCCCCATCTAATGGTAATACTACCCCATTAATATAATTCGATTGTTTGGCACAAAGAAATAAAACAGTATTTTGCATATCTTCTTTGGTCCCCAACCGTTTACGAGGATTGGATTCCGTCATAATATCCCCAGCAGCCGCAATTAATCCATCACTCATTTTGGATGGGAAGAATCCTGGGGCAAGAGAATTGACGGTAATATTTCTGGGACCTAATTCTACCGCCAAGTTTTTACCTAAATGGGAGATCCCAGCTTTCGAAGCACTATAACCATACACTCCCGTACGATCAACCGTCGTTAATGAAATTACCGAGGACATAATAATCACTCGAGAAGGATCCTCAGCACTACCAGCAGCTTCCAACATTGGCGTAAACAATTTAATACAATTGAATACCCCAACAATATTTAACGTAAGAACTTTTGTCATAGCACTAATTGGATGATCTTCTAAAGGTGCTCCCCAAGTGGCCCCAGCATTGGCAATTAAAATATCAACTTTATCAACTTGCAGTTTTGTCTTTTCAAAAAATTCAATACAGTCCTTTTCCACCGAAAGATCAGCAGCAATTGATATAATCTTACAAGTTTTACCATGTTGTTGGGCAATATCCTGTAAATATTGTTTAGCTTCATCACAGGCTTTTGGTTTTCTTGAAGTAATTACAACAGCAGCAGCTCCATTAACTACAAATGCTTCAGCACAATGTAATCCTAATCCTCTTGTACCACCAGTGACCACGGCCACTTTACCATTAACATTGAAATCAACCATGTTCAATTTTATTGCAACGTAGAGATTTCGGGAACTTTTATACTCTTGTGAAAATTCACGGTTAAATCGCACTAGTACTACTCCACATTTTCCTATAGTTAAGAGATTGTCTCATATATATTTACACTCTATCATACACTGTTATTATACAAATGATATATCAATTGTAGACCCGGCACTAACGGATTCGCTGTGGAGATAATTAGATTATCACCATCTAATAATTTAATATCTTTACCAATAATGACCTGGATTAATCGGTTGGTACCTTTAACAAAATCACTGATGGACCAAATTTCGATGGCTTCATCACAGATTATGAATAAATGATTATTGATAAATGCCATGGATTTGGCACGATAATCAAAGGTTAATCGTTGAAATCGAGATAATTTACCATGCTTATTAATAAAGATGGCACCCTCATTATACACCAAGATAAATTCACTATTATTATGAAGTTTAAACATCCCCAACGGTTTACAACTCGAGGCATACACTAGTTTACGGATGGGTTCAAGTTCCACATTATTGTCACCATGATCCATGGTACCGATATTGGATGACATGGATCGTCTACTATATCCATCAATTCGTTTATTATCACTAAATGGGATTTCGGGGATCGACCGGGGTAATAATTTATCCAATTCTAATATTTCAATCCCTTTACTGGTATGTACTGCAAATGATGAATTAAATATTGACATGCCATAACATTCAGCTTGTACATAAAATCGTTTAACAACTTTAAATGAACTAAAAATTCCATCATTATCGGTTTCGGGTATACAGACTTTAAAATTGGTGGCACCCGATGAACCACCCTTCTTTTTGGCAAAGAATAACATCGTCATTTCCCGATGAATGCCAATTTCAAAAAATGATACCGCCTCATTTGATATTGCTACACTACTAATACTATCCTTTTTACCATAGTAATATTTAATTAGCATATCTAAGGGATAATATTTTAATGAATTATTACTTAACATGATGGCTAAATTGGCATGGGGTAATACTGAAATTTTAGTCGTTTCCAGAATCAGCACAATTCGCTTCCATTCGTGTTTCATATCAGTACAATACACTCCGGAAGCAGCTCCTATAAAATTAAATTTTTTATCTTGGTACACAAACATTGAACCTGATAATACGGTACTAAACACCACATGATTACTAGCACTGTGAAAGTTATAAATATCAGGACCTTGATATCCCAATTGTTGCAAAGTTTTCAATGAATCATTAGCCATTGATTCAATCGGTTCAAACTTTGATAATGTTGGTAATTTTAATATTCGATTAGATTCTTCGTATGCAAAACACGTATTAGATATCAACCTTAATTTATATGGTTCAACTTTGGATAATCTTAAGCACAAGTTTGATTTTGCATTATTTAATGACTCAATCCACACACTTCGATCCCTTTCCGATCTAGAAAAAAATGTATATGAGTTGTATTTCCCATGACCAGCATATCTAATTTTAAATGGATAAACTGAAGGATCGACTTCTTCATTCGCCTCATGGTTAGGTGAATTCTGTGGCGATGATGACGTTAAAGTTTTGGTAATTGTATTTAATTCAATAGTTGGACTCTCCCTTTCTTTGATTTCTACAATCAAAAATTCAATTGGGATTGGAACTTCGGTAATTCTATAACTAATTAAATGACTTTTATTATTTTTCAACCTTTCAGTTATAAGTAAATAATTATCCAATAATATTATATGATTAATCGAGGAATTGATTTTCAAATCACCTTTCCTACTAACATCACCTCTATGGAAAAATTTTCTATTTTCTGAAGTAAAATTTATATTACTTTGTGGTATGCTTTTACCCCAAACTAATTGTTTTTGAATTCTTCTTAATGAATGAATATTATCGGCATGATGCTTCATTTCATTTACTTTGGAACTAGTCTTTTTAATCCCATCGATTGCTTTTGCTAATGATGTATATTCTGAATCTTGTACATCGAACAGTGATTTTATATCTGATAATTGTAATGGTAATTGTTGATAACGTGAGTTAAAAGTACTCAAAAATAATAAGGCACCATTGACTTTTAATTCTTTAACTTTTGGTAAATTTCGAACACTAGTATCGATCCATTTCTTTATAGTGGGGACTGCCATTAATTCTTCAATCATTGGTATTGTACCAATATATCTTAATAATGATGGTTTAACTACTTCCGACCAATTATAGTAAATATTACCGATATCAACTATATCTTTAATAAATTTACCATTGGAAATCAAAATTTTTAACAATGGTTCAAATAATGATTTTTGATGAATATTTAACAACTCTTTACCTGGTTGTAATATATCATCATCAAATTTATTAATCAGAATAACATCCAGTGAACCAATTAATATTTTGACTGCCTTAATAAATTCTGGACCAACAATTTCAACAAATACTTTAGCTCTTTGAATAAAAGTTTGTTCATATCTTAATAAATCAAACAATAATGATTGCCTTTTTGCCATACTTTTTTCAAAACTTTTCAAATCATCAGCAGTTAGTTTCCAATGCGATGCCCAATCTTCACCTAATACAATTTCATTAATATCAGTCAGTCTAAATTTAATTTCATAATCCAAAATTCTATTAAAATAACATCTTGACGATGGACATCTTAATTTGATATCATGCATTTTTAATTCCGTATTTCCCTTTGAATGATCCTTTTCATAACAATAACAATTTGTTAAATCGACTAGAACCCCACTAACAACAACGTCTTCATGTAATTCAACCCCAGGATTCGATCGAGTTGCCCTATTAATTTCATTGGCACCAGTTTCAATTTTCTCTCCCGGTATTGGTAACGCTTTAACACCATCCTCATCAGGTGAAGTACCATAATTAAAAGTTATAGCACCATTTTTTAAAAAGGTTGCAATAATTTGATCAACGTTGGGAGCTAAGGTTTCCAATGGTACATCCCTTTTATGGTAAACAAGTAATTTTATTAATGATTTTTTGAATTCCCTTTTCAGGATAAACAGATCATGTAACCAAGTTTTCAATTTAATACACCAAGCAAATATTTTACTTAATGTCCAAACATTTTCACATACTGCAAAATGACGACTTACTAGCGATGAAGAAGCAAATGGTAGTTTTGGCAAGTCAAGTGGTACTGGTGGCAATGCATCATTTTTACGACTAACAGTTGATCTGGTTGGTGTATCTTCTTCAAAATAATGTGGGCCCTTAACAAATGAAATAGCTGAATTTAATGCTATTCGTTTAGTTGGAGAACTGTTTGATGGACTTATTGTGGTATTGGAAGTAGTAATTGATGGTAAATCAGGTAACATTGAAAAATCGAATAACTTTGATGTTGGTGATTCATTTGCTTCATCATCGTAGTATTCATGATTTTCATCATCGTAAATTTCATAACTTAAATGAGTTTCGCCGTTGTCATAATCAAACCCATTTACCACTTCATAATCGTCATTGGTTTCGGTATATTCAGGATCGGGATGAAGGTCTTCAAACCCATACATAAGTGATGGTGATCTACCATATAATTTTTTAACCGATGGCGATAGGTCAGTTCTTAATCTTGGACTTCTTTCAGGACTTCTAGGACTTCGTTCACCAGGATGTGTAGGGTAGGATAAAGTTTGAGATCGTATAAATGGGGCATCTTTATCGTTGACTTTACTAGTAAATGTATTATATCTGGTTGGTGATGGTGAATTCGATCGCTGTTCTGGTTTATAAGGTCGACTAGTCAATTGGTCAGGACTTAACGATGTTTTGTCAGCTAGGGTAGGAATCTTAGTTGGGGTAGTTAAAGATTGATTCAAGATTTCAGCATTACGATTCCTTACTTCGAATGGAGATAATGGGACATTTGCTTGGGCCAGGATGATATCTTCAACTGGATCTGCCACAGGATATGGAGTAGTATTTTCATCGACTTCATTATCTGGCACAATTTGGGAATAATAATCAAATTCGGGTAATTCTTTAGGTCCCATCGGTTTGGGAGTTTCCATATTTAAAATTTGTTCTTCATTTAATTCCAGATCCAACAAGTTCTGGGGTCCCTTTATGACCCTAGGAACATTAGAACTATACCCCAATTCAGGTGGGATTTTCTGGGATGTTGATGCAGTATATTGCTGTGATATGGGCGGTTGAACATAGGGTGATGATGGTACCATTGTTGCTACTGGCGTGGTATTAAAGAAATTATCGTCATTATTGGTACTAGATGAGGGAAAGTACCCAATTGATGACTCTGAAACCTCAATAGGAGGTGGTTTCCGTCTTAATGACTTCTTAGGCGTTGTATTGGAACGATTCATGGTGATATTGGGAATCTCACCTATGCTAATGATCTTTCTCAAAACAAAACCATTGTGCCACACGACTTTTAACCATTGGCCAGATTTGCAGAGATGACAGTTAATTATCAGTATAATCGGTTCCTAGGGATGGTCATGGTGATACGTTACCGTCAGGCGATGTCGAGCCATGTTGGTGAGGGCCATTAACGTGGAAACTCTAATATTATGTTAGATAATGGGTATTAATATCACATCTCTCAAACGCGTATTTGAAATTTATAACATCATGAGTTATTCTGAACCAGTAGATAAACTACTTAGATCTGGGGCTAAGCATTTAGCGGAAAAGAACTATGAACAAGCAGTAGAAGATTATGGTAAAGCTTGTGGAGTCCATCAAGAAGAAACCAATGAAATTGACCCCGATTTATTTTTGTTATATGGTAAAGCATTATACGAAAGTGGTGTTAGTCAATCCGATGTTTTAGGAGGTCAAGAAATCACCAGTGAAAAAATAGATGAAGCTAAAGGTGACAGCGAAGAAGGTGATGCTAATTTCCAATTTAACGATTTAGCGGCTGAAGAGTTTGCTGAACAAGAACAAGACGAAGAAGGCGACGAGCAAGATGAAGAAGATGATAAGGATGATGTAGAAGAAGAACAAGAACAAGAACAAGAACAAGAACAAGAACAAGAACAAGAACAAGAATCACAACAAGAAGAAGATGAAGAGGAAAACAAAACAGATATGGAATTAGCTTGGGAGATTTTAGAAATTGCAAGAGGAGTTTATGAACAAAGGCTCGATAACCATAAAGATGAAGGATCAAAATTAACCGTACCTTATCTTAAAAATGATAAAGACGTGCCCTCGAATATTTATGTTAAAACATTGAAGCTGTTATCGGAAGTATATGATTTGTTAGGTGAAGTATCATTAGAAAGTGAACATTTTCAACAAGCAGCTAATGATTTACAACAGTGTCTTGAAATGAGACAAAAATTATATGATAATCAATACTCCGGATTAATTGGAGAATCCCATTTCAAATTATCCTTAGCGTTAGAATTTTGTCTTGATGATGATAGTGCCAAGGATAAAGCTCGTAGTCATATTAAACTGGCCATTACCATCTTACAAAATGATACCGTGAAAAATCCCGATAAGAAACAAGATAATGATGATATTATCCAAAGTTTACAAGATAGGTACGATGAAATCGAACAAAATGCTGAAGCAGCCATTAATCAGCAAAAACAAGATATGTTAGACGGGATATTAGGCAGTAGTACCGGATCACAATTATTAACTGCGTTAGCAGCCCCAGGTGGTAGTTCAGCACCATCATCTAGTGGGTCCCATAGTGCCGCACCACCCATCGTTAATGATCTATCATCAATGGTTAAAAAGAGAAAGGCAAAGCCTAAGCCCACCGTTGAAAAACGTCACAAACATTAATCTAGAATTTACGATGGAATTATTTGTGACCGGCTCAGGCTATAGTTTCCCATGTAATTTAATATACTATTCGTACTCTACCGGTTCCTATTATATCGATGACCAGGTTATACTCCCCTTTAATAGGTAACATGACTCAATTTAGAGGGTAATTAACTGGTCAATTAGTCAATAATCAACCCCTGTTAATTATTACTCATATTTATCATTATAGATAGTGACAGTACTTAATGGTAACCTTGCGCATAAAAATTTTTTTGTTGCAAAGATCTTAGATATTGTCGTTTACATCTCCCGTGAATTAACCTTGCAATTGTTATATAGTTATTTAGAAGTACAAGATGCAGCTAAGTAACGATCCAAAAATCAATGATAAAAAATTATCTAGAAGAAGAAAGAAAAGAAGAACTGAAGTTTCATCCGATGAG
The DNA here is from genome assembly GCA_030572415.1 of Yamadazyma membranifaciens. Lineage (NCBI taxonomy): Eukaryota > Fungi > Ascomycota > Pichiomycetes > Serinales > Debaryomycetaceae > Yamadazyma > Yamadazyma membranifaciens. The sequence goes on from JAJLZV010000004.1 coordinate 475,754, forward strand.
GAAAGCTCATCATCATCATCATCATCATCATCATCTTCCGATGATGATGATGATGATGACGAAGAGGAAGATGCAGACATTGAAACTTCCCAGCGATCACAGGTGAACAATGGTAATGCATTAGATACTACGATGAGAAACGATGTAAAACCAAATTCCAATAATGTTACTGATGAACTTAATGCTGCAATTCACGCAAGATTAACTCAGGTGCCGTTCAATACTCAGGATTCAGTCATAAATGATTCAATAAAAGATCAGGATAAAGATAATTTAGTTACCAAGCATTCTAAAGATAGAGGAGAAATGGATAAGAAATTCATGCAACTTATGACGGAACAATTTGGCGATCAATTGAATGAATTACGTAAAGATCCAAGTTTCTCAAATAAATCATTAATGGTGTTAGCTCAAAGTCTTCAATCAAGTAGCAATATTTTTGATGATGAAGAAATTAATAAATTAATTAATAGGGATTAATGTACATATTAAATAGTTAATGAATATAGGTTAAAGGAATTTTTTACGTTCTAGTTTATATGAGGTTTCGATATCATTGCAGTTCAGTTGAACAACAAGTGTCACTAGTTTCATGCACAACCTTAGTTTGGGTTTCTATAAAGGCTGTTAATATAACCTTGGCAAGTGGTGCTTGTCTCTAGCAGACACATAACCCACTGTAAACTTATGAATAAAATGATTCACAACATTTACGAATAATACTACCTGAGATATAGTACCTGTAATAGTTTAATTAGTTGTTATAGTAATAATATAGTGTTTATTTATTGGGCCTGTTTGTATAGTTTTTTAAAATATTATCGATTATACACAGAAACTCCCAAAAAATGCCTGGCTAGCTCAATCGGTAGAGCATTTGACTCTTAATCAAAAGGTTGCGGGTTCGAGCCCCGCGTCGGGCTGGTATTTTTTTTTGATTTTTTGACCTTTCTTTTTACCTTGCCATTACAACTACCCTATAGCCAACGTCTTACTAGTAGATTATACCATGAATCACTCGAACAAAGAGATCACAAAAATCGTGATAACCTAATCCTTATATTAAAATAAATAACCCTCAATGAAGTAATTCTTCATAGTAATTTCGTTTGAAATGTTGTAATATAACGTAGAAGAATATTGTACCTATGACTAATAATAACAATAAAAATATTGTTAGATTATCTACTATATGTTTATAATGCTTTTGTCGTTTCCGTTCTTTAGCTAATCGATGTTTTTCCAATTTTTTCTGTTTCACTCGATCCTCGGCTTCCTTCAACTTTCTTCGAACTGATGTATAAGGTTTTTGTTGGTCCTTTATTATTTGGCCAATATAATACGGTTCTAACATATCACTAGCATGATCTGAATGAGCAACATCATCAAAGGCTTCAGTAGCATCTGATCCTCCACATTCAATGATAACTTCGGCACCTCCAGGGTGAGATTCATCCTTGATAAAGCTCGTAACATCGTAGACATTATTATCGATGATAATCCATAAATCATCAGGTTGATCATGCTGATTGACTTGGTGTAACGTGAACACTGTCGATGCACCATCGTTGGCATTAATCGTCATGTCCAATCACGGATTTTGGGTGGTTCTGGTAATTAATGGGACGGGATATTACTCGTTAATTATCGATTATCAGTTATAGGTTGATCATCCATTAGTATTAATCGCAATACCTCTGCTATAATGTGAGGTGACGGTGATGTGAAGGTTAAAAATTGGGAGTGAGATTGTACCATTTTTGTGAGATTGTACCATTTTTAGTGAGACACTTTTAGTGAGAATCTGTGCGATAAAGCGAAAATTCGTCGATCAGATCACATAGCGGTTGTGATAGATATTAACCAACGAATAACGGTTAAACACGGTAAAGGTTCGACAGAAGGTCGGGTACATATTCAGAACCTAACAATTGATCATAAGTAATGATGAATCGTTCAAGAGTTGGCAATACGGCTTTACCATCATCGAAGAAGACGCATTCCGAGAGACATAAACAAATTTTGAAGCAACTTTTAAAAGAGGAGGCTAATAAGACGTGTGTTGATTGTAAAACTACGGCACATCCTCGATGGGCATCATGGAATTTAGGGTGTTTCATCTGTATTAGATGTTCCGGTATTCATAGAAGTATGGGGACTCATATTTCGAAAGTTAAATCAGTTGATTTAGATGCCTGGACCGATGAACAAGTTGAATCGATGGTTAAATGGGGGAATTATAAGTGTAATAGTTATTGGGAGGATAAATTACCCGATGGATATATTCCTGATCAACTGAAGATTGAAAATTTTATTCGGACCAAGTACGATTTAAAAAAATGGGTAGGCTCACCTACCGTACCTGATCCCATGAAATTATCAACTTCAGGTTCATCAACAACATCGTCAACATCATCATCAAAGGCTAATGTACCACCACCTCCTACCACTTCAACCACGAGGTCAACTTCAGTTCCTGTATCATCAAATTTATTAGATGATGATTTTGGGACATTTACTTCGGTATCTACCCCTTCAGTAAATACTACCACTACGCAAAATTCATCCCATGGTAGTAATCAAAGTATTAATTCAATTCAAAATAACGGTAATCTTCATGCCAATAGTAGTGCTAGTGCTACACCAAAATCATTACCAAAATTACCCATTCAAACCAGTAATTCCTTAGGATCACCCCAATCAACTGGTGGTAGTATGAATGGTAGACCCGACTTGAAAAAATCCATTTTATCATTATATTCATCGCCCTCATCATCGAATGCTAGTTTTGTCCAACCGGTCCAAAGGTCAAGTCAACCAAGTCAACCAAGTCAACCAAGTCAACCAAGTCAACCAAGTCAACCAAGTCAACCTAGTCGACCAAGTCAACCAGTCCACACCCCTTCCAAACAATCGATATCTAGAAATGACACCGACTTATTAACTGATTCATTGAGTGGCTTAAATTTTACCTCTAATATCAATTCAAGTGTTAATAATAGCTCGCATAGTACGATTAATTCAACCGCTTCCAATAAAAATTGGAATAACGAATGGTCTGATATTTCCAATAATGAGTGGAGTAATAATTCTCCTGCTAATAATATGACTACATCAAATTTAGATGATGATTTATTTAAGAATGTATGGAAATAATCATAATATATAATTCCCCCCAAAAGATATTGCACCAAGTAGTACTATAGAATTAATGTATAGATACACTTTATAGGGTTGTATATTTGTAACGTAATCGTTATTTAACTTCTAATGACCAGTAGCTGGAAGACCAATATAAACTTTAAACGAATCATAAATTAACCATTGAGCACCCGTTAAAGTACCAATCATAGCAATACGAACGGCAATACCATTCCATAACCCCCCAAATCCAATTTTACCATAAATTCTCAGGATAGCTTGGCCAATTGATTCAGTGGCCGATTTTTCAGAATTAATCTTGGAAACCATTACATCAGCAGGATGGGATACAATAGCACAAAATATACCAGCAATATAACCCCCTAAAAATGAAACCCCAGTTTGTTGAAGTGGTGTATAAGAACTGACGGGTTTACCCAAGGTTTCATAAATTTTAGCAACGGTTAATTCAAAAGTTGCAAATTTCGTCATGGTATAAGGAATTTGTCTAAACCATAATGGTACTAAACCTTTATATAATCCTCCCAACCCTTCAGCGGCGGTAATTTTCTTCCAACCATCCGATACTGACGTAGCATATGGTGGAATGGTGGTTTGGGTCTTTACTTTAATGGTTTCCAAGGGACATAATGCAATATCGGCTAAAAATTCTGCTGAGGCCGAAGCAGCTAAATAAACTCCAGTTTTATATTTATTAGCATATTCGGTGCCCACCAAATCAGAATAAGTTTTCTTGAAAAATTCATAAAATCCATACTTACCTGCTCCCTGTAATGAATAACCAATAAAGGTTGCCCCGAACCCCGTGAAAATAGAATCACCTTGAGTTTTTAAAATCGTCTTCCAACCTTGAATATTCGACTTGTATAAACTCGAATCTACTTGACGACGACACTTGACCAAATCTAACGGTGTCACCGCTGAATGAGTTGGACCACAAGCAAGAATCCCTCCTACCGTACATGCCAAATAATAATCTTTGGAGAATAATTCAATCTTGCCCTTGTCTGTCATAATATTGGTTAATTTATCCTTAATGGGTTGGGTTAATGCTTCGCTAATAATCGTGATCGATAATCGTTGGTTAAATAGGTTACAATCAAACTAATAGGTGATTTAATTCAATTGGTCCAAATTAAAAGTCTCCGTTTGATCCTTTAGCAATGCTTATCTCGGTTGCAAAAATGCAACAATGCGACCTTATATAGTAGTTTATCCCCGTTTCTGAGCAATAGTACCGAACGGTAATATACTGCAAAACTACCAGAGTATATAAACCAAGGTATATATATCTATATCTATATATCTACATCGATCAATACCGAGGTCTATCTAACGGTAAATTTCCTATTACTAAGGAATTTCAATACCTAGGACGTCGGCATTGGTGGCATGAATTGCGGTATGGTTGCTGAGCAATGATGAGGTTATAATGAAGTAACCGTACTATTAGTATGGCCAATTAATTCTAATTGATGTTTAAAATTAGTAATGGCCATCGGTACATTACCTTCGTCATCAAATTCTGTCCAATCACCGGTCCGTAAATCCACCCCTTCCACTATCGTACCCGATAATGATTTACACTGGAATTGATCTTCCAATATAAATCCGGTTAGAATACATCCATGACAATGAAATTCGATAATCGGTACAAAGTTACCGTCATCTTCGACGGTTAAACTCTTATCGGTTCTGGTTACGATGATAAATATGGAATTATGACAATCTTTACAATTAATGTGGAAATTGACATCTCTAAATGGCTGTCGATGTTGAAATCCAACTTTATAACTATCAAATCGATTAACTAATACCGGTTTTGGATGATCAAATTTACATCGGGTACATTGTAATGTAACACCATAATCATGGGCATATTGTTCATGATCTAATGGTGAAACATCAGTACAATTTTCTAAATCAGCTTTTATTTTAAGCACGGTAGTTCTCATAATGGTGGTAATAGTTTATTCCTAAGGAGAATACTTCCTTTATTTATATAGTGAAGTTTTACATTTGGTGCCACTCCTATTACTGGAACCTTGATAATCACGATGCAGGTTTTGCAGTCATAATCGGCTTTATTTGATATCGGAGATATCAGTTGACTCACTGTGGTGTTATGCGGCTCCTACCAATATGATTAGAGCCGAATGGCTCTAATCACCAATTAGTCAAGGATTACGGTCCAGCAAATCGGTAAATGACGACGATCGGAGGGACATTATACCATGTAATAACAAGTCTAGAGGACGACAGAACGGCCGTTAGAGACGATAGGCAACTTTAATATTCATTACTCATACACGATCCAACGACCATTTAACTTCAGTTATACTAACTTCCAAGCCAGCATTATCATCATAATCGTACCATTCCCCTTCTTCAAGATCGACTTCATTAAACTTGGTAGGAGAATCAACACCACTACACTGGAATAATCCTTGCGGTAAAAATTTTTTAAATTCCATACCTCGAGCATCAATGATCAAGATATCGACATTTTTTTGATTTTTTTCAATAGTATAATTATCATCGGTTCTAACTAATGATGCTGAATGTTCTGATTTACACAGTTTACATCTAAACACAAAACTGGCTTCACCTCTCGATCCCTTCATGTCATGCGACTCAAATCGATTGATGGTGACGGGTTTAGCATGTTCTTCTCGACAATTGGTACACTCAATGATAAACGTATATTCAAAGGGAGATTCTGGTTCATCAATCGGTCTTAAATCAGTGACATTATCCAATTCAGCGTTTAACGTCAAGGCAAATTTAACCATGGTAAGATGAAAATTTTCAATCTGTGCGCACTGTCATTATCTAGCGGAAACTGCCATCCTAAGGAACTATTGGTAATTGACATTTTATTACTGACGGGATTATTTAGAGGTTTGGTGTAGACAACTACGATAGTGGTGATAGACATAAGTGATAGATATCGTTAAATAGTATCAACGATCATTAGAAATCGATTATTAAGCAAGTTAGGGTAAGATTGACACAACGGAAGGACCAAGCGATCGGTTAGTAAGGTAAGGTGGTTCGAAACATTAAGGATTATAATAGAAGAATTTAACACCAACATTGGTATAATTATAGAATACTACTAGTTCATGAACTATGACCGACAAAATACGAGATGATAATCAAGGTAATAAAGATTTTTCCGATACCGTACAAGGAGAAGAGTTGGAATTTCGAAAATCCACCAAGGATAATTTCCCCATTAAACATAAAATAGAAATCTTGACTGATTATTCACCACCACATTTATTACTGCATTTTTCCCCTTCCCAATTAGTGATGATCTCCGGTGCTGCCTCGGGATTTCTTGCCGGGGTGGTGGTATGTCCACTTGATGTCATTAAAACCAGAGCTCAAGCGCAAGGATCCAAGAATCCTACCAGTTACCTACAAACCTTCAAAGGGATTGTCACTCATGAAGGTATAAGAGGATTATATCGAGGTTTAGTACCGATTACCATCGGTTATTTACCTACATGGACGATATATTTTGCAGCCTATGAACGAGCTAAAAAATTTTATCCTCACTTTATACAGACGAATTTTAAAATCGAAAGTGACTTTTTAGATCATTTCTTTTCTGCCGTAACGGCAGGTTTAGCATCGTCGATCGCTGTCAATCCTATTTGGGTAGTTAAAACGAGATTAATGATTCAAAGTACCAGGACTTCCAAAGGATTAAATCAATTTCAACAAACTTATTATAATGGTACCATTGATGCCTTTAAGAAAATGTATAAGGAAGAAGGATTAAGGGTTTTTTACAGTGGCTTAGTTCCCTCATTATTTGGCCTCGTTCATGTGGGTATTCATTTCCCCGTATACGAGAAATTAAAGGAAATGTTACACTGTAATATTGATACTAATGCTACCACCAATCTTCATCAAAGTGGCATATTATCCCGACTTTTGTTAGCTTCAACGTTGTCCAAAATGACGGCCAGTACCATTACTTACCCTCATGAAATTTTAAGAACCAGATTACAAATGCAACATTTACCTCCATCATCATCATCCACCACATCAAAATCTCTCCTTCAACATCAACGATTAGGATTTATTGATATTGGTAAGAAAATATATTATAAAGAGGGTTTACATGGATTTTATGTCGGTTATGGAGTTAATTTAATGAGAACCATCCCTGCCAGTGCCGTAACATTGGTGAGTTTTGAATATTTTAAAACTTATTTATTAGACCTTAGTGGTCATTCCCCAACTATTTAGACCATTTTCATCATAATTATCATCATGATAATTTCCACTATTCACAACATGGAATAATGCCATTGCATTCATTTTTGTAGGTTTAGCATCTATAGTGTATAATAAATAAATACTCATTAGCGCGAGATCGACAAATATCTGGTTGTAGTAACTAGCGGATATGAGAGTGAAATCGGTGATTTGGACGTTGTTATTGTTATGTCAAGTAATTGGCACGGAAGCTAAAGGATCTGATGGTAGTCAGGTTGGTAACCAACCATCACCAGCCGAAAAGGATGAACTGTCACCAAAAGAAAAGTCTGGGGAACTACCAAATGTTGACATGCCCCAACCGCTAACGATGAACGATTTCGATAAAACGACGGCTGAACAATTATCGTTTGTGGAATTCTTTTCACCTTATTGTAGTCATTGTAAGCAATTAGCCCCAACTTGGGAAAAAGCCTATAAAGAATATTATAATGAATTAACTTCCATGAATATTCAAATGAGGCAAGTTAACTGTGTGGAAAGTGGTGATTTATGTGAACGAGAAGAAGTATTTGGTTATCCAAGTTTAAGAATTTATGCTCCCGTTCATGATAAACCTTCCGGTACTAAAACCGGTAAACTGAAATTTGTGTCTGAATATCCAAGATCATTAGTCAGAACCGTAGATAATTTTAAAAAATTTATTAAAAATGCCGTGGCGGAATATGATAATGGATCGATTGATTTACCATCAGCGTCTAAACCAATTACCTTGGATCGATTTTTGGAATTGCTTGCTGGTAAAGCCGAACAACCAGAATTTGTCATGTTATATCCTGGTACGCAAGACCAGTGGGACGCCAGTGAAGGCACGGGGAAGAACGGCTTTGCTCGAGATTGTTATGATTGTATGGACCATAAAAGAATATGGGATAAATTATCTAATAGAATCATTACTACGGTAGGTACGAGTCATTTCAGTTGTGTTACCAATGCTGAAATGTGTGAAACATTAGGTTACCACAAATTAACTAGTGGTTCAGGAAATCCTCCCGCCAAATTTTTAATGTTTTTGCCTAAAAAGGCTGGTATCATTAAATTTGAGTATAAAGGCATGATCAGTGTGGAAGATTTAAAAGATTTTGCCACGAGATTATTTGAAAATTCCCAATATGAAACGGTATCTCCTAAAACATTATCGGAAATCATGGATTTTAGGAAAAGTTTACCTCAAGACCCGTTGAATTTATACTATCCCTTACCCAATAAAGTATCGATTGTATTTTATTATGATCCTCATAAAACTACCGAAGAAGATAGATCAATTTTACCCTACTTGTTAGAATATGTTACTTATTCACCATTTAATATTCATTTATTCACCGCCAAAAGTAATAAATATGAAGGGGCCATTAATTCACAAGCCAGTAATATCTTGGAATATATTAATAATGCCAATGGTGAAACAGAGCCGAAATTACAATTTAATAAGGCAAGATATTTATCCACGACGTTGACGACCAAACCCACGATTTTAATTATTAAAGACAATACGTTATTTACGTCAGTATTCCAAAGTTATGGACCGGAAGATATTAGAAATGAGGAGAAAGTTATTGATTTCATATCTAGAAACCAGTTCCCGTTATATCAAGAATTGACCCGTAAATTAAAACCCTATTATTTCCCAGAGAAAATCACCGATACAAATAAAGATGACAAGGTGGTAATTACCTTTATAAATTCCAATGATGCTAGACAAACTGATGGGATATTATCATCATTATCATTAATTGCTCATGAATATCATGAAATTAAAAATGAATATTATTTTAATGATATTGTCAATAAGCGAGAATCTAAAGCCCAAAGGGTAGCTGAATTGAAAAAGCAAAATGCCAATAGTGTAGCCATTATTCAAGAAATGAGAAGGGAAGTACCTCGTTTATTTGATAATAATGATGTATTATTTACATTTATCGATCTTGCTAATCAACCCGAATTTGCTAGTGATCAAGGTTGGAACATCAATAGTAAAGATTACCAACCTGGTGATACATTGGTGTTGACTAAAGATAATTATTATTATTGGGATCAAAATTTATCGGGGGCATCATTAGTTATTGAACCAAATTCTCCACCTAAAGATGTAAAGAATATCCTCAAATACTTGTTGGATGCTACCTTAATAACCGACGACAATATTGCCATGACGAAAAAATTAGTGGGTAGTCCATATAGTTCATCATTGAGATTTATGGATTATATTCATGCCCGAGGATTTTGGGGATATTTATTGGTCATAGTAGCCATCATAACATTAGTTAAATTATATAATAGGAGAAAGGCCATAACACTGCACCATGGTAATGGTATAATTGGAAATTTAGATAAAGCTGATTAATAGGTATATAAAGCTATATAGATGATATTTAACGTCTACCGATGATTTGTAATTGTTTAGCTTCTAATTCAATCAGTTTCTTATACCCCACTCCTAACGAAGAAACTTTAAAATCCTTACCTGGTATACCACGAACTTCAGAAAATGGTGGGATAATCATTTTGGCCGGTATCGTCGTACCACGTCGTATGATACAACAATCATATACTACCGATAAATCATCGATGATACAATCGGCTTCAATGATGACCCGATTACCGATAGCTGCCAGGTTCACTTGACAATTGGGTTCGATAATGACATACGATCCCATTTGTAATTGACCATAGTACGGTTGATCATCGATGATTTTCAACCGTGGGGGAGTTATGGTACAATTACTCGAGATATAACAATATTTCCCCATGGTTATGGCTTGTGGGCCTTGCAAATTTTCCACATCACCATTAAGGGTAACTCCCGATTCAATGGTAGTATTACCCTTGATATGGATGTTTTCTCGACCCAATAACCTCGATTCATTCGATATTCTATTACCTGAGGTGGTTTCCGTCCAGCTCATGACGCGAAACTTTTGTTTACGGTACTAGAGTTGGTGATAGGTTGGAGGGATGATACGACCCACAATTTGATAGCGATGGTGATGTAAATTGGGTATCATCATCATCAGGTGGTTAATAAACGATGGTCGTAGCCAATTTTTGCCAGGACCCTGTCCACCATGATCTACGGAATTATGTCCGCAATCCATGGTTATATCAACACAGGGTAGTCTCTCCTAATATGATTACCTCTAGACTCCTAGTCATGTCGCCCATAATTAACATGTGGCAACCCAGGCATTAGTTTACGATCATCCAGGCATACGTACACCAATATTAAGAACACGTTGAACTACACGACTGGAAAATTTTTTCGTTATCAACACCCAGACGCCAGATTCTCAAAAATATACTAAACACTACACGGCAGTAGAAAAAGTTATAATATGGCATTATTTAGAATAGATTGTGGATACCAAAACTATGGATGGGGTAAAGTCGGTTCAAGTTCGGCGGTAGCCCAATTTGCGGCAGCATCTAATCCTACCACCACCATTGATGAATCAAAACCTTATGCTGAATTATGGATGGGGACGCATCCATCGGTTCCTTCCATTGCTGTGGAAGGTGATGATGATATTAAGGGTAAAACTTTAAGAGATATTGTTAGTGCTAATCCTAGTAAATATTTACATAAAGATATTATTGACAAATTTGGTAGTGATCAAGAATTGCCATTTTTATTCAAGGTATTATCGATTGAAAAAGTTTTATCAATTCAAGCTCATCCTGATAAACAATTAGGGGCCCAATTACATGCAGCTGATCCTAAGAATTATCCTGATGCTAATCATAAACCAGAAATGGCCATTGCTGTCACGTCATTTGAAGGATTCTGTGGATTTAAACCATTGTTGGAAATTTCCAAGACATTGGAAACCATTCCTGAATTACATGATATTATTGGTGATGATTTGGTGAAGGAATTTAATAATGGTATTAAACCTCAAGCTGAAGTAGGATCCGATGATGATAAAGCCAATAGAAAATTGTTGCAAAAAATTTTTGGTAAATTAATGAATACTGATGATGCCACCATTACCACTAAATCTACCTCATTAGTAGCCAGAACCGAATCTAATCCTGAAGTTTTCAATGCTATTGATACTAGATTAGCTGAATTAATCCAACGTTTAAATAAACAATTCCCTAACGATATTGGATTATTCTGTGGTTGTTTATTATTAAATCATTGTGTATTAAATCCTGGGGAAGCCATGTTTTTACAAGCTAAAGATCCTCATGCTTATATTAATGGTGATATTATCGAATGTATGGCTGCTAGTGATAACGTGGTTAGAGCCGGGTTTACGCCTAAATTTAAGGATGTTAAAAATTTAGTCGAAATGTTAACCTATTCGTATGAATCGGTGGAAAAGCAAAAAATGCCATTATTATCATTTGCTAAATCTAGTGGTCAAGCTACCTCAGTATTGTATAATCCACCTATTGCTGAATTTGCCGTATTACAAACCATCTTTGATGGCCCTGGTAAATTACAATCGTTTGAAAAATTTGATGGTCCTTCCATTTTAATATGTACCAAAGGTAATGGTAATATTAGAATCAAGGGTCAAGATGATAAACCGTTAGAAACTGGTTACGTCTACTTTATCACCCCTGATGTTGAGGTGGAATTAATTTCAAAATCCAGTGATTTCACTTCTTATAGAGCATTTGTTGAAGCTTAGGTTATTTATTACACGATTTGTCCTCCATTCTCCACTCTGATGTAAACTCATTACCTTGCCTCAAAGCCTTTGCTAGTAAATCAAAGGCTTTCCTTTGGTGTACCGATGCTTCCCTTTCGTATCTTTCTATTAAATGTCTCTCATCTGTCGCGGATGTCGCAGTATTCCAAGTGATCCAACGAAAAATTGCTGAAACAACAGATACCACATATCCACCATCAACGGTCATATTCAATTGGATAAGATATCAACCCCTATCCCTCATACATCATAACCAAGTTCTATAGGATTTGAACTACGGCAACTCATTGATTAAGAATTGAACGTAATTGATAAGAACCGACCATGAGTGAAACCGAAGTTATTCATGAAACCTCAGGGGAACGTCCTCAAGAAACGGAACAACAACGGGAAGAAAGATTAGTCAAACAACAAGAAACCGATAGCCGTTCTATATTTGTGGGTAATGTCGATTTTAAAACCACGCCGGAACAATTGGAAACGTTTTTCAATGTTTGTGGAGTAATTGAAAGAATTACGATATTATTTGATAGATATACTGGATTACCCAAAGGTTATGCATATATTGAATTTGATAGTAGTGAAAGTTCTGAAAAAGCCATTAAAGATATTGATGGTAAAGAATTTAGAGGTAGAGAATTAAAAGTTACCACTAAACGAACCAATTTACCTCGATTATCTACTAGAGGTAGAGGTAGAGGAAGTTTTAGAGGAAGAGGCACTTTCAGAGGTAGAGGTGATTTTAGTGGTCGTGGTAGAGGTCGTGGTAGAGGGAATTTTAGAGGTAGAGGAGGATTTAGAGGTGAACGAGGTGGTAAATCATCATCAGAATCCGATTCTGACGCTAAATTGGATTCCGATACTAAATCAGACCCTACCAACGGTCCATCCCATGCTACTACCGAAGCTAATGGTGACACCAAATCAGAATAAGTTATCTTGAAAATTAATGGTTATTAATGCCATTACATCATAGTAAATATATCTTGATGTATTATAAAGTCGCACCCTCATCTCTTCTCATTAAAAATTATTTTACGGTATATTTAGTGAAGGTCATCATTAATCACCGATTAACGATACATTACAAAGACAAACCATAATATCATGACGTCGGTTAGAAAGCGGAAGATGGCTCGTTCATCAGTTAGTAAAAATACCCGTAGAACTAAGGATAAACAACGTAAAGTTAAGATTTATTCGAATCCCATCATCGAAGCTAACTGGGATCATTCATTAACCTTGCAACAAAATTATAAAAAATTAGGATTAACGGCTAAGCTTGGTCATATTGCTGGAGGTCAAGAACGCAAAATTGTTAAATGGAGTGAAACCACGGTATCCCAACCATCAGCTATCGTTGAAGATACTCAAGATCCAGCAAAAATTCCCAAAGGTGAAGCTAGAATCATTAGAGATGATAAAGGTGAAGTAGTAAACGTTATTTATGGTACCATGGACCCTCAACCAACCTCATCATCAGAAACCAAGAGTGAAATTATTGAAGCTTTGGAACAACAAGCCTTGAAAAATGCTAGTATTGTCAAGACCAGACATCAATCAGAACGAGAAGTTGATTGGATTAAATCACTTTATGAGAAATATGGCGATGATTATGACAAGATGAAGTGGGATAAATTGAATATTTATCAACAAAGTCCTGGTGATTTAAAAAGACGTATTGCTAAATGGAAAAAATCAAGGGTTTAATATATTAACTGGTTCTATAAATCTCTGTATCCTATAAATTGTCTGTATCCTATAAACTATCTGTGTCCTATTGGTGTTGTCTTATATGTTATCTATATACGAGATGGTAAATTTTTGGCAAGGATTTTAGCCATAATGCCATCAAGTATGGGCCTTAATTCTGACGTTTGGTATAAATCAATCAATTTATTATCATCATTTTGCGATTCAATCATGTCAACAAATGTGGGATCAATAGGGATATTGCCCAAATAATCCAAGTGTTGACTGTCACATAATAATTTCCCACCTCCACTCAGAAATATATTGGTACATTCAGCACAATAAGGACAGATAAATCCACTCATATTTTCAATCACCCCTAAAATATCCAATTCAATCTTGCGACAAAAATTAATCTCTTTACGTACATCAGCCGTGGCTACTTGCTGAGGTGTAGTAACAATAATGGCCCCATCAATGGGTGAGGCAAAACGAAGTTCTTCAGCAATTGCTATATGTTCATCGGACGTTCCAGGAGGAGTATCAATAATAAGGTAATCAAGAGGTTTATCCATAGACCCCCCATTCCAACTAACATCCTTTAAAAATTGTCTAATCATGGCGGTCTTTTTAGGTCCTCGCCATACTACCGAATTACCCCGATCACCTAATAAAAACCCTAATGACATTAGCGATAAGTTGCCTCGTTTATTACCGTCACCTTGGGTCGTATCTTGGGGATTATACACCGACACCGGTACCCAACCATTAGTTGATTGTAATACTTGTTTCTGTTCTACGCCAAACATGCGAGGTAATGACGGTCCTGTCAAATCAATATCCAATACTCCAACACTATACCCTTTATTTACCAACGTTAACGCTGTTTGCGTCGTCACCGACGATTTACCCACGCCTCCTTTACCAGAAAGTACAAGAATAATATGTTTCACGTTATTTAATGATTTTGGTGGATCCATTACTAATGCTCATTTTTTGCATCACCAGTTATCGTATACTATGGAACTACCACCGGACCCGTAAACAGCCTTAGAACGACATTTAGAGACCAGGGAAACGGTGGGGGGGGTTAATATGGTTCGTATAAGCTACCACGACGTCTAATGAAGGTATTGGCGGTAATTCAGAGCGTTTAGCGTCGATTATCGTCATCGTACCGTATAAAGTGGTGATACCTGAATTCGCGATCATTTAATCCATCCACCATGACATCGAGGTACTCTAGTAATATCAATAATACTCATCAACGAGACTTACGGACTCAATTATTTTCGGCCCCTAATGGTATTAGTAAAGGCCCTATACGTTCGTCCTCCCCGTATGATAAAACTCCCAGTCAATCGGCTAAACATAATGAATCATATTTATCGTCATTAGAATCCCAGAATGATCAAGAAATTGATACTATGAGTCAAAAAGTATCGATGATTAAGGATTTAAGTATTAAGATGGGAGCGGAAATTAATAAAAGTGTTAAATTGAATGATAATATTACCGAAACGTTTGAAAAAGGTAAAGTAAGTTTGAAAAACACTTATAATAAAATGATCGTCATGAGTGAACGAGCAGGTATAAGTTGTAAATCGTGGTTTATCGTGTTTTTCATTGTGTTTGTGTGGTTTTTTTATGTTTGGATAACATAAACTATGCCTCCATCGCTGGTGGATGGTTAGCAGGTAAATACCAACGATTAATTCATGGTTAATACGATATTACGGTGCCAATGTAAAATATTATAGTAGTTGATCAATACATAATTGCATTTTTCTATAGTACCTATTCTACATATTCTACATAGTATTTCTACGACATGTTATATGTCATTAGTTTAATTAGATGTTTCCTCATTATATTCATTATCATCATGTAACATCCCATTATATAAATGGTCACTTTTAGTCCCAATCAAGGTACTGACACTCTCCGATATGTCATGATTATCATCATCTGAACTTGAGGATGCATCATTTATCCGATCACTCGTCAGTTGATGAAGATTCTTCATCTGTTCATCATAGTATTCTTTAGTATCCACCATACGTGAATATTCTTGGTGTTCATGAGTATGGTTCACCCTTTTTGTATGGGTATTATTTAATCCATGATCACCATTCAATGGTTTATGGACATTCTTTAAAATTGATGCTTTCGGCTTAATACTATGATGATTTGGTTCGAATTTGGGGGTAGGCGAAGGATACTTATATTTTATTCTTCGACGTCGTTTCATTAAATTCTTGTGTAAATTTTTATAGTACTCATCCACTATTGTATTTCCTCCATTACCATTACCATCAGAGTCCGAATCCGAATCGGATGTCGTTAAAATATCGTCACTGATGCCACTATCAGTTTCAGTACTGATGGCAGGTGATGATGTGACCGACGTATTAATTACGGTACTGGTTATTTCATTCCCCGACTCGGTATAATTATCTGGCAAGGGTGGATTTTTCGTCGTTGCTGACGGGGAGCTAATTCTTAATTTTTTAAAATGTGAAGTTGTTAAACTCTGTGTCACAATTGGGGGGGCTTTGAATGAGGTAGTTAATAAATCAATGGGGTTTTGTGATGTATGAAATGATGAGCTGAGGGAATTATCAAAATGGGGCTGATTATATAATTGATCAAGGTTTGTTTCTAAATTTAACATTGATTTGGATGATGGTTGTGACTCATTTGAAGATAAATGTGTATCGGTAAATATATCATGGGTTTTATATTTCTGGTTTTGAATTGAACGATATGTATTTAATGTGGTTGCCATGAACTTTTCAAAATCTTTGGACGTCATTTCTTCAAAATCTTGTTTAGGTGGCTGTATATTTCCAGTTAATTCACTGGTAACAGTGACACTTGCACCAGCATCATTTGCAACAGGATCATTTGCAATAGAATCATTTGCACCAGAATCATTTGCAACAGGATCATTTGCAACAGAATCATTTAACTTAATGTCACGATTATCTTTGGTTCCATTACGCTCTACACGATTCAAATAGTTAGTCAAAGACTCTGGTACTGGGTTATCATTACCAACTAACTCATTTATCTTTGCTAAATTCTTAGCAACTCTTTTGAAATCCCTTGACATATCATCAGTCATAATGAGAATTTCATCTAATTCATCATCTAAAGCTTTTAAATCATACTCATTAATTTTAACCAATTCTTTATTAGTCTTTTTATTTAAGGTCTTGATAAACTTTGATATTTCAATATTTTTATTCTGTAATTTTTGTTGAATGGATAGTTTTAGTCTTATTTCATTTTTCAAATCTTTTCTATAATTAGTTGATACTTGCTTCAATGATTGAGCCAATTGATTGGATTCATTCTCTAGATCATGAGACAATATATGTGATAGGTTAAATGATTGAATTGAAGGTAATGTATTAGGTGAACTATATTTTGGTATGGAATCCATCTAACGATATTGCAGACAATTGAAAATTACGCACTGGTTCAACTTAACTATGGAGAACCATAATTAATTGTAGCTTGATCATAAAAGAGATTGAAAAGCATCTACGATTATCAATAAGGATTTCGTCATGTCTAAGTCTGAAAAGATTCTCTATACTGTAGAAATTAATTTATTTAGCAGTTAAACAATTTTGGAGTATGCATAATATCATCTAATGTTTATATGCCATGTAGACACTTGGATATATTATCATTCAGAGGGTTCAAAAGCATGGAATATGGGTTAGTCCATATAGAGTGAACTATCAAGATATTATTTTAACTACATAGTCATTGATGCTGGATAGAATGCACTAAAGCTAGATCTGACCAGTTTGAAAAGATATTCAAGCTTTCAAGTTCGTACTATACATAGATTTCATATTTCTTGATTTATATTGGTTGTTTAGCAATATGAAATATTTATGTACTTATGGTAATATTGCCGTATTAATGTATCATTTCTCATATACCGAAAGTTTAATTTGAGTAGCTCATAGCTCCTATCTCACTAAATATATTTACAACTCTATCAAATAATAATTTGTTACCAGAACAGATCTTTTCTATTTTTCAAATTTCCATTTATGTAAACTTAGATAGTGTAGGAACATGGAAATTGGTTAACCAAATCCTGATGTTTTTCTGGTATCCTTACAACCTTTCATGTTGTATAAATGACATGAAACTGATACTAAGGTATAACGTGAAGTCACAGATATCTGACTAACAATAAATACTTACATTATTACCTACCTATTATAATTACTCCATTTCACTCGAAATATACGAGATAAGTGAATTTCATCGTCTGCTTGCTCAACATTAAAATCACGAGTAAAAAAAAAATAATTAGAATAAATATCTCTTTCATCAACATCTTTAGCAATAGCTTTACCAAAATCAATAAAATATACTTTATTGTATTCTTTATTAAATAAGATATTTGGTTCTCTAATATCGCCATGAACTATGCCTGCTTCATGAACTTTCGATAATTGTTCCCGAGCCATAGTAAACCCTTCATATGTAATTGGAAGCTTATCGGACTTAAAATACTTTGAAATAATGAACTTCCCCTTAATTAAGGGTCCGTACCCATAATTATAAATTGCAGTTCCATAAATTTGTTTCAAATATAACGTATCTACCTGCATACTATTAAGTGTTTCAGCAGCTTTCTTTTCACGTTCATAAAAGTTTTCAATAATTTTGGTAGTTTCATATCTATCTGATTTTTCAATCCTAGTTAAATTTGGATCAAAGATCTTAACAACTATATCTTCATCATCATCATCAATATCTTCTAATATGTAGCTTTTAATAAATTTTGCTTTTATTTTAACTACATGAGATAGACTGTCCAAAACACTTTGAAGAATCTCAGGTTTATCTTCCCATGAAATAATTAAGGGAGAACTTGGGAGGTTGATAACTGATTGATCTTTAGATTCTGCCCATGACGTCAAATCTCCTATCCCGATAAAATTCTCTTTAACCACTGTTTCTTTGGATCGTAAAGCAGCCTTAAAATGAAGTAATTTATCGTTAAAGGTTATGGGTTCTAAAACCTCCTTCATCAAAAAGTAAAGAATCCCTTGGAGATAGCTTGGGTTGGAACTCTTACAATCGAAAGTAGTCAATTTAAGTGGAATTTCATTGACTTGATTTTCTTCATTTTGCTTCTCTAATTTTGGGGTATCAATTTCCACTAAGATAACAGAATATCCATCACTTATCATTCCTCTCAGGCATCTAAGTCCAATCATATAAACAAGAAGTTGCTTCAATATTACACGAAATATTTCACATTCTTCTTCATTAACTTCATCCCCTTCTTCCATAAATTCCAGTAAAGAAGAAATCATTTTACAAAACTGTGGAACCTTGAAGTATTTAAACAATGGGGGTGCCTTCATTTCAATAACAATTCTGGCTTGATTCCCTTCATAAATAATTAAATCAGGTATAGTATCACGAGTCTCTTCTATGTGACCGGTATCAATGAAATCAGTGACATTAACAATTATTGGTTCCTGCCCTATAACCGTTAAATCTCTGCCACTCGTGAGTCTTATGAAAACACACATGGGTTCTAATACTTCCTTAAAATAACTTTCAGCACGAGCTTCATGGATTTCAGTTGGATTTTTATATATAATGGAATAAAGGTATTTTAACATACGCCACGTATTTGCTTTAAAAATAACAGGATTATTTGAATAATATTGGTTCATTAATTGTTGCATTTCCAAACTCGTAAACAGCCCTGTAAATACAGGTACAAAATGCCGACCTAAAGAAGATACAGAACCTGATAGGGTTCCTATTGGTTTCGGGTTAGTCTTTTTAACAGCATCAAAATTGAATACAACAAAAGGCAAATTCATGAAGAAATTAATAATGCACATTGGCATTGACAAAACAGGGCTTCCAGTAGAATTTAAAAAAGAATTCGGGAACAAATTTACAACAGAAGATGGTATTGACAATTTAACATAATTCCAAGCATTGTTAAAGATATTCCAAAATGAATGCATCAGACTACGTGGAGTGGGATGATTTGTGATATTCTTCCAATCAAGATCTTCAAAAAACGAGTGAAATCTCTTGGGATCTTCAAATGTATAGTGTTCCCCGTTGAATAATATAAAATTAAGGATAAATTCATAAGTTATTTGATCAATTGGATCAACTGGATTATTTGGATTAATTGGCAATGGGACTTTAAAAAAAACAATTGCATCTCCTGTTAATGCGTCAAAGTAGGACAACGTCTCTTGAATAATATTTGTTAAATTTTGTGTCATTGATATAGTAATTTGATGACCTAACATATCATCCGTATAATTATTAAATACATTATTTGACTCATATGGATTAATCATGTTAAAGTAATTAACGCTACAGTGTATTGAGCTATAACCGAATGGGATATTGTGAGATTTAATCCACTTTACATCTTGCAGTATGATGCATAACATATAAAATAGTGCTTTGATCGTTAGTGGCTGGTCATCACACCCAAGGTAGTACTTTATATAGCTTATAGGGAGATACTTGATGAGTATGTATTCCTGCCAATTTGATAATTGATTTAATTTCGGTGTCAATTGACCATTTGTTCCATTCTTTTGTGGTCTTGCAAGAGAGTCCAAGTTTAAAAATGATGAGAATCATACAAATAACAGTAGTAACATACCATTGATAATTATGCTACTCTACCCTGAAAGGAAGTAAGAACTTCTGGAGATGTTCAACAATTATTACACCAAATATCTATCAATAATTTTTAATATTTTTCATTTTCGATGTAGGAATTATAAAAATAGTACACACCTCAATACCAATTGACTGGCATGTATATACAGTAAAGTCTTTTTGAAGATGTTTAATAGTTGCTATTATTCAATTGAACAATTTTGTGAAACGGTTGGAGTACCATTAGTGATAGTCTCATTAAATCAACCAAACTTGACAAAGGAATTCAATTTCAAGGAGTCAAACAAAAGATAATAGAGCAACAGAATATGAAGCAACTGTCATATGTTTGAGTATCCATGCTTATGAAGATATTATAATGGTAATTATAGTATGTGCATCCCTCTTTTATTCTTAGTCACCTATTAATTGAACCATATACCAATATAGGTTACAAAGATATGAGCCCTGAAGAGGAATTTGCAACCAAGATTTATCGTCACAATGCGGCACTGGAATTGAATATTCGATACATAGTTACGGCATGGGTTACCGTCAACGATAAATTTCAACAACATATAGTTCGTATGTCGATTGGTTTCTGCCAGGAAATAGACTCTAACTCCGGCTTCTTCCCTTCTAAATATTGTTTAGGTTAAACCTAGAAAACGGGTTTTTAAAGTCGCTATTTGAGTAACTAGTATTTTCAAAAATTTGTAGAGATACATTCCATATGCTCTTTGTAAACGAAGTTAAAATTGAGGACACTTTCACGGGTCATTTTCATAAACCATCTGATACTTTTGATACTATACACTCTAGACGAGATATTACACTCATGATTGCGAACTAAATGTACCATGGTAATCGATACAGCAACCATATATCGTAACTATATTACCACCGAAATGTACTAAAGTGATATACCTACCATAATGAAATTAGTTGCAGCCCTATCATAGTCCCATGATCGGCCAATAAGGAAAAGTAGCACCAAATATATCATATCATAGTATTGGAGTGGTCAATCTCAATTGTGGAGTCATCGATCACGATAGATAACCACCCATCACCAATGCTACAGGAACATACAATGGCAATATCCATATAAATAACGTTATCCATTATCGGTTGTAAGGTTTAAACTGTTGCATAATATTGTCGCAGGTGCTGATGCATTGTCGCGTTATGAAATTCTGTTATCTATCCGGGGTTCCACAGGAGGCTCCGAGGGGAGACGATCATATCGATACCAGGTTATCGCTTTATCCATACCCTCTACAGCAAGCTAGGTAGTGGGGAAAGGTATAAAAAATAATGGGAATCTCCAGATTCATGGCCAACCCTAGCTATAGGCTATTCCATAGGATTATCATAATTGATGGATAAATGCGATGAGGTATGTTTTGGTGTGATTTTCCTTCGGGATGGAGCCAATAATATTGGGCCAAATGCTAGACGTCACTACCCTCAATCAACCACGACTTACGACCACTGACTGGGTTTATGCACATTGAGATTCTCCCTCTCAGTCTCTCAGGTTTCTTTTTGCATTGTTCAGCTAACCAAGCTAAATGTAGTGTGGTAATATGGTACTGCCGGTCACCAGTGGCAATATACAAGCTATATAGATATATATACCTATACATCTAGGTATTTACCTCTATATAATTCATGCTAGAGGGAACCGGTTACTATTCCACTAATTAGGGCATTGAACCCTAACTGTTCCAAGGCATTTACAAAAAAACCGTCTAGCGTGGATTAACCGAAGAGATTGAAAGAGGCCAATCATCCATCTTGACTCATTTAACCTAGTGGGTTATTATTGATACTAATTAAGGTTATAACCGTTAATATCAATCTACCCTTATTCTCTAATCTCCCTGGAGTTTATTCCATCGTTTATACCCCCTCCATAGGTTCCAATGGATCGTTACCAGTTGATAACTAACAGTGTAAATCCGTCCTTTGGAAGTACCGTAAAATTGTCGCATGGAGCGAAAATTTCTTTTTGAATGGCATTTATTAAACCTATTGAAAAAATTTGATAAGAGATTATTGGAAGGTATTTAACTAGATTTAAAGTACAGCATTTTTTCATTATTTTCCGATTATCAGGATCTCAAGTATTTGTATCATAACCCATATAATACTTTAGTATAATTACCATCATGGACGGTGAAAAAGAATTAGGACTTGAAAAAAAATCCGTCAACTCATTTGAAAATAGTGTGGAAGATAATGGTGAAGTTACCACCACCAAATTAGGGTTCATAAATAATTTAGCATCAAAATTAAAGGCTGAAACTAAGGGGGTGGAAATTGTCACCGATGCTGAAAAAATTGGTGATTCATTATGGAATGCTGCTACCATGTGGTTATCAGCTAATTTGGTCATCGCTACCTATGCTTTGGGTGCTTTAGGTGTAACGGTATTTGGTTTATCATTTTGGCAATGTGTGGGTACTATCATTGGTTTCAACTTCTTAGGGGTTATTTCCGTTGCATTTTTCTCCATCTTTGGTCCTAAATTAGGGTTGAGACAAATTTTATTATCCAAATTCTTGGTGGGTAACATTACCATGAGAATTTTTGCTGTAATTAATGTTATTGCTTGTGTTGGTTGGGGGGCTGTTAATATTATGTCTTCAGCTCAATTAATTAATATTGTCAATAATCATGCTTGTCCTCCATGGGCCGCTTGTCTTATTTTAATCCTTTGTACCATTCTTGTTACATTTTTTGGTTATCATGTTATTCATTTATATGAAAAATGGTCCTGGGTTCCTAATGTTGCCGTGTTTATTGCTATTATTGTAAGAATGGCTAAAGCTGATACTTTTACTTATGGTACCGCTGTAGGAGGTCCAACCACTGCTGGTAATGTATTGAGTTTTGGTGGGGCAGTTTTTGGTTTCGCTACTGGTTGGACCACCTATGCTTCTGATTATACCGTTTATCAACCAAGAAATGTGAATAGTGCCAAAATCTTCTTTGGTATTTTCATTGGATTATATATTCCATTACTTTTCACTATGATTTTAGGGGCTGCTTGTGCTACTGGTACTTTAACTAATGAAAGATGGGCTGAATTATACGAAGAATATTCCATTGGTGGATTAGTTTATGCTATTTTAGTCGAAAAATCATTAGGTAGATTTGGTGAATTCTTGTGTGTTTTATTATCATTATCCACCGTTGCCAATAATGTGCCAAATATGTATTCTATTGCTTTATCCGCTCAAGCTTTCTGGTCACCATTAGTTAAAGTTCCAAGAGTATTTTGGACTATTGTTGGTAATTTTGTTACTTTAGCCATTTGTATCCCAGCTTATTATAAATTCGAAGAAGTTGTTGATAATTTCATGAATATGATTGGTTATTATTTAGCCATTTATCAAGCCATTTCATATTCTGAACATTTCATTTATAATAAAGGTAAATTTTCTGCTTATGATTATGAAAATCATAAAGATCCAAAATCTCATCCTGTCGGAATTGCTGGTACTTTTGCATTCTGTTGTGGTGTTGCCGGTGCCGTATGTGGTTTATGTCAAGTATGGTACGTTGGTCCAATTGCTGTTAAAATTGGTGATTTTGGTGGTGATGTTGGGTTTGAATTAGCTGCCGGATTTGCATTTGTTGGTTATAATATTGTCAGACCTTTTGAAAAGAAATATATTGGTCGTTAAGAAAGTTTAACGTTTGTCAATCGTTGTTAATTATAAAGGTAATATAGGTATAGAGTACTTCATATCTTATCTCTCCCAGTTCTGTGTCGTTTACTAGGTATACGGTGGTACAATATGGATAAGAGCCCAAAGTTAACTTCGAACTTGATTTTCATTAGTAGAGCAGAGTCCGTACTTTTCATACATTTATCGTTTATTACCATCTACCAATACCGATTTCACCGAGTCTAATGCAATTCCTAATATTTTGCTGGTCATGATTACCTTCCAAGGTTCAGTGTTTTAGATGAATTAAAGTCCCTTTTCTGACCTTGACATTTTCTTCATGGACTGTAACTTCAATTCACTTTCCTTTTTACTTTGCTGGTGTAAATTATATCTCATTTCAGCAGCTCTAGCTGCAGCATCTTTTGAATCATCACTATTGTTACCACCTAATTGGTAACCTCCGGATTTCTCACTTAATGTCTGATTTCTATTAGTATTAGTATGGGACGATCTGGGATGGCCAGCATTTGGGGTGTCACCTGATTTCTCACCTAATGTGTGTCCTGAACCTTTTGAAAAGCAACTACCCATTTAGTTTGTTGATGTTACGTTTGGGTACGTTGGGGTTTGTAATAAAGTGATTTCGCGATCCTAGGGTTATGGTACCCAAACTATTTAACGTAGACCAACAATCGGTAGAGGTCCCAACAAAACGGTATTTACATTACTATATACAATTGTTCATCTATCTTCTAGTTAATTCCACATTATTTAAAATTTTTTGAAAATTTATCGTAGGTTTTAAGTGTTTTAATTCCACATCAGGTAAATCGGGAAACTGTTGTAAATTGATTAAATTATTAAATTTTTCTTGATCTCTAAACCATAATCTGATAAATCTAACCGTGGCTCTATAATCTTGGAAATAATTTTGGTACTTTTTAACAATTGACCAATATAAATTGGAACGATCAAAATTGGAAAATATGGTAGCATCACGCATAGCAGCCCAATCAGCAATGGGGATATACTTGAATTTATCTTGATCTAAATTTTGTAAATTTTTGGTCCATTGGGTTATTATTTCATCATCACTATAGTCAATTTCTCCCATTTTTTTCAAGATAATTCTATTAGGAACTTGAGTCCTACGAATTTTAAAGATATCAAAATATTCAATCAATTCTTCAAAAATTTGTTTATTACCCCAAGTATAATTGGTGATGACGGTATTTAATAATAATTCATCGACCGGGGTAATTTTATTATAATCACTCATTAATTTTTTTAATAAATTAAATGATTCATCATTTAATTCAGGAAATTGTTGAAAGAAAATATGGAAAAATCCATTATTCAAGGTAGCAAATTTTGAATTAACCTTGGTTGATTTAGTGTATAATTTTAAGGTAGTTTTATAAAAATAAACAATTTCTTCAAATGGAACTTTAGCTTCAAAACAATTTTTAAGTAAATCAACAATATGAGTAACTTTTAATCTTACCTCATAGGGTAAATCATCTTCCACAACTTTATCAAAGAAATGTTTGGCGATGGAAATATCTTTACTCGATCCAATAAAATTAAGATGTAATTCACCTAAGGAAATAGCCACTTTACGATCCTTCAGTTTTTCAAATATACTTAATACCGTTTCCAAAATATCTAAACTTTTTTCATAATCATTTTCGGCGATACTAATTTTACCCATGGAGGTTAATAATTGAGCATTAACCTTATTTTCATCATTATTTAATTCAAAGATTCTAACGATTTCATCATAACTAAATCGTTTAGTTTCATAGGCTACCGGTAATACATACGCCAAGATTCTAGGGTGTAAAAAGATTTTACTTAAATGTTCATCATTAACCCCAACTTCCCAATAATTAACAATTTCTTCGTGTAAATTATATTGTGTCATCGACATTAAATAATATTCTAAACTATCTAATGATACAATTTGATTTAATTCCCCATTAATTAAGATCAGATGAAATTCTAACAAGGCGGTACGATATTTAATATCATTGACTTTTTGATTATTAGAATATTGATCACGATCGACGTTAGATTTACCCCCTAATCGATTGGTACGATTTCTAAAGATGGAATAGTTTAAAAATAATAAATATTTGGTTAAATCAGGTTTAGCTAAACTATTTCTAATATCCTGATCCTTAAAACTTTCCAATACATTCTGAAACGTAATTTCAAATACTTCTAAATCGGCATGAATTTTTTTATACTGATATAATAATCCCAACTGTTCTCGGAAATAATTCACCTGAGTTTTCACCTGGTTTTTTATAATAGGATCTTGATTAAACGTAGTGATTTTATCTTCTACCGAACTATCAATAATACTACTCACCTGAGAATTATATCTCAACGTTTGAAAATTTTGAAAATTTTGACTGGGGGGGATTATTATCCCGGTATTATTTCTAATATTCTGCAAGATGATGGGCCTCAAGCTTTGTGAAGCATTAGTGAATCTAAACATCTTGAAATCTTCACCAGTTGATTTATTGGTTTATAGTAATCTGGTGTCTTCTCAAAAATTTTCAGGTGACCAATTTTCTCACATCTTCTGATCGAATATTTGGTGTTTTATAGTGTCTCACAATGGTTATGATTAAATTGTTGGGTCACCAGGATTTGATGGTAATTGTCACTATAAAATAGGGGTATATGTAATGGTGTGGGATCTAACCAATCATGGCTAAAAAATAGGCAAAATTAGGGGGTTCGTAGATATAATTCCCGAACCCAACGGTGGGACCTGGTGATGGTCCTGCCATTTACGGAACTACCCCTAATTTGCCAACAACTATTATTAAGGTATGCATGATTTATTATGGTGTTATCTCAACGATGTTGGGTGATAACCATAACAAGACCACGTAACTATTACCTGTAGATTTGTAGATCGGTGGATAATATGTACAGTAGGTAATATGTAATATCTGATATTGTATAGATAATAGTAGACAAGGTACCAAAGCTTTAAGCAGCTTTAGAATAGTTTTAGACTAGCTTTAGAGCTTTAGAATAGCTTAATAGCTTTAGAATAGCTTTAGAGCTTCAGAATAGCTTTAGAGCTTCAGAATAGCTTTAGAGCTTTAGTATAGCTTTAGAATAGCTTTAGAATAGCTTAGAATAGCTTTAGACTAGTTATAGAATAGCTTTAGCTTTAGACTAGTTATAGACTAGCTTTAGAGCTTTAGAATAGCTTAATAGCTTTAGAATAGCTTAGAATAGCTTTAGAATAGCTTAATAGCTTTAGAATAGCTTAATAGCTTTAGAATAGAAGTAGCTTAGAAGTAGCTTAGAAGTAGCTTAGAAGTAGCTTAGAAGTAGCTTAGAAGTAGCTTAGAAGTAGCTTAGAAGTAGCTTAGAAGTAGCTTAGAAGTAGCTTAGAAGTAACATCTTTAGCAGAAAGTAGCAGCTTTGAACAGCTTTAGAAGTGCCTTAGACCATTAAACCATTAAAGTAGCTTAGAGTAGCTTAGAGCACCTTAGAGTACCTTAGAGTAACTGAAGTAACTACAAATGTTGGTAAACATTAGAATGCCAGCTTAAGACATATATCATATACTTCAAGTATCTTTTGATCGTGGTATGGATTAGTGAGTCTTACGATTGGACTCGACCTACGGTAACATCGACCATTACCCGTATTATTCTATATTCCCTGGTGCTAAGTTTTGTTGGTGAACTCGTCTTCGCTAATTCTACCAATGACTCTCACCAATATTACTAGTTAAAGATGATTTTGCAGCATAACCATCGCGCAGATCCATGGATATCGTAACTGATGTAACGTTTACCCTGCTCCAGGTCCAGGGGGTTGATACCATAGAAATATTCACCGATGGTGCAGTACGAAACTATGGTAAACCCCATACGGTGTCAGGGTATGGGATATATATTCCCGGGTGGTTAAAAGTCTCTATTAGTGGTGATGCGATGATGATGGATGATGGTACCATTACCATGATGGAATTTCAAGCTATAAGGCATAGTTTATCCATTATGGAAACCGTATATAAACATGGATGGCAAGGAACCGTAACCATTAAGACCGATTCTAAATTTGTCGTGGATGCTATCACGAAATTATCCATAGTTTGGCAACGCAAACATTGGATCAATCATCAGGGTCATAAAATCGTATATAAAGATATCATTATGGAATGCTTTGAAATCTTGGCCACCATAAATCGATATATCGATGTTACCAAGGTCATTGTGTGGGATCATGTCAAGAGTCATAGTGGTATTGAAGGTAATGAAATCGCTGATACATTGGCTAAATTAGGTTGTGATCGAATGCAATTGACGTTGAGTCATGGTACCAGTTAATCGTCATAACGTTGGCATAAGGATATTAATTTATAGAAATATATCATCACTTTAGTATCAACCATCACTATAGTATCAACCATCACTATAAACCAGTAGAATCACCGCAAACTGGTTAAAAAACCATATAAATCGGACTTAACGGCACCCACCTTATCATAGATCACTATGCAACTGATAACCGTCGGGTATAGCGATTTAAATAGTTTTATAGTTTTGTGTTGATCGTAATATAAATCGATAGTTTTGCAGCCCTCGTAAAAATTTTAACGCGAGTGAAGCATTGCACATTAGTACCAATGCCATATTATGCTGTCAGAAAGGGTCAAAAGAGTGGGATATATCGCAATTGGAACGATGTTAAGCCGTTAGTTACGGGATATAAAGGGGCAATTCACAAAAAATTTGCTACTGAAGCCGAGGCCCGTCGTTTTATGGACCAAAATACTACGCTGTCACCCAGATCATCCTATGATAATCAGCGACTGATATCATCAAGAACTCAGGCTAGTAAAGTTGTCAGTCGTCCCTCATCCAGTGAGACGCAATGGAGTAGTACTATGCTTGGTGAATCGACGCCAAACCATGCTGTAAATCATTTATCCGGGACAAAAGTACCGTCTACGTCCAATACCAATTTATCCCCTACTGCCCCGTCACCTCGTGAAATATATACTGATGGGGCATCACGTAATAATGGGTCGGTTCATGCTATTGCTGGTTATGGTGTATATCTGGAACATCCATCATTTCCTAATGCCTCGGTATCATGGGATGAATGTAAGCATTTAACCGATTCCAACCCTACTAATCAAACCATGGAACTTTTAGCCGTTAGACACGGATTAAAGTTGGTAGCTGACGATAAATGTGACGAAAAAGTGGTGCTTAAAACTGACTCAAAATTTGCCATTGATTGTTTGACAAAATGGTCCGCCAACTGGGCAAGAAATGGCTGGAAAACGTCTACCGGTAAAGATGTCATTCATAAGACCATTATTAAAGATTGTAATCGATACCTTGATAAAATTAACCGTGATGGTGGTATAAAATTGTCATTTGTTCATGTACGAGGTCATCAAGGAATTTATGGCAATGAAATGGCCGATAGGTTAGCCAATCAAGCCT
Organism: Yamadazyma membranifaciens; assembly: GCA_030572415.1. Lineage (NCBI taxonomy): Eukaryota > Fungi > Ascomycota > Pichiomycetes > Serinales > Debaryomycetaceae > Yamadazyma > Yamadazyma membranifaciens. The sequence goes on from JAJLZV010000004.1 coordinate 505,424, forward strand.
GTGATAAGATGTCGAAGTAACGATTATCACTATTACTAGAAATGTATCCAACCGATATTTCACTCATTAACTTACGAGCATATTTCAGTATAACAATTACGAGCATATCCATAAATACATTCTAGCATAGTTCAATAAACACATTACTAGCATAGTTCAATAAATACATTCTAGTATAGTTCAATAAACATAGTACTAGCATAGTTCAGTAACATATAATGTTATAGTCTCTGCCACAAAACGATAACTCCCTCTTTAGTTCCATTCACTAATATTGGATATTTTGCAACCTAATCTGCGCATGAAAAAACACCATATGGTATTCTACGCTATAGCGAGAGGCCATAAACGAGGGATCTTTAATAGTTGGCAGGAAGTAAAATCGTTGGTCTATGGATACAGTCGACCTAAATTTAAAAAATTTAACACTGAACAAGCAGCTTTGAATTTTTTACAGCAACATCCTGATGAATTAGAATCGGGGATTCAATATCAACGTAATATCATAATCCCTAAACTACGGCACAATGGTTACTTGGATGAATCTAGGGTTTCAATAGGGGGAAATAATAATTATGGTGATTGGTTGAAGCTTAAACCTGGTGCAAATGGTGAAATAGCTATATTGGATAACCGTAAACCAACGATAAAGGATTTGATGATTCAACTGGATCCTAATGCTGTAAACTTCCATTGCAATGGCTGGTTTGCTATGGAAAGTCCTCTTGAGATTTATACTGATGGAGCTAGTAGAAACAATGGATCGCCTGATGCAGTTGCTGGATATGGTATTTATATTGAAGGTGGTAGGTTTACCCATATTGCGGTACCATTTGACTATTGTCATGATGACCAAGAATTAACCCCTACCAATCAGACCATGGAACTACTTGCTATTAGACATGCGTTGAAATTAGTCCAATATTATGTATCCACCGGTCCTCTACCGAAATTTGATATTATAATTAAGACCGATTCTCAACATGCCATTAATAGTTTAACTAAATGGAGTCATCATTGGATCGTCAATAATTGGAAAACAAAAGGTGGTAAACTAGTGGTGCAACGGAAAATCGTGCAACAATGTTGTAGTATTATGCTGCACATCCACCACGATTTAGGGTATAGTGGACTAAAATTCGACCATGTACGAGGTCATCAAGGCATTTATGGTAATGAAATGGCGGATTTGTTGGCCAATCATGCTTGTGATATGTACAAAGTGAAGTACAAAGAGAAGGATATCAAAGAGAAGGATAGTTAATATATTGCGTTAGATGTTAATGATCCAAAATCCTCATTAGACTGTTTAAGGCCGCCGATTTCACTGGATCCTAAACTGATTATGGTGGGATTGGTAGGGTGTCGTCCATTACCACTGAATGTCGTTAATAGTATATATAGTAATAATAGAGCCCCGGTACTAAATAATGATAAAAACCCATGAGATCGCATCGCGAATTATAGTATGAGTGCCTATGCAGCATTACAAGAAGGTGAAGTATTTACCGGAGACGATGATGGGATAATTATGTATTCCCGTAACTCCTCGGATGATGAGGAAATCGAGATGGAACAAGAGCAGGATTTATTACAGGAAGTTATTGTACCGGCATCAATAAACCCCGTAAAATCGAGTTTTAATGTTAATGATGATAATGTGATATTTCACGATGATTATATTATCATCGGATTAAAAGTAAATGAGTCGATAACCATCTCGGGTCAATTTAAATTATATATTGAACGAGGCGCTATATTAATTAATGGTGTTCATTATTATCATGCCCCCCAAAGTTTTGAAATTATTCAACCCAGTTTAAGTAGTTTACCCATCATTTCTAGTACACAGGTAGTAAATACCAATGAAGTTAACGATATCAAAACCCTAGAAAATCAACATTTATTTAGTAGTGATTATAAATCGGTCATCAAAATCTCCTGCTGGTCCACCGGGCTAGAGAATATTGGCAAGTACCATCTGCCATTTAAGAATTTATTCCGCCATGACGATAATTCATTATTTATGCATTACTCATTTGATGTCAAATTCCAATTAACCGAAGGCATTCAATATGATAAGACCCTTGTTACGTTAATTCAAGATCTTACCAAAACTATTATTGAACCATCGAGTTTTATTACCATTGGTAATAAAAATTCCGGGAAATCGACCATTTCCAAATTATTGATTAATGAATTGGTTAAAAATTGTCCCGTCAGTGTATTAGATTTAGATCCAGGACAATCGGAATATTCCAAACCTTATTGTTTATCGATCACAAATCATTATAACCCTATATTTGGCTATAATTATTATAAGGACGTCGACGATGTCAATTATTTTTATGGTTTTACAACTCCTCAGCAAAATCCTGAATCTTACTTTAATATCATCGAGAATTTACTTGGTCATTATACTAAAGTGCTAAAACCTCGAGGGTTCCATTTAGTTATAAATACCCCAGGGTGGGTTAAAGGGTATGGGAAAGAGTTGTTGATTAATATTACCAAGTTAATTAATCCTGATAATTTAATATTGTTGACGTCAAATTCTGATCAAGATGATATACTAAATGGGTTAACCTATAAAACGTTAACCGTGGGTAAAGGTTACTTTATTCAATCAAAATATTCTCCAGCAGAAATTAGAAATTTTAATAAATTAAGTTTCTTCCATAATCACCATCAGCAATATAATTTTGACCATCATTTACTTGATCGGTCACCATTGAAAGTATCTTATCAAACTAATTTGAATGATGCTTCCTTCATGGGAGTTAATCTAGTATCAGTATTGAATCATGATGCTGGCCTCAATATAAATTTACAAGATTTACCCGTAATGATGGACTGTTCCATGGTGGGGTATTATTTGATCGATAATGAATATTTCCAAGCTAACCTATCATTATTTGAACCATCAGAGTCCCTGTTGTACCTAAATTCCAGCAATTATTATAAATTCATCGAATATAACACTACCAATGTCATATTCAAAGGCATCTGTATCGTGCATAGCATTAATGTCGTACAACAATATTATAATTTATACTTTCCCTATAATGATGATATTAATGATCTAAAACAATTAATTGCCAAAGGTTATAAATTATTATTAGTTAAAGGCGAAAGTGATATCCCTAATTGTGAAATCTTGATGCCAAAATTGATCGACCGTTATCAACAACGGTTTATAAAAGCTCACAAGTCTCACCAAGATTTACCGGAATTCCCCTACGTAAGCTATAATAATAAAATTAATGGGGTGTGGAAAGTTAGGCGAAATATTATGAGACGAGGTCATGGACCATAATAGATTTTTAGTATAGATAACCTCTATATATTCACTATAGAAACCTCTTCTATTAGTACCAGATCAAGAATTTTTGCAACTTTGCGAATCGAAAAAACTTGATCGACAATGATGAACATTGTGTTGACGTTAATTATCTTCATACGACTTGTAATTGGTATTGTGCCTGATGTTCATGGATCTCGTCATGATGGTCAGGATCTAATATCATTACCTGATTTGTTACAGGTTAAGGATATAACTGAGCTAAATCTGTGGGAATTTTTCAATAATATTAAACTTGACACTGGACGTTTACTTTTGGGTAAGATTGGTGGTGCAGCATGGAGTAAAAACTCGGTACCTAATGCCAACGATGAATGGACAGTTGAATTTGTTTTCAGATCATCGGGAACTTCGAGAGATTTGGCTTATAGTGATGCTAATGGATTATCATTATTCTTTGTCCAAGACCCTAGCCGTTCCGAATTTCAAAATTTTGGAGGGCCATCACAATATGATGGATTCCAATTTTTACTCAACACCAAAGATAAACAAGGGTTAAAGATTTTTAGTAATGATGGGTCTAAAAAATTTGACAACAGCTTGGCATCGGCCATTGGACAATGTGAATTTTCTTATTTGAATTCTCAGGTACCGTTTAATTTAAGAGTGTCATATTCAGGATCTAAAAAGGTGTTTAAAGTGCAAATCGATAATAATTTATGCTTCAAAACTGATAAAATCTCCATACCAAATGGTAAATATAAACTTGGAATCGCTGGTAATGTTAGTCCTGCCAGTGAAGAAATCTTCGAAGTATTGAGATTGAAGACATGGGATTATTTAACTGATGATGCAATTGATGATCATGGATTAATGAGTGATGGAGAATTAAAAATTGCTTATGAAACAGTGATTAAAACGGAAAATAATCAGCAAAAGATACAAACTCCTGATGATATTGTAACTCCTGGTAAAGTTAGAGAATCATTAATTGAAAGAAATAGAAGATTTAGAGAACAAATGAATCAACAACCAGGGTCTCCACCCCAAAAGGACACCACTAATGAATTTGATAGGTCGATTGCCTTTGATGCTACCAAATATAATGAAATTATTCAACAAAATGCAAGATTACAAAGTAGATTAGATTCATTAGAATCTATTTTACTTAACCTTCAAAATAATAATCAACAAGGTATGGCAGGAGCAGGTAATATTGATTCTAAAGCATTTGATACCTTTCAAAATACCATTACTACCCAGTATGCTGAATTACTCGAATCAATTGCCAAATTAAATCAAAAGGTGATTAGTGAAGTAAGAGAACAACAATTCACCATCGATGAATTGGGTAAAAAAGTCGATTTATTGATGTCAAACCATAAGGAAATCAAACACCAATATGATACAACTCCAAATATTAATAGTTATGAAAATGCTTCAAATACAATTAGATATATTTTAATAATGATTGTAATTATAGTTTTAGTATTGGTGGTTTTTGTTTACCGATTAAGGCATGATATTAAACATTCTAAATTACTTTAAATTTGTAGAATATAAGAGACCGATTTCATGAATCTTTTATACTGCGTATATACTGTTTACAACTAAATATATCACTAACGATCATTCAATCGATAATTCTGAGTAAATCTCGTATTATGAATTTGGGGTCGGCGATGGCGATAAACTACCATCAGAACTTTCAAATTTTGACGCTAAATCTTTCACTGAGGATTTTCTGCCTAAACTTGGAGCAAATTTTGGCTGTTGTAAATTTGAAAGATCATAAATAATATCTTTTTTTACAGTTTTTGATGATACTACCGTGTTACTGTTGATGCTTGAGTTACTGTTGTTTTTTTCTAAATAAGAATTCAAAGATTTTTTGTTAGGAGATGTTGATCTTCTTAAACCAGGGGTAGTGGATATCTTATTTTTAGGGGTCTTTTCAACATCTTTCTCTATTGGTTTTGGAGTTTTAAATCTTTCTGTGTCATCATCAACATTATCATCATTATCTGCAATAGAATCACTAGAATAAGAATTTGATTTTATTGGAGTTTTTGGCTCCATGGTATAATCTTCAACTTTTTTAGTGACAGTAGATAATTCCTTTTCTACATCATTTTCTTTATTATCTAACGGATTTAAAGGAGATGACCTTTTCTTTTTAATCTTTAAACTGGGGTTTTTACTATCGGTATCATTGCTAATTTTACTATGAGAAGAATTATTTCTTCTCAACGATTTAAAGATTTGATCTTTATGGTTAAACAAATCTACTAAAAAGTTATATTGGAAGTTATCACTAGTTACATGATCATTGTTTTTAGGTAAAATTATAATGGAGCTAAATTCTTTTGATAACTTTGTTTTAAAATCATTGGCCAAAGTTGAATTTTTTTTACTAATAATTAGAACCAATCTATTTAAATGGGTCAATAACGCATCCAATGTAGCTAAATTACATTTTGGTAATTCACTCAAGACATTTTGTAATCCATTAATCCTTGAATTATCAATCGATTCATTGTTGGAATTGATGGGATAATTTAAATATAACGACTTGATAATCTCATAATAATTATGCAAGATCAAAGAATCGGGTAATTCCAATAAATACAATTTTAATAAATTGGTAATAATCATTGGATGATAATCTTTTAAAATTGAATTAATCTCTTGAGCACTGTTTAATTGATTTAATTTAAATCTTAAACTATGGATATGATTCAATGATACTGGTTTAATCCATAAATTAACTCTTTCGTCGTCATTAACTATATCTGGATACACTTTATCTAAATGAGATAAAATACATTGAACTATAATGGGAACAATTTTTTTATCCAATCTTGATTTAATGGATAAATCCACCCCAAATATTTGATTAATGTTGGAATTATAATAATTATCGTATAATACGACATTTGGTTTAAATTTACCAACTTTAAAGTTTTCAATTAAAAATTTTAGATCATTTACTGGATTAATGGTTTCTTCTAAAATTAACAATTCATCTAAAAAGTTTTTATCGTTGGAGGTACGTTGGAAAATGTTTAAAAAATCAAACAACACTTTTTTGATAGCTTTTAATCTATCAAATTCACATTTTTCCATAAACGTTAAATGATCCATGATTAATTCTTCAAATTCACATCTAATTTTATCCAATTCCAAGATAGCTTGATAATATTGTTGATCTAATACATTAACTTCTTGATTTATTTTTAAATATTGTGATTTATCATTTAAATCTACGTTATTAACCCCAATTACTTGTTTCATATCCTCAAAATAGTCGGAAAATTGATTTTTATTTAATATCGTGGAATTGGTTCTCGTCAAATCATCTTTTATAGCATTAAACCCAATTAATTCAAAACATTTCAGTTTCCATTGATAATAAAATTGGGAGGAATTGATAAAATTTTTATTATTATTAATGGTACCAATTAATCTAATAAAATCTTGATTAATTAAATCTTGACCAAATCGTTCAACTTTATCAATATCTTTATGTAAATCTTCCACATTATTCAATAACCAATGAGAAATAGAACTACCATTGGAAACGTTGGAATAGGTACCTAAAATGGCGATTTTATGATCCTTAATTTCAATATTATTAATTAAATCAGTCAACAATGTTTTTAAATTTGCTTCACTCAAGGTTAAATCGCCAATGGTATAATATTCCTGATTATAATCATCATCATCAGTAGGTTTACTCGAAGAATCCCCCCCATCACTCATAGTATGATGTTTATCATCGACATCTTGATCATGAAAATTAGTCTTAAATTCTTCCAATATCCTACATTTATTAAAGTATCGTTTTTGAATCTTGTCAACATTAGCTTTATAATTTTTAAAATACTTGTATTTTTCCATCAATATATTATCACTATATTCAATTCGTTGTTTATGATCATTACACCATTTGGTAAATGGTTCAATTACTTTGAGGTTAATATTATCACTCAACGTTACATGATAATTACCTTGATCTTCAAAATTCTCATTCATCTTATCAAACGCCATTTTGATGGTGGATACATAATCTTCATTTTGTAATCTACTACTATTACTAGGATCTTTAATCGTTTTCAATTGTGTACCATAAATATATTCCAGATCCAGTCTTTTCTTAAACATCCCAACAAATGCGTCATTCTCTTTTACACCTTCATATAATTGATCAAATAATACTCTACATCCCACATTATAATCCAGGGTCCAAAAACTATCGGTAAAACTCATCGTTGTTCGTCCACCTATAATCAATTCCTCAATATCACGACGATTGGCCAGATGTTTGGTTGTGGTATTGTTTGATCCAGAAAATTCGCGTTATAGTCCAAATCTCGACTTATCCTACTGGGGATAAATTCCTACAATTACCGTGTGATGATAATTTTTATAGTGAAATGGTATCATTACGTTGGTGCTATATATTTATCATCTCTATATCTCTTGGTGACACCAAGATTATATGTCAAATGTCATATAATTTGGGTAATTCCTGTAAGGTACACCACCACCGGACATAATTGAGCATGCTCATTACATTTCCCAATTCGTCTCATGCACCAATCTCCTAATTTATCCCATAAAACCACTAATAATGGTCAGGATGGATCATCAGATCATCAACGTGAACCTCCCGGGGCACCAACTACCCCTGAAGGACCTAAACGAAGTTTTACCACGATAAATACCCCGAAATTAATCCAACCTGAATTTCCCCCATCCCCAGACAGTTTACGAATTAATAAAGTGGTGGATTTTAAACCCCATAAATTAAGAAAGATTGGTAAACTTATCGTTAACGATAAAACTACCTTGGCGCCAGAGACACCTCGATATAAGATAATTAATGATGAATTGGTGAAACAATGGAACAAGACTAAAATCATCGACGATGAGATTGATGATATTGACGTTGATAGTGGTAATATCCCGGTAAAGGCCATGGAAAATCCATTTCTTGCTAATGATACCAAGGTTAGGTTTCATAAGAATAGTACGGTTGATTATGCAAACTATAATGAGTATATTAACAAACATAGTGGTAAAAAAATATTGAAAAAATTAAACGCAACCCAAAAGGCGATTAAACCCAAACGACTCTTCAGTCAAGGGTTAATTAAACAACTGAAGGAGTTTGAAATATTTAATGATGAACAACAAGGGGATAAGACATAACTAGAGTAACGGCAACAGATTGGGTAAGGGACATACGGTAACATGGAGAATATATAATAAACATTGTTAACAAAGAAAAATTTAATCATCACGATATTTTTTCAAATTATCCCATCCACTTTCATTGGCATTGGGTAATTTTATAATTTCAACATTGGATAAAACTTGAGGATTATTAGGAGTGGGTAATTTTAAATTATAATATAATGGTTTTTTTATCTGATCTCTAAATTCAAGATCTAAATGTCGATTAATTTCTTTATATTCATGGGGTAAATTAAACCTCGAAAGTAAATAATTCTTGGACAAATCTAAATCTTTATTTAAAATTTGGTTAAAATCCGTCAATTTAAATTTATAATAATTTTTCCACGTATTAAATGAAATATCTCGATAAGTATTCATTAATAAATTAAATTGTAATACGTTATGCAACATTTCAATATTATCATAATCTTCCACATTTTTCCGTTGTTGTTGAATAATAAAATCTAAATAATTTTTATTAATCTTTTCATGAATTAATCCTTTCAATTGTAAATTATATCGTTTATTATACTTGATATTTTTTTTATGCAATTTTACAATTCGATTATTTTCTACACTGGGATTATTAATGATGGGTACTCGATTAATTCGATTCATAATCGAGGCATCTTTATAATTCCCACTACCTAAACCTCGATAAGTTTTAGCATAAAAATATTTATTATACGTCAAATGGTCATTATCATTATTAAATATTAATGATTGCACATTTCGTGATACTTTATCCTTTTTAGTGACTAACGATGATGTTGAACCATTGGGGGTATTAGTACCACTAGTAGATACTGGTTGAGGTGGTAAATTTTGTTGATATTGAGCTTGTTGTTGTTGTTGTTGTTGGGATATTATATAATAATTGGGTACTTTACAAACCTGATTAACGTTAAACTCTTGGATAAACCCTTGACCGGGTATAACATTTTCGGTTAAATCCATCGTATTAGGATCAGAAGCGTTGGTTTTTTTATTTTTACCCAAAGGTTTACGTTTTTTAATTTGTTCATTAATTTCATTATCGTGAAGTTTAATTTTAGCATGATCATTTAAAGCATAAAATACTTCCAATTCATTGTCAAACATTTTAGTAATCGGAGCATGTCTAAAATCACCAATAGCTTTATAATAATTATATTTGGTTAAATTGGTTAAACTATTAAACGTTGCATGATTTAACTCCAACGTGGCATCAATAAATCCGTACTGAGGGAATATTTGACTAATGGTAACTTTATCATCATTAATGATATCCTGATATTTAGGAGGTTGTTCCTGTGGTGCATGAGTTAAAATGGATTTATTAGCCAATATGCCATACATTAATGATAATTTTATATAAAAGTACGACTGTGACGGGTTATCAATTAAATCTCCCAAGGATTGATTCAACTTTATATCGGTTTTCAAAAAATCTTGTTTCGTCAACGATGATTGTTTGATGATTTTGGCCATCAATTGATAACTTGATGGATAGTTTAGGATATTGGCTAAATCTTTAATTAATATATAATAATCGTCAGTTTTGAAAATAGCAAGTTTAAAATGTAATCCTTCTATACCATTAAATCCTTGAGGACTTGATAAAAACTCTAAGGGAACTCTAGAGCTATCATGATGAACCGTAAAATCGTTCAGTGGTTTAATTATGTCCATAGTTGGTGTGTTGATTCCCTGAAATGTCAATATGCGAATTAACGTCGCTGCGGTGTCACCTGATTATCAGGTGACTTTGGATCATCCACCATCATCGTAACTAAGGCAAGGTGGATGGTAATAATGACTAACTACATGATGAAGAGTAAAGGTGTGATGAAGAATATGCTCTTAATATCTGGGTATGAAGAACGATATGAAAAATAATTGCATAGGAAGAATTATTGCATAAAAAGAATAACTATGTCATGGTGATAATCGAACATTAACCACAGAAATGGCTCATTAGCTGATAATCACCAATATAATGTAGAACGGTCTCTATGATCATGGTAGGTAAGATATATAAGTTCAATACCACACTCAGGAATTATATTATGACCTGCATAATCTGCGCTCATCATATGCCATCGGCACTAAATTAGGTTAGTATATCAGCGTCCACCAATATTGGCTAGCTACTGTAAATAGATATCTCTATACCTAATCATCCAGCTACCTTATATCGATATTATAATCCTATCATATATTTATTGATATTTATGTGCATACATAAATATATGCATGTTATCGATGTAGCATTATAAAGCCGATTTGCAACCGTTCACTTCGACCAGAACTATAAAAATACTTTACTCCACGACGAAATCCACCACCACTAAAAACTCCCTTGAATGCCTTAAATCCCTGGGATCTCCTCCTGCCAGGTCCTGATCCATCGATGGTAGACCGTAAAATCATCTTCGTGAGAATATCCGGTGGATGAGCCCTAATCTCCTCCACAAAATTCACCTGCAGTTTCAACGGAGATTATATAAAGTCTCACCAATCCCATCAGTGAGACCTAATTACTATAGACGTAGTATTATCGATAATATTACCAGAAGAGATAATTGCAAACTACCAAACTAACTATGGAAGGTGAAGATATTTTATACGAGGTCAAAGACCGTGTCACCATTATTACGTTGAATATTCCTGATAAATTAAATGCGTTAAATAGTGATCAATATTTATTATTGGGTAAACTTATTGAACGAGCTGATGAAGAGGAAGATACCGTGGTAACATTGTTTCAAAGTTCGGGGAGATTTTTCAGTGCTGGAGCTAACTTTAGTGATCAAGGTATTGCTAATGCTAGAACTGAAGATTTATTTGATCATCAATATTGGTTGGGAAAATTTGTAGCTAGAAATACCTGGTTAACCAATATTTTCCATAATCATAAGAAAGTATTGGTGGCTGCCGTTAATGGTCCTGTAATTGGATTATCAGCTGCTTTGGTAGCATTGTGTGATTTAATTTATGTTAAAGATGATCGTAAATTTTATATCTTGTGTCCATTTTCTAATTTAGGATTAGTGGCTGAAGGTGCTACCTCAGCTACCTTGTTTAATCGATTAGGGTGGTCAAAATCTAGTGAAGCCTTATTATTTGCTAGACCAATTCCTGGTGATGAATTAAAATCGTTGGGATTTATTAATAAATCTTATAATGATTATAATTTTAAATCTACCGAAGAATTTAATCATCAAATTTATACCGATATTACCGGTTATTTCCAAAATTTACATGAAGATTCGATATTTAAGAATAAACAATTATTAAAGGCTAATCGAGATAAATTAGTTCATGCTGCCAATTCTCAAGAAGTTATCGTGGGCTTTAATAAATGGATTGAAGGTGTTCCTCAATCAAGATTTGTTCAATTGGCTCAAAAGGATATCAAACATAAAATGTAGTATGTATGGTCTCTTTAGATTAGAACTGGTTAATGTTATACAATATGAATCATATTACCATCTCTTGTACCTATTAAAGTATCGCGGTGTTGAATCTCATATATACCAGGGACTGGCGTGGAGTCGAGATTATTGCAAAATCGATCATATGAGTTTTAATCTTCCTAATCCTTGTTTATTGGGCCTTCTACTAGTAATTTCTACTCATAATGGGCCTCAATTAGTTTACAAATACCCTCCAAATTTAAATGAAAAATCCCTGGAATCTGAACTAGATGATGATGAATATCGAGTTGAATCTAGTGATGATGAATCAGAAACGTCATTTAATGATTGGGATACTAAACATTATAATTTTTATAGTGGTACCAAGAAAGATTTATTGCTGTTTTTAGATGATCAAGAAAAGTTCAGAAAGCGTCAATTACATGCTGATAAATTAGCTACCACTAATGATGAATTTGGTGATCATGATAATACAACATTTAAAAAAAATCATAAATCCAAAAAGCATTCCATTGATTCCATGGATAATGTGGAACATTTACTTAAAAAGACGCCATCGTCAAAATCTGATCAATCCTATACCACCAATTTTCCACCATCGACCCAAATTTTCGGGATTGAACAAGATTATATGATTGAAATGTTATGTCCACCGAAAGATATGTGTAACTCACGATTTGAAATTAATATTGATGATTATATATACATTGGTTTACCAATACGATGTAATGATAATGGTACTTGGAAAAAAAAATCAAACGTCGTCAGTAACGATTCTACCAAAATGGATGAATCCTTGGATTCTCCCAAATTGACTAGTTTAAACATGTTTCATTTAGTGTTTATAATGAATCCTCCCGTAATCGAAAGTAATTATAGAATTGATGAAATGTATCATTATGTATCATCAAGATTATCCCTTGTCTTGAGGCATGAACAACAAAAACATGATTATATATGGCTGCAAGTTAAATTGATTTCAAAGTTGAATGAAGAGTTTAAGCATCAATCTTCATTTCCCAATTTAAATTCATTTTTAGTGAGTAAGTCATCATTATGTAAATTAATTTTTGATTGTTACAAGTCGATAAGTAATTCAGAAATTGCAAATTTATCAATCAACAATAAATTAAGATCATTTCAAATCCCGGTTAAAACTGAGTTCCATTCAGTACCTATGCTGACAGTACCATATTTACCAGGGTCTCATTTATCTTCTACCGTTAGTATGGTTGGTAAAACAGGGTTGATTAATGTAGGTGAAACCACAAGATATGGTATGACGAATACAATGTCAATGATGATGGGGAATGTAGTTCAAAATAATAGTGCAAATGGAAATAGTAACGGTCAAGACCATTTTGGAGAACTAGAAGCTGATGATACTGATTCAACTGCTAATGATATTATTTACTTGGCTCTTTTATTGTTGGATGATCCAGAAACAATTATCAAAGATATTAAAGCAGAATCTGATTCAATTTTATCAAATTTCATACGAATGATTAAACCTACTGAATCATTAATTAAATTACATAATAAATTGAAATCAGAAACTACGAAATCAATCAGGCTAGATATTTCCCAATTAAAATCATTTGCATTTCATTTAATCTACTGGAGAAGGGCAAGAGTTATTCACCCCTTAAATACTAGATCGATTTATATCGTATCTCCTATGGCTCCAATCACAATTAATATGTATGAGGATATTATCAAATTTAAATCGAAATTCCCCAACATGCCATCATTACCACAATTTTTAAAATTATTATCATCACCATCAAAAAAACCTCGACAATTTATGACGATTATTCCTTCAAAAGATCATAAAGAATTATATTTATCAGCTTTAAGTTGGTTAATTCGTAAAGGATATATAACTCAATTACATACATTTATATGGCTAAAAGTATCAAATAAAATTAAAATGAAAGTTGAAGAAGATATGGAAAATGAAAATAATTATAAATCTTCAAAACCTAAATTATCCAACATTCATGGAACTGATAATACATCAAAAACTTCACAGATCCCTTCGTCATCCAACAAAATTATAAACCCCCGTTCAACTGATAATTCATCCTTTAATAGCAATAATAATACTAATAAACGAGCTAATTCAAATCCAAGTTCATATGAACGAGATATTGATGATATTGCCAATGGCATAAAGAATATTAATGGTCCCGAGATTTTCCTTGAAGATGATGATGATACCATAATTCTTGATCCTGGTAGAGCAACAACTTTAGAGCGAAAATGGATTAATAAGATAGTTACTGAAGAATGTAATTTAGCGCCTGAATTAATCATTATTTTTTATAATATTTTAAAATACATGAATGGTAAAACTTCATTAGAATTACTATTATTGAGGGAGAATATATCAAGAGACGATTTTAGAAGATTGCTTTCACAAATCGAAGATCATATTATTTCAGTTCGACATTGGTAAGAAATTCATTAACAACAGTGTAAAATAGAGTATTAGTACATGATATAAAGGATAATATTATATAATAATACATATATAGGACAGTTCTTTTTTTAATTAAAATTATCTTCTTGAGTTGCCTCTAAATTATTTGATTCGATGTCAGTAAATCCGCTGAAATGTATTGGTCTGTGAAATTCGTGATAATATAATAATGGAATATCAACCTTTAATTCGTAATCGATTTTGTTATTCCAAAGTTGACTCAAGAATGTAAAATTCCAAATATTATCATCAGGAACCAAAAATGAACCAGAAATTTTGTCAGATAATAATAATTGATTTTTAATGCTAAATTCTTTGTGGAATCCTGCTGGGGAAACTGATAATAAATCTTTATTAGTTGCTCCCCATGTATAACCTTCGGATTTTAATTTATATGATGTTAAAGTAACTGAACCAGGGGTAAAATTAACGGTTAAAGTTGTTAAGTTATCGTTCCATTGATCCCCAAAGTCTTGCTTGAATTTACAAAGTGTATTAATCTCAACAGGGTTTAAATAATTAAACTCATTTGATTGAGTATGGATCCAACCTAACAATTGTAAATTTTCCACTTGTGGGAATTTATTAGGAAATTGAATTGCATGAGTATTACCTAATTGGGGAACCATAACGATTTTAACGATTTCTTTAATCTCATCATCCTCCTTGGATGATTTACCATACAAAAATCCACCAATTTGATTTCTTAAATCAGAAATTTGAATAAATTTCTTCAATAAGTTTTTTGGTAAAATATAAGCAAATTCTTCCCCATCTTCTGTCTGTGAATTCGATGCTTCTTCCTCCTTATTCGATATAAAAATATTTTTACTACGTAAATGTAAATTATTCGATTCAATGGCTCTTTGTCTCCATTCACTTCTTGAAATAAATGACAGTTGTTCATAATTAGTAGTAGTTATGGTTACAATTTCTTCCCCTTGAGCGTTAGTGGTGGTTGATTTTAATGCGGTTAATTGTTGATTAGCATTCGCCATTTCATCTTGTGACTTGTTTTCTTCTAATTCAGCAATTTGCTGCCTTTGAGCAGATGGTGCATTAATATCTTGACCTAAAATCAAATCTCTAATCTCCGACTGGGTTAATGATTGAATATTAATATTATATTTCGTGGCATAATCATTCAATATTAAATCTCTTAACTGAGTTTCTATATCAATCCATTGATCATCAGTAAACGTTGGCCATATATGATGTTCTTGAGTAATGATGGAATTATCCGGTCTTAATATTAAATTTGTCTTTTCTTGGTTAATTCCTAGTGATCTTAAAATTAATAAAATTCTTGAAAATGCAGTATATGATGAAATTGTTTTCAACCAATCATCATAAAAGTTAAATAAGATCATTTGTGGCTCATTAGCCTTTATAACTATATTTGATAATTTTTCATTCTTTAAAATATTCGCAAATGGTAATTTTAATTCACTCTGTCTAATTGAAATATTAGGGAAATCCAACATATGGACTTCTAATGGATCAGTTATACCTTTTCGGGTTATAATTAAATTTTTAGGTTGTTCTTCTTTAGGTAATGATCTAATTAAGGCAGCGACCTCTTCGGCAGTTTTCCATTTAGCTAATTGTGATAATCTCTTTTGGCCAGCCCAAACTGATGTGTGAATGATTTTTAAAAACAACTGTCCAGTTTTCGGATTTAATATAAATACTGATCCATTAATTGGTTTTGTTGCCAAATTACCTTCCATAGTTCTATGGACTGATACCCTATAAACATTACTGTCATCAATAATTAATTGATTTTCATTATTGAATAAATCGCTATAATTATTAGAATTCAAAAAAGCTTCCTGATGCTGGTTTTGATACAATTGTAAACCCTTACGAATTCTTTCTCTCAACACATATAATGCAGGATTTGATTTCATAATTTCCTTCATAGCTGTTTGCATCAAGGGTTTTAAACCATTAAACCAGTTACCATAAATATCATACATATTATAAGCTAAGTCAATACAAACCATAGCCCCTGTTGGTGTAGGGTATTTACTTGTACTATCGGTTGTATAATCTAAAAATTTAGCTCTTGTGTATCTTGAAATATCGTGAGAATCATAATCACCGTATCTTAATTGTACATCTATCCAGTATTTGTTAGTTGTTGTAGCATCCATCGTATCATTTTGATCAAATAATAATGAAGGTTTTGAAACATTCCATTTGTAAGTACCTTGTAAAACAATATCGGCCACTGATGAATTCATTCGGTATGATTTACGAGGATGAATGGCTTGCTTCTCTACTGAATCAATTTGCAATACTTCTAATTCTTTATCAAAAATTTGACATAAATCTTGGACTAAACTCTCGTGAATCTTTTGCCATAAATGAGCTCTAAAAATTTGAATTAAGGAAATTTTTAATGTTGGAATTTTACCATGCAAGAAAATACCAGTTAAATCAAGTTGAACTAAGAAACCAACATATACATTAGCACGATTAATAGTTGGTGACCACCATAAAGTAAAACGACGGTTAGGTATTTGACTTAAACCAGATCTTTGAGCATTAGTCAATTTTTTAAATTTTAATGTGTCTTCAAAACCTGAGCTTTTTTCCCAAAATAATCCTTCCCATGAATCAAAACCTGTACCTCTAAATAAGGTATGCTCCAATATTGTTTCAATACCTCCCAAAGCTTGTATAACATCTGTTCTATACGCATTTAAGTTCCATAATTTTCCATCATGGTGATTACTTGTCCACCAAAATGGTGAAAATCTGGCTAAATTATATTGTTTAAACTCCCTCCTTACTCTATGACCCTTATCATAAGCTAAGGTGTGTCTATCCTTCTGAAATAACGTACTGATTCTTGGAATACCTCTATCCCAATTACTTTCCATATCCTCAAATGTCAACCTTCTGTTTTGTTCCATTGCTTCCTGTCTTTTAATGGCATATTCTGCCCACACCCTTTGAGAATCAAGGAATTCATTTTCCCATGATGTAATGTATCTAAAGATGGTTGGTATAAGCTTCTCTTCTTGATGAGTCAATCCAGCTCTAAAATGGGTAATTCCAGTATCAGTTTGTTTTGACCATTTTAAATCAGAAGCAGGAATTAAAATATGTGATGCACTTATCATACCTAAACCTCCTAATTCTTTTGGAGTATAAAATACAGCTGGTGGGAAACGTGAGGGCATTTTAGAATTGAGTCCCATTTTAACACGATTTTGAATCTTTGTTTCACATTTGACCAATATATCTAATAACGGTTCCGTGGAAATAATTGCTTCTCTAAAATAAGCAAATAATGAAATCAAAGCCGTATTCCATTTTGCAGCTGCTTTAGTAAACGTTGAGGAGCCTGATGACATAATAATTTGACGAATTCTACTTTGGAATCTATCGATTTCATGACTACTGACTTGAAGGAAAGCTTTGGCGGTTCTTTCCTTTGTTTCATGATTAATTAAATCCCAAACACCTTCTCTCGATGAAATTGGGTTACTAGATCTGCATTTTGGTAAAATTCTTATTTCAAATCCACACATTGAAAACAATAAGTTTGGATTATCCTTGGAATAAACTGAAGCAAAGGTATTGGACCATTCAATCGAACTAATTGAGCTTGGAATTCTATTAGATATTTCCCAATGCACTGCTTTCCCAAGGTTGACATCATGTCTCATTAGTCTCATTCTCGAATCTTTCGGCCAACATTTATGGTTATTATAGCCAATAATATTTTCAAAATTTGGATCAGGATTTTCTTCTAAATAATCTTGAATTAATTCATTAGCATCTTCGCTATTAAATCTGAAAAAAATATAAATTTTATCAAGATAACGGCAATATAACCTAATTGGATTGGATGTTTCAACATCAGAATTTTTAAATTGTAAGAAGTTATTTGGTTGATTAATTGGACCTGCTAATTCATGAGCTCTTTCTGTACCTAATAAAAGAAGATCAATAACTAAACCATAAAATTGAAAGATGAATGAACTAAACTGAATTCCTCGAATTAACCCATATGTATTAGTATGATTCATATCTTTATAAGTCAAATCAATATTATTTTTTGAGGTCATATAATCAGCAATATTTGGATCAATAATTAATCTTAATAATCTGTTTATTAATGTAAAGTCAATCTTATCGGCAATTTTACTTAATGAAGACTCTAACATTACATTAATTTCACCATTTGAAGTATCCCATACATTTTCTAAATTATTAATCCCTTGACACCATTTGTAGACTAATAATGGGGGAATTTCATCATCACTTGGTTTGACCCAATTTGGGAAAAGTTGACGTTTATCAGCTTCATACCATAAATATTGATCTAAATAGGCATCAGTAATTTTTTCTAATGGGTCTATACTATAAGTTGGTACTAAATGTGTATAGTAGTCCATCATTTCAATGCCTGCTTCTTTAAAAACTCTCTGGGTTAATAAAAACTTCTTAATTCGACCAAGACATTCATGAGGATTATCATATGCTTGTTCAATTAATGCTAATTCTTCCCTTTGATTTGTATTCAATTTTGCTCCAGCACTGTAATTTTCTTTCAAGCCTTCCAATGATAATACTAATAATTTTGTATCATGTTTATAAGATAATGGTGGAAAAGGTATTGGACTAAATTTTCGTTCCTCCAACCAATTAACTAAAGTTTGAAATATTGTGATACCTTCATCAGGGCTAATAAATGGCCCATTAGCTATAAAGTCATCTTGTCTTTCTTGTTCATTCTTAATCCATAACCTAGTTAATCTACCTAGATTTTTCCTGGCAACAGTTTTTTCAACTGTAGCACCTCTTCTAATACGGTCTCTATTGTAATATGTTACTTGAATCCAATTATCTGCTTTAGCTTTGATGTATCTTTCAATCATTTTACTAATTGGTTCAGGCAACCCTGGTACTTTCCACGGTATATTTGCTTTCCAGCATCTCCAAGCTTCACTCAAATGTTGTAAAATTACCGTTGATTTACTTTGTTTAAGCCCTTCCGGGACCATATCCAAAATGTCATGCATAACTTGAGATCTTAATTCTAAATCATAATAAGCATCTACTCTTTGTTTAGTAACCGTTTTAGCAATATCATTACCTCTTCTACCTTCAAACTGTCTAGCTAATAAGTTACCTAACCATCGTTCTAATAATGGTATAGTTCCTCTCATGAAATTTAACCAAACTCTCCAAGCAGGTTGCCAAAATCCACAACCTGGCCCTTTACCAATATTTTTATTAAATTTTGAATAAATTATATGCTTCAAATCTTTACAAGCTCTAATTTGATGCATCACTTTATATTTATAACGGTATATCCCAGTTAATTGCCCTAAATGAGTCATGATATAATGAATACCATCAGCCAATTGATATGAGTCGACATTACCCAATCTAAATTGAACATGGGCATCAACTAACATTTTTACTGCTCTCAAAATCTCTCTAATTAAATGAAATGCATTACCAAATCTAGATCTTTTACGTTCTTTGGTAGTTAATGTTTTAGTAGGTTTTAAATTAAAATTATAATCCAAATGTAAAAATGTTAAACCTCGTTTGTGAATTAATAAATTAAGCATATTATGACCCTGCCTACAAAGTTGTAAACCTGCTTCAACCCAGTCAATAGTCGTCTCTTGAAAATATTTCGTTGCTTTTAAAGATTTTAGTAAACTGACCTTTCTTTTATTAACTTTCTTCTGTTTCGGGGAATGAAGTTCATTTAAAACATAATCTTTTAATAATTTTTGTTGTGAGATTCTAACCTTAGTTGGTTCTTTATGTGCTGGTTTCTCTAAATACCAGTCTTTCAAAATTGGAACATCTTGTGCTCTTACAGTTTTACAACTTGTATGATTAAATGGATACGGTGCCCACCAAAGTTGAATTGCATTCGGTGTTCCTTGAGGTTCTAGTGGCAAATTATTTATAACGACTCCGTTCAGCTCTTGAACTTGCTCATCTTCATTCCCTTCACTCTCAGCCTCACTTTCATCTTCGCTCATTTCTTCTTCATCACCATCTTCTTCACTATCACTGTCATTTTCATCTTCATAACCTTCAGACATAAATGGTTTGAAATTATAGGGTAAATTCAATTCAAATTCTTCTTCTTCTTCCAATTGTTCATCGACTTCCATAGACTCGATTTTAGGGGGAGGAATTTCATTCAAATTCTTACCAAAATAAAATGCAATGTTAGAATCTTGAGCTTCTTTATCATTTGAAAAGCAATGTAATGGGTGATTATAAGTACCAACTTGAACTGATTTAACAAATGAATTAAATAAATATGGAAATGCAACTTTATATTCTGTTCTAATGGGAATTCTGAAAATAATTCGATCAATGGCATTAAATTCGGTATAATCATCATTAGGGTCATTATCAAGGGAATTCTGTGATAATGGTTCAAATCTTGGACCACCAGGGATGGTTAAATTTAAACTTTTAGCAGTTATGAAACTTTCTTTGGTGAATAAATAATAATAATTGGGATCAATGATATTTGGTAAAGTTGATTTTGATAAATCATAAAGTTTTGACATTTTAGAAATATCCAATTTCCAATTTTCATAAGATTCACCATTTATTACATTTTTATCTTCTAAAAATGGTTTATCGTCGTATAACCAATCTTCAAGTTTCTTATCATTTAATTGTAAATCTATGGGCTCTGGTATATCTTGATCTTCGATATTTTCTAACCAATCCAAAGGAGGTTCTTCATCATCAAATGGAGGAAATTTCATTCGTTTAAAAAACTCTCTAGCTTTCTTCTCCTTTCTCATGGCATTCCATGTTGCTCCCCATTGGGCTCGATAAACTGGTTCAATAACTTTCGGTACTTCATCAACAAATGTTATAGCTCCTGTTATATGGTATAAAACCTTAACTTCTTTTGACTGTTCCCAAGGTTGAGGTATATTTTCAATCAATTTAATAATGGCATGAGGTATGTATTTCAATGAACCTAAATGTGATCGTTTATCAACCGATACTTTCCTTGATGCTAAATCTCCATGATCAATCATGATTTTTCTTAAATGTTCTGGTGGCATTTCAATTTTGTTAGGACGTACGATACCTGAAGTTTGACTTTTCTTTGCTGGTTCAAATCGTTTCTTTTGGATTTGTTTCCACCGTTTAGCTCTCGCAAGTAATTCTTCATCACTCAAGGTTATTGATCGTTTCTTAGTTGCCCTTGTACCTGAAGGTGGTGGCGGTGGTGGCGGTGGTGCACCTCTTATGCCTGGAGGTGGTGGATTCCTTATTACCTTTGATTTTGGCGCTGGTGGTGGTGGTGGTGGATGTGATCGTTTTCCATTACCATTCCCACTGGCCTTCAAATTCCCATTGGTTTGACCATTATTTCCACCATTAGTCGTCGAGGCATTCATGCCATTACGTTTCACTCCAGGAGGTGGTGGAGGAGGTGGTCGTTTACTCATATTGCTAAACTATACTAATGGTTATACAATGTATATCATCTCATCCTTGATCAGTTTCGCACTAACAAACCGCACTGCAACGACACTGCGACATCTAACCTAACTTCTGAGCAAGATGTCGCGAATAATTTTAATCTATTGAGAATATTCAAGCGTCATATGGACCGGAGTAATAGGGGATTACCAGCGGTTGTATTGATATAGAAAACAGGTTCAATGGAAAATTTGATCTTGGTAGAGATGAATAGTAGTATGATGAATGTTAGTAATGCCAGTAATGCCACAAGTAATGATAGTTTTGGGATATTTAGTCAATTATTTGATACGATAGCAGATCAAGGTGATAATACGATCATGGATGATATAAGATTAGCTCCCTTTATCAGTTATTGTTATAGTTGGTATGGTATGGCCTGTATGGCCATGGCGGTGGTCTTAAATCGTACGTTGGTAATTGCATCCACTAATAATATACGGATCCAACAAACGTTTATTAATACTAGGCGAAACTTGTCAGGAGATGGGAATATAACTAAATTTTTAAAATATGCAAGTGTTGTGGGTTTCCGATTATTTGCTATTGGTTATTTGTTATATAATGCATATAATATTCTTATTACCTTAAATATAAATAGTAAATTAATTGGTAAAAGTGAATATTGGATTTATAGAATATTAGATAATGTAAAAATGTTCAATTATGATGTGGAAACTACCAATGTCAATATGAAAACCCCCAAAACTCAAGTGATGATTGGCCCTTCCACCGATATTTATTGGCCAACCTTTTTAGGGTTTTGTTTACTGGTATATATCGAAACATTTATATCAACCATTAATGGTGATAAGCCCTATACCGAAACCGGATTAACAATATTTGAACATTCATTAGCATTTCAAGAAGCCAGTTTTAAGGGTACCGTTTTCATGGGTAATAGAAATGTAACGAAAAGACCAACCGAAGAATTATTAGTTATTTGTCTTTTCTCCACTTTAAATCATCTTAACATACAAATTGGAGGCTTGATCAATAAAAACAAGTATAGATTGATACCATCAACTATTATTGGCTTCTCATTTTTATGTTATTTTGTAAAATTATTATTCAATGGTAAATGGGTACAATTCCCAGCCATTATCACCTGTTCAATTTTCCCTCAAATATTAATCATTTTAATCATGTTTGTATCAACCGTAATATTTGCAATGGCAATTTTAGCCACCGGTTTAAACTTTCAAGATTTAAATTATGCAAAGTTTTTCACTCTTGCTGGTAATGATAGGGATTTCCAAGAAAGAACTTTTTTAAAATTATCAGATGATTTTTATACTACATTGATTAACCTTGGGATGTTATCTATAACTCTGGCAGGTAAATCAAGTTATATGAATGAATTGGGTATTGTTGCAATCGATGAAGAAACTTGGATTGAAAAAACTATTTGGGAAAAACTTAAAAATAATTTAAATTCCATAAAGAATGGCAATTATAACAGTGAAGATGATGAATTTTTTAATAAATTAAAAGGCTATAACAATATAATATCTAATCCATCAATGAAATTAATTTCTGATATTGGCAATAATTTACATAATACTATTAATAACAATAATGGATTATTTAATGATAGTGATGCGGTTATTAAACGAAGAACACAATCACTTCAAATTTTAATAACTGATTTATTTCAATTACTCAAGGGTCTTTTCTTGGATAAATTTTTATATAAGTATATTTTAAAGAAGTATGTTATAGAAGAGAAAATTGAAGACTATGGAAGTTATGAAGACTATGAAAAGTTACAAAAAAGAGTACCAATGTTTTTAAGAAAGTATGTCCAATCGCCATTAAATGGTAATAAAGGACAGGATATTATTAAAAATGATAAACTTATTGAAATTGATGATATTAATGAACAAGAATTATCAACGGGATACCTTAGATATATCAACCAAGAATTTAGTGAAAATGATAATTCCGAAGATTTTAAGGTTAACAATGACGATGAAAGTGAGTTAGAATCAATTATTGATGATGATGAACGTTCTGAATATGATGAATTGATTTCTCCTGAACAATTCATTGAATTAATAAATGATGATATGAATGTCGATATTTTGAATAGCCATTTAAAAAACAATGATAATAAAATCATGACAAGATCAAGATTTAACAAATTACAAGTATCAAGTAATAGCAATATTAAAGATGAAACCACAACCTTAATTGAAATCTTATTAAGTAAACGTCAAGGAAACTTGACAAAAATATTGAATAATCAAAATTTTGACGATGAAGGATTCGATTCCAATCTTTATTGTGTAGTATGTCAAGTACATACTAGAGAATTTATTACTTGGCCATGTAAATGTTTTGCAATTTGTGAAACTTGTCGATTAACATTGGCTGCCAAAGGTATTGAAGGTTGTGTTTGTTGTCGTAGACCAATAGATGGTGTTTCAAAAGTCTTCATTCCATGATAGTAGATTTTATTTACGAATTGATGAGTAGGTTATTGTTGTTTTCAGCGGTTCTGTTAATATATTATGGTGTTATGGTGTGGTATAATTTGATATGGTTACATACTTTGTCACGGTATCCTTTGAACTTCACCTTTGTTTTTTACATAGTTTAAAATATATATAGTATCAAGTATATCTGATATGGTGGATGCTAATTGTTATGCTCTTGAGTGGATACATTTTTGTAACTACTTCACATTACATTATCTAACGATAGAGATTGATAACAGAAAGTATTCGAGCAGAGGCTCGTTTTCCACGTAAACATTTACACATAAATCTTCCCAGACTATTATATTTTAACTCTACATTAACATACTACTGATACTACGATTAGGCTCTGGAGCCTCCCTTCCAGACTTCGATATAGTATTCTAATGTTAGCCATAGGTGAACTATGGTAACTACCAAAATCGAGTAAAACGCGATTGAAAATTTTTATTGATTCTCAGTTATTTACGTCTGGTATTCAACGCCAATACAATTTTTTTTGACCGAAATTGTATTTGTTAAGTGATCTTATTGATTTTGCATATATTGGGAGAATAACTATTTGTATTAAGTAGGTATTTAACTGATTTTGATTTTACTGCATTTATATTAGATTTTTATCGGGTCCGCTTTTGGGAAGGTTAAAATAGGAGTACATAAATATGGGTGCAAGTGAATTTGTGTTTACAACAACCAAAACCACTACTGCTATTGCTACTGCCACAGCTACTACTACATTACCACCAACGTTTGATAGTATTACTGCTAGTTTAGGTGCTAACTTTGTTTATTACTTAAATTTTTTAGGGAAAGTACCAGGGGGAGATTTTTTACTTTGGTATATTAAAGCATCATATAAAGATGATCCAATTAGATCATTATTTGAATTAGCGTTATTTATTTTTGGTATACGTTATTTTTTAAAAAGTAAAAGAAAAGAAAATAAAAGTGAATTAGTTAAATTTAGTGAACGTGAAATCAACGAATTAATTGAAGATTGGAATCCGGTTGAATTAGTTGAAGAAGTAAAAGATATTGAAAATTGGCAAATTAAATGTATTCCCAAAATTAAAGGTTCTAATGGCAGTAGAATTGAATTAATGAATTTATCTAAGAGTAAAAATGTTTTAAATTTTGCCATAAATGATTTCCTTAATTTAAATAATAATAAATTGGTTAGACAAGCTGCAAAAGAAAATATTTCAACCACCGGTGTGGGTGCATGTTCAGCACCAAATTTTTATGGTACTCAAGAAGTTCATGTTAGATTAGAGGAAGATCTTTCAAGATTTTTGAAAACTGATAATTCGATTATTTATGGCCAAGATTTTGTTACTTCAACGTCTGTCATTCCCGCTTTTGTTAAAAGAGGTGATTTATGTGTTGTTGATAGTGGGGTTAATATTGCAATTCAAAAAGCTTTGGTGGTCAGTCGTTGTGATATTGAATGGTTTAATCATAATGATATGACTCATTTAGAATCAGTTTTAACGGATTTAAAACCTTCCTTAGATAAACAAAAACCAATTAAAAGAAGATTTATTATAACTGAAAGTATTTTTGATAATTCTGGTGAAATTGTTAATTTACCAGAATTGGTTAAATTAAAAAATCAATTTAAATATAGACTTTTCGTTGATGAAACTAATTCCATCGGAGTTTTAGGAAATTTCGGCAGGGGAGTTAGTGAATATTATGGCATTGATAATAAAGAAATCGATATTGTTGTGGGATCCATGGCAAAATCTTTTGCATCGTCAGGGGGGTTTTGTAGTGGTACAAAACAAATGGTTCACCATCAAAGATTATCATCATTAGCTTATGTTTTCAGTGCATCACTCCCACCATATAGTGCAAAAGTTACATCAACTTCCATAGAGGAAATCTTAAAACTGGATAACGGTAATGAATCTGTCGTAGTTACTGAATTACAACTGTTGATTAATCATTCATTTAATAAAATTTATCACAACATTAAAAATTCAAAATATATTGAAATTTTAAGTGATTCCAGTTCCCCAACCATTCATTTAGCTTTAAAGAATGAATATAGAGAAACAATCGGATTACCACAATATTATGGTAATGTCGAATTTTTCAAAACTGGTAAAAGAGCCAAATTTAATAATGAATTGGATGAAAGATATTTGGAAGAAAATTTTATTTTACAGAAAATTATTGACATGGTTTTGAGTAAGAAAAATACGTTATTAACCAGATCCAAATTATTATTGGATCAAGAAAACTTACCTGTTAGAAAACCAAGATTATTGATTTTAATTAATTTAGGATGTAGTAAACAAGATGTTGATTTCTTAGTTAATGGATTTAATGAAATTATTAATGAAATATGTAGTACAATCAAAAGTGAACAAGATTTAGAAAGATTAAGAAATGAAATGATTAATTATTAATATTAATCATGTAGAAGTGAAGGAGAATATTGATGATAAAAGTTGAGGTGATAGTGGAAATATCACATAGTATGATATTAATAATATAATAATTTAATAGTAACATAATTTAATAGTATATAATGAATTTTAATAAATAAACCTATAAATTTCCTATGTATTCTATCTATTATCTCAGATTATTTGAGTTTGAACATTTATTTGTTCATTCTATTTCTTGCTTCTCTGGCAATGGCTCTGGCTTCTTCTATATCATGGGCGTTATTATGGTTTAAATCTTTAGTTAATTCATAAGCTTCATCAAATTTTAAGTTTTCCAAGGCATTTCTAGCTAGCCATAATCTTGATTTTGATGTTTCATCAGTAATCCCCCATTCTAATTCTTGATCAAAACAAAGTTTCATAAATTTATAACAATCTTTCAAATTACCTAATTTTTCATAAATACTAGCTAATTTATAACAAATGAATGGATCAAAACTTTCATTATTATCATGTTGAGCATTATTTAAATTTGAATTTGTCGAGCCTATCACGGTAGAATTTGAAGCACTTGAAGATTGTTTTAAAAGATCAATACTTAAGGCTTTTTCAAATGATTTGATTGATTCATTAAATTTACCAATTTTTTCAAAGCAATTACCTATGGCTTGCCACATACGTTTATCTAAAGGTTGTAAATTTGTAGCTCGTTGGTAATAATAAATTGAATATAAATGCATATCCAAGACTTCATAAGCTTGACCTAAACCATACCATGCTCTAAAATCTTTGGGATTAATATCCACTGCTCTTCTATAACTTTCAATGGCAGCATGGCTGTTTTTTAATTCGACAAATTCATGACCCATTAAGGTCCAGGCACTTAAAGAATTTTTGTTTAAAATTAAAGCTCGTTTATAATACATTATAGCCTTTTCATGTTCACCTTTCATTGAATGATAATTTGCCACAATACAACAAGTCTCAGGTTTAAATTTATCGATATTTGACGAATATTGAGCCAAGTATGATAATTTTGATTTTTTTTCCATCACATACAACATATTTGAGTAAGTATCAAGATCTTCTAATCTTAATGGATCATTGATTAAAATATTATCAAAGATTTTTTCTGCCTGATAATAATCCAATGAATGATAGTAAATTAAAAACTTTTGGATTTTCAAAAAATTAAAGTTTGGTAAGATTGATAATAAATCATCCAATTTTAAACCAAGATTTACGTTTGATTGATAAAATTCTTGTAATAAAACCACCTCAAAAATTTGAAACATAATATTGGAATTTAATTCGGTAGTTTTTAATTTATTAATTAATTCTAAACTTTCATCGAAATTTATGATAGAATTAATCAATTCTTGCCAACATGACCAATTATACGGGAAATGAATTAATGATTTAACTAAATTAGTTTGAGCCAATTTAAAATTCTTCTTTTTATTATAAATTATACCTAATAAATAATATAAGAATGGATATTGTAAATCATTACCTGCGTTAATCCAGGTTTCAATTTCCTGGATAATTTTGGAAAATTTTGAATTAATATCTTTATTAAGTTCATTAGTAACGCCAGCGTTATTGGAATTTGATGTTATGGTATGATTAGTATTATGACCATTTATATTACCATGATGATTACCATGATGATTATTAGTAGTCGAATATTTTGTGTCAGCATTCAAATCGACCGAAAATAAATTAATCGACCCATCCGATTCTTCATTATTTTTTTTATCAATCGATAATAAATTGGCATATAATTTAAGGAATAAACAATTGGAAGATTTACATGATACTAAACTCTGAGAGCATCTATCGAATTCTTTCACATTAAAGTACGATTTAGCCAACAAAAACTTTTCATACTCTTTGAAATTTATAAACTGATGTAGATCGGTGCCCAAGGTCGCAACCCTCGTATTTACATTATTTTCGATTTCATGTTGATCGTCTTCATTTATATCGTCACAAAGCCCATTGAGGGCTTCAGCACACCATTTACTGGCCTGGAGCAAGTTTAAATTAGATAATACTTGATAGGCGTTGATCAATTCAATTTTTAATTGCATCACTTCCATGTTTGTTTGTGAGACTATTTAGGTGCGCATATCGCCTGCTAACGTTACACCGACTGGCACTAATATCCACCATGATTTCCTCGTTAAAATGATCATGAAATGTATGGACAAGTATTATATACTTTCGGTCTAACAATGTTTAATATAAACCTTTGGTGATGCCAGTATCGACGATAAATGTTTGTTACACCACGGTCGTGGGAACACCCAAACACCAGTAGTCGCGATGGTTAAATGTTTCGATATTGTGCTCATTACTTTATATACGAGTTAAATATGGATCATGATAAATTAACAGCGTTAGAGACATCTATAGAAAATCTTCTTAATAGTAATGAATCGATTACTACCCTAATACAAGGGTTAAATGACGAGTCGTCCACTATAAAAGAATCACAACGTAAAGCCTTGATCGATAGTTACTTGATATCATTATTCCCCAAAGATTTAAAAGCGATTGAACCAACAACTCATCCTGATGCATTTAAATATAATAAACAATTAAGCAAGATGTTTAAACAAAATCGAGATTTAGAACATATTATAAAAGAGTATGAACATAAGCATAAATTAGTTATATTACCAGATTTTAAAATTTCCAAAACTACCCTTCAACAATTTGATATGGAAGGCTATCAACAATATAAAACTATAAATAATGCCAATACGATTAATATTAGAGATATTTTCACGGTGGATGAACATAATGACGATAAAAAATTAATAAATTTTGAATCATTTAAACGGTTAGTTAACCTTGAGTATAGAAATAAACTTGAACGGATGATAAAATATGAAATATTGTTAAGTATTAAACGTGATATAACCGGACAAAATAAAAAATGGGGTGATAGAAGTAGAGAGTTGGATAAATTTATTAATGGAGATTTGAAAAAAATTATCCACACGGTTAATGAAATAAAGAATGAGAATAATGATGATGAGATGGACATTGATGAAGATCATGAACAAGACCAAGATGATGATGAAGAAGAAGAAGGTCAAAAAGAAGGAAAGTCAGAAAAGGATGATAACGATGATAATGAAGGAGAAAGTAATGAAGAACCGCAAGAGAACGACCAAGAATTGAAGCAAGAAATGCATATAGATCTGTAAATTATTTGTAAAATAAATAGTTTTATAATTTCCTATGTTCATCTATTTTGATTCAATGGGTTCAATGGTAGTGGGAGTGGTACCATTAATCATATAATTTAAAAATTGTAAAGTACTATCACCTTCACTCTTTCTATAATTATAAATTCTGGTGATTTGATAACCAGCAACACCCCCTAAAAAGAAATTAACGGAAGCTAATAATATATTTCTTGGTTTAATAACAAACCCTGCCCATCTGGTCCATATAGCACCGGTACCAAAAAGAGCAATTTGTTGAGTACCACTTAATTTTTCAACGGGTCTTTGTATATCATTTATACCGGCTACCACTAATGACCATTTAAACACTGGGGCCCAAAAATGAACCGTTTTAGGACCAGTTTCGGAATTTAAAAATCTTGCAAATTTACCAGCATGAGCACTCATATTGATGAATATATTATAACTAATTAAATATGGAATATAAAGGATGTACAATTGTATCAAATATTATAACGTCTCGGTGTTCAATGATCCTTCACGGAGGTTTAGGAGTGCGAAATTTGAAACTCCTACATTACTAGTGATGTTGGCACTATTGATCACTAACCCTGATTATTATATATAACATGGTGATCGTCGTTGATAGATAATAGTTCGAACCTATAGAAGATCCAATACTAACCATACTGACTGGAGGCAGTGATAATGATGTCCAGGTGAGAATTGTTTTTGCAACCACTCCCATGGGAAGATAATTAGGGGATCAAATGTGTAAATAAGCTATTCCAACTCTTAGGTATAAAACTAGCAAGTAACAATTATCTAGGTCTTAGGAGTATAAACTATGTAGAAAGTAATTATTACCTAGATATTGTAATTATCTAATAATGAGACTTATCTTATAAATGAGACTTATCTAGTAATGATATCATAGGTAATATATCAACGCTATTCATCTTCTATATATAATGATAATATACCATCATTGATACATTAGTAACCTAGATAGTTTACTTGTATTATTATTTGTCTTATCCCAGTCTTTTTAAGTAATTTTGTTCATTGGATTTTCCATCCTTAACTGACAAAACCAGGTGAAATTTGCCAAAAACACAAATAAAAAAAAATCCAAAAAATGTCATATCACCATAATAAATCACATTAATTGTCAATAACTTATTACTATCAATTCTAGAGTCATATCTGCAACTGTAATATTCCATCTAAGTTAATCGTCAGTGGTATGTCACATGACACACCACCTGCCTCGGTCGTCAGGTTAACCCCAATTCTCAAATTTACGCGTGGGTTTCGCTAACGACAGTAACGAGCATGGGAACGGCACCGGATCCGAGATGGCACAGTGATGGACCCCAGGGACGACGACAACGACCGTAGGGTAAGAGGGTGAAATGGTAGGGTAGACGCCATAACCTCAATCGATTGATCACGATCGATCAGCAATAATAGTAATATATTTAGGGATAAGCTGATAGTAATTGATGGTAGGATACCACTAGGATATTAATGGTACTACCTGGGGTAAACCATGAGAATGGCAGACCATCCATGGATAATGCCCTATCGATCGCAAGTGTCGTGGCGACATAAACCTATAGTCTCAAAATTTCTAATTACCACCTTCTCATTGGCTATCAATGTCAGGACCAGTTGATCTCCAACAATATTAAATCATTGCAGTTTGCTGAAATTTTTTTTTTTAATAACAACCTCAATTGACATTTTTTTTTATAAAATTCAATTAACCAAAAATGTTAGGTAGAAGAATTTCCAAAGTTTCGATTAGAAACTTAGCTACTTCAGGGTTAACCAGAGATTCCAAAGTTAATCAAAATTTATTGGAAGATTTTTCCTTTATTAATTATAAGAAAAATTTAGAAAATGTTCAAATCGTTAAGGATAGATTAAATAGACCATTAACTTATGCTGAAAAATTATTATATGGTCATTTAGATAATCCTCATGAACAAGATATTGAAAGAGGGGTTTCATACTTAAAATTAAGACCTGATAGAGTTGCTTGTCAAGATGCTACCGCTCAAATGGCTATTTTACAATTTATGAGTGCTGGTATGCCTCAAGTTGCTACTCCATCTACTGTTCATTGTGATCATTTAATTCAAGCTCAAGTTGGTTCTCAAGCTGATTTAGATAGAGCTATTAATTTAAATAAAGAAGTTTATGACTTTTTATCATCAGCTTGTGCTAAATATAATTTAGGTTTCTGGAAACCAGGTTCCGGTATTATTCATCAAATTGTCTTGGAAAATTATGCTTTCCCAGGGGCTTTATTAATTGGTACCGATTCTCATACTCCAAATGCTGGTGGTTTAGGTCAATTAGCTATTGGTGTTGGTGGTGCTGATGCTGTTGATGTTATGGCTGATTTAGCTTGGGAATTAAAAGCTCCAAAAATTATTGGGGTTAAATTAACCGGTAAAATGTCTGGTTGGACTTCTCCAAAAGATATTATCTTGAAATTAGCTGGTATTACTACCGTTAAAGGTGGTACCGGTTCCATTGTTGAATATTTCGGTGAAGGTGTTGAAACTTTCTCATGTACTGGTATGGGTACTATCTGTAATATGGGTGCCGAAATTGGTGCTACTACTTCAGTTTTCCCATTTAACAATTCTATGGTGGATTACTTAAATGCTACCAAGAGATCACAAATTGCTGAATTTGCTTCATTATATAAAAATGATTTCTTAAAAGCTGATGAAGGTTGTGAATATGATCAAGTTATTGAAATTGATTTAAATACTTTAGAACCTCATGTTAATGGTCCATTTACTCCAGATTTAGCTACTCCAGTTTCTAAAATGAGAGAAACTGCCATTGCTAATGATTGGCCATTAGAAGTTAAAGTTGGTTTAATTGGTTCATGTACCAACTCTTCTTATGAAGATATGACCAGATCAGCTTCTATTATTAAAAATGCTGCTGAACATGGTTTAAAAGCTAAAACTATTTATACTGTTACTCCAGGTTCTGAACAAGTTAGAGCCACCATTGAAAGAGATGGTCAATTAAAAACTTTTGAAGATTTTGGTGGGGTTGTTTTAGCTAATGCTTGTGGTCCTTGTATCGGTCAATGGGATAGACAAGATGTTAAAAAAGGTGAAAAGAATACCATTGTTACTTCATTTAACAGAAATTTCACTGCTAGAAATGATGGTAACACCGCCACTCATGCTTTCGTCGCTTCTCCAGAAATGACTACTGCTTACGCTATTTCAGGTGATTTAGGTTTTAACCCAGTTACCGATACTTTAGTCGGTGCTGATGGTAAAGAATTTAAATTAGCCGAACCAGTTGGTTTAGGTTTACCACCAAATGGTTATGATGCTGGTGTTAACACTTATCAAGCTCCTCCATCTGACAGATCAACTGTTGATGTTGTTGTTGATCCAAAATCTGATAGATTACAAAAATTAACTCCATTCAAACCATGGAATGGTAAAGATGCTGAAAATTTACCAATTTTAATTAAAGCTGTTGGTAAAACTACCACTGATCATATTTCAATGGCCGGTCCTTGGTTAAAATACAGAGGTCATTTAGAAAACATTTCTAACAATTATATGATTGGTGCTATTAATGCTGAAAATGGTGAAGCTAACAATGTTAAAAACCATTACACTGGTGAATACAAAGGTGTTCCAGAAACTGCTGCTGATTACAGAGATTCAGGTAAAACTTGGGTTGTTATTGGTGATGAAAACTTCGGTGAAGGTTCATCAAGAGAACATGCTGCTTTAGAACCAAGATTCTTAGGTGGTTTTGCTATTATTACCAAATCATTTGCTAGAATTCACGAAACTAACTTAAAGAAACAAGGTTTATTACCATTAAACTTTGTTAATGTTGCTGATTACGATAAAATTAACTTTGATGATGAAATCTCATTAGTCGGATTAAAAGAATTAGCTCCAGGTAAAAACGTTGTTATGAAAGTCCATCCAAAAGATGGTGCTGATTGGGAAACTGAATTAAGTCATACTTTCAATGCTGAACAAATTGAATGGTTTAAATACGGTTCAGCTTTAAACAAAATGTCAGCTAAATAATTTAGTTGAAATTTATTGAACCTCTTAACCTTATAAATTTGTTTTCAGTTTGGAAACACTTTTGTTATTTATTGTTGAATACATCATTATTTAATTTTTACTCTCAGATCTCCTTTCTGGTATTATCTCATCCGAAGTTTTTTTTAGTATTTTTAAGTATTACGATGAATATTAGTCGTTTAAAAATTTTAAACGTTAAACGTATTACGCCTTTTAGTATTCAATACTTTAAAAATATAATATCAGCGTGTTGGCTATGTAAATCAACAGATGCTCCTTATGTAATTAAAGTAATAAATTAAATTGTAAAAGCAAAAAAAAAGAAAGCCCGACGCGGGACTCGAACCCGCAGCCTTTTGATAACTTTTAATTAGTGAAGATCACTTTTAAAAGTCAAACGCTCTAGCCGATTGAGCTAGCCAGGCAATTTCTTGATGAGCGGAAAGGCTAGTCGGAAGATAACCATAAAAAAGTACAAAACTTTCTTAAAAACAATCAATAATTACTTTTAGAACACAATAATCAATTGCTAGTTTTATAAATATCCCTAATATTAAGCTCCAGAAATAATTATAGTTCAATCCATCAAAAAAAAATATTATCATGTTCCATGAACCTAGTTCTTATTTCAATTCTACGAACTAAATTTCTTCTCATTTTAAGGCAAAAAACCCTCTTTAGGAGTATATACTGTTGTATTTAAAGATAGTACTTATGATTAAATTCCAACATTATTTTTAATCTTCAATAATTTAGTTATTCTAATTTGTAAAAATTAGTTATAAGATTTTTCTTTTCAATAGGACTATAATTGAGCCTATTTAAATCGAAGTACTTTAAACAGCCCGAAAGACTTAAGAACAACTAAACTTCTAATAAACTAAAATCCTAACGGGTGTTTCTATTGTTCATTATAATAGGATAAACTGTCTCCAACAACTATTCTCAAACATTAAAGCATTGATTTATAGAGAAGATTCCCACTTTAGATGAGTTCTTACAAGGTGAGATTATCATAGCTAGTTAATAAAAATAAATTTATAAATTATACTACAAATTAATCGTACTTCTAAATCTTAAATAGCAAGCAGCTTACCATGTGATTTAGATCATCCGATAATAAAAATAATGTGGCAAGTAAAAATTTATACATTAAGATTCGATAAATCGGATTAATTCACTCAAAATATTCTCTAAAGAAATATAGAAAGCACAATAATCGTTAATATCAACAAAATTGTTTTTTAAATCAAATTCAATCTTTGATTTTAATAATACTAATTCAACATTATCGGCATTAAAATGTTTTAGTAATTCCTTATTTACTATAAAATCATTTTGCACTTGAAATAATTCATTAGATTCAACAGAATTAGATTCATTAATATTTATAATTTCATTCGTATCTTGAAAGTTAGTCAAGTCAAACGCAGCCTTTGGAGTATCAATTAATGTGTTTTGAATTTTTGATAATGTGGTTGGGGTGGTACTATCCATAAAATCTAAAGGATTAGGGGTCCCAACTGGCATTGGAGTTGCAATGGACATTGTTATTTCGTGGTTATTTGGACCATTAGAAAAATGACTTTGTAATTGCGCTTGCGATTGTAACTCAATTGGTAGTGGAGTGGTACTGACACTGGACGTTATTGAATATTTTATCCTTTGATCATTGATTTTATTAGAGAAATCATTTGACAATATTGGTTGAGCAACTTTCATTGTTTTAAAAAGTTCTGTAGTATTAATATAACCAGTCAATTGATAATTAAAATATTCATATTTATTAAAAATTTTGTTCTTGGGACTGGAGGCAATTGAAAAATTTGAATTAGTAAATTTATTAATTAAATGTAAAATTTTAAATTTTTTCAAAATAAATTCCCATGTTAAATTTGTTAACGAAAGCATCCTTTTATATTTTTCATTTTTGAACCATTTACGATTTAAAATAAATAATGATTTATTAATTAATTTAACATAAACTAATAATTCATTAAATTTAATAATTTGATATTTAAACTTCACAATAATGACAATAAATAATATAATTATAGAATCCAAAGGAATTGTTCTTTTGACATACCAATTAAATTTACCAAATTTTAAAAAATCATTATATTTTAAAAAGTCATTTAGATTATGTAAAATTGATGGTACTAAATTATTGGTTAAGTCATTATAACTAAAATTACTTGTCTGATTAAAAGTTAAATTAATATTAAAATCTTTAAAATTTATAAAATTTTTAATTAAATTTGATTCAGCTAAATTTTGGAAAGTGTCTTCAAAATCATTATATGATAATATACCATTTCTTGGTTTGGTTAAATTAATATCATAACTATTACTCAATCTACGTTGTTTATCGCCTTCTACCACTAAATCATTTGATTCACCATCATTATTATTTTTATCACTGTCATTTTGATTATGGCCATTTAAACCCCCTGATATTGAATTTGACATTGACTTCGATGATGATATACTTGAGCGATTAAAATTATTGTTTTGAATAGGAATTTCACTTTCAAGTTCCGTTTTTAAATTATTTTTAGGACTTTCATTTAATAAATGTTTTTTATGCAATAACATTAAAGCTCTATCAACGAAACTCCAACTATGGTTTTTAAGAAAATTAATTAAATTATTCTCATTTACAGACTTTGGTGGATTACTGTTATGATAAATATTAATTTTGTTAATTGAATCATGAACAAATTCAAAATAATCATTAATCATTTTTTTAATTTCGTTCATTTTTTCGGTTGATAAATTCTTTGAATTGTCACTATGTAATAATTGAACTTCTTCATTTAAAATCCTATCATATCTAAATTTAATATTCATCGATAATGTCGAGATATTTAGTTTATACCCAATAATTTCACCATTATTTTCATTATAAATTGGCTCTTGGTCATTTGGTAATAAAACATTAAAATCTTCAAATTTACAAACTGGTGGTAAACAAAAGTTATGACTGGTTAAACAATCTAATCCAAATATTGTCCACCATAATAATCTTCTAAATTTAATTATTTCATTACTTTTAATTTTTAACGAAATTATAGGATCTTTATTTATTTGTAAAAATTTGGCGTATCTAATAATTTGTGACATTTCCATGGTTGATGGATTTGGTGAAGTAGATTGAATCAATACATTACCCAATAATAATGGTATGGTTTTTAAACCATGTGGATAATTATAATATTGACAAATTTTATTGAAACCTTTTAAATATTTATCTATTTCTTGATTTAATAATAAATTATCATACTCTTCAAATTCACTTATTGTGGAGGCATATAGTATTGGGAAATATAATGTATAGAATTGAATTAAATTGATATCTGTCATGGAATTATTCAGTTGCTTATCATAAGGATTACAATCATTCCAAAATTTATCATGTTCAACAATAAAGTCATCAATATTAGTTATTATAGGTAATAGTAAATGAACTGATTTAATATATCTTTCAATCAACTCATAAGATCTTTTCTTGGAATTTGGAATATGATTCTCTAAATCATCAAGTAAATTTTCATTAGCGTAATAAGCATTGGTACCGTTTAAAAAATTCTTGGTATGAGCTAAATGATGATTTAATTCAAAAGTTGCTGTAGAAGTTGAATTACTACTTTCCATTGGTTGGTAAATATTACCATCATCTAGATCAAGTCCCAGTTTAATGTTATTACTGTTGATATTATTATTTTGAAGGTTAATATCTTGATTTGGAATAGCTTCATGATGATGAGTTTGATCTAATTGATGTAATTGCAACGCATCATTGGAAGCATGGGAATGTTTCCTTTGATCATAGGTTCTTTGCTGATCCATAAAATTCTGAATATTAGTTTGTGGATAAATATTTGGAGGGTTTTTTGCAAATAATGATGAAATATTAGTGTTGCTACCATTACGCTTAATGTTTAAATCTTGATTTAGTTTAAAACTTTGGGTAAGGCTATTTAAATTTGTCAATGATTGTAAATTTTTATTATCATTATTATTAACATTATGAATACCATTAAGGTTGTTTAAATTATTAATATTATTTAAGGTGATATTATTTAAATTACTAATATTTTGTTGATTAAGATTCTCATTATTATTGGCATCATTGGAACCATTGATTGGATTATCTTGATTTTGTGAGGTACTATGATCCATTGATGAACTTGGTAATTGTTGGTGGGGTTGATTATTTTGCATCTGCTGTGATTGCTGTGGTGGTTGTTGATGCTGTTGATGTTGATGTTGATGTTGTTGGTGCTGTTGATTTTGATAATTTGCAAAGGTAAACGAACTTAAACCAAATGAAAATTGATCTTCCTTCTCTAATGAAGTACCGGCTCCATCTTGAGGTGGTTGATTATTATCATCATAAAAATTTGGAATATGGGTCAGTAATAAGGTTCTGGATAAATTGGGAAAGTTCGGACTTAAATCATCGAACCGATTAATAGGATTCAATTGCTTAACGTTATCTTTAGTTACGGGATTCAATTCATGAGAATTATCATGTTTATTATTATCAACCGTCGTTGTTGAAGGTTGTGGTTGATGACCAGTTTCATGGTCAGGTGGAGTTAAGCTTTTAGTAAAACTTGATGCATCATTGGACGACGGCATATCGTCATTTCCCACCATACTATTCTTACGATTCTTACCACCTTTACTTACCCTATCATTAATGAAATATTGACAGTCAATTCCCAACTTGTCACAATTGATACAGGTAGGATGAGTCCTGGAACACTTGATTTTCTTGGAATGACAGTATACACAACTTAAAATTTTCCGTTGTCTAGTCTTTTGCACCTTCATCACTTTACCATCCGCTAAGACCTTGACATCAGGATTCTTCGTTTTATCGTTATCTTTACCCATATTCGTGATTTGACTCCGTATGTTCTGGGGTGTCAGTTTTCAACTTTGATGATATTTGGGGCGAGCGTAAGTTGCCAATCACCGACATTTCTTCGGTAGTCTCTAACCGTCATAATGCCGGAAATATTGGTGGATAATCTTTATCGGGGCCTCGGTACACCTTAGGGTAGATACTGATGATGAACGCTACCCCTGTAATGGATTATTTACCTTTATTTAGAGGTTAAGCCATGGTAATCTCATGCGAGACCTTTGACCAACATTGCTCAAGCCTCGAGGTGTGGCGAGTGCAATTTCTCTGTCTAGCGGTGGATCAAGTATATAATAGTAGATCACACATCGTTTTACAGTCGTATACGATACCTATACATGGAGATTATACCGATCCACGTCCTGTGTCATAGTTTCGGCGTTACCACCACCATTTCGACCAAGGTCCAATACGTGAGACAGGGTTGAGACCGGTTTACGAAATCTGGGGATCGGTGTAAACTCCGTGGCGGACATTAGATTGGTTCTATCAACGATACATCACCTATGATACGGTTTTACCTTGGACAAGGACTATATCATGATGATTCTATCATGTCAACGATGATGAAATAACACTATAACATATTTTTGGTCACCAGCACGTGTATTTCACGTGCCGAAATTAGAAACGACTTTCCTGGTACTGTTGGGTAACCAACGGTAGTAAACTTGGTACCATAATATCCGTAGGAGGTTGGATAATGCATCTAGACCATAATTTCTGTAATTGGTGGCCCATCAGGACCATAAATTGTCGAAATCACCGTGGACCACGATGAACGATGAAAATGAGCGATTCAACGATCTCGAAAATTTTCAACCACGTAAACACCTCGATAAGTTAACCGATTACTGTAGCGGGTTTAAACGATAAATTAAAATAATAAACGATGGATTTTGAAGAAGCTGAAGATCTTAATGGGATTAGATTTAGTTGGAATGCTTTCCCTTCCACCAAAGTTGAAGCTAATAAGATTGTCGTCCCCATTGGATGTTTATACACACCGTTAATGAACAGAAATAATTATGAGTTACCAATTGCTAATTATGATCCAATTATGTGTGTTAATCAACATTGTCGGGCTATTTTAAATCCTTATTGTCCCATTGATCCTAGTGGATCATGGTCATGTCCATTATGTGGCTCAAGAAGTCCATTACCTCCTCATTATCAAGGGATTACACAAGATAATTTACCCATTGAATTAGATGCTAATAGTTCGACAATTGAATATATTAGTGCCAAGGGTAATGCTAGCCCCCCCATCTTTTTATTTTTAATTGATTTATGTCAAGATGAAGATAATTTAAAGGCTTTAAAAGATTCATTAATTGTATCATTAAATTTATTACCACCAAATGCCTTAATTGGATTAATTACTTATGGTACCATGGTTCAAGTTCATGATTTAGGTAGTGAATCAATTAATAAATCGTATATTTTTAGAGGTGATAAGATTTATAATGAAAAACAAATTAGTGATATGTTAAACAAACCAATTTTAAATCAACAACAAATGGGTAATGGGTTTCAAGCTAATCAACCCAATAGTTTTAATTCATTGAATAGATTTTTCTTACCATTAGAAGAAGTTGAATTTCAATTAACTTCGATTTTAGAAAATTTATCGAGAGATCCATGGACGGTGGCTAATGGTGATAGAGCTTTAAGATGTACTGGTTCAGCATTAAATATTGCTGCTAATTTATTAGGTTCAACTTTCCCAAATTTTGGTGCCAGAATTATGTTATTTGCTTCCGGTCCTTGTACGTTAGAACCAGGGATGATTGTTGGTAACAAATTAAAGGAACCCATTAGATCACATTCGGATATTGATAAAGATAATGCTAAACATTTTAAAAAGGCCACCAAATTTTATAAAACTATTACTGATAAAGTAATTAAAAATGGTCATATTGTTGATATTTTTGTGGGATGTTTAGATCAAATTGGGGTATTAGAAATGAAGGAATTATCCAATTTAACTGGTGGTACATTATTATTATCGGATGCTTTCACCACGGCTATTTTTAAACAATCATTTTTAAGATTATTTAATAAAGATGAAGAAGGTTATTTAGCCATGGGATTTAATGGTACCTTGGATATAAAAACTTCCAAAGAATTAAAGGTTAGTGGAGTAATTGGTCATGCATCATCATTAAATGTTAAATCACCCAATGTATCGGAAACGGAAGTGGGTATGGGAGGTTCATCACAGTATAAATTATGTGCCTTATCACCACAACATAGTTATGCAGTATTTTTTGATATTGCTAATAATCAACAATTGGCACCAAATTCACAAAGTTTCATTCAATTTGTAACTTATTATCAACATGGTTCCGGGACTTATAGAATTAGAGTTACTACAGTATCCAATATTTTAACCTCCGATGAACGAGTTTTGACCCAATCATTTGATCAAGAGGCAGCTGCCGTGATCATGTCGAGAGTTACATTATATAAATCAGAACAAGATGATGGTGCTGATGTGTTAAGATGGGTTGATAGAATGTTGATTAGATTATGTCAGAAATTTGCTGATTACAGAAAGGATAGTGATGAATCATTCAGATTAAGTCCAGAATTTTCATTATATCCTCAATTTATTTATTACTTGAGAAGATCACAATTTTTACAAGTATTTAATAATTCTCCCGATGAAACAGCATTTTATAGACATGTTTTATTAACTGAAGATACCAATAATTCTTTAATTATGATTCAACCTACGTTAACATCATTCCAATTAGATCGTGAACCAGAAGCCGTATTATTAGATTCAGTATCTATTAAAGATGATGCCATATTATTATTAGATACCTTTTTCCATATTTTAATTTTCCACGGTAAAACCATTAGTGAATGGAGAAAAGCTGGATATCAAGATCAACCTGATTATGCCAATTTTAAACAATTGTTAGAAGAACCAAAACAAGAAGCTGCCGAATTATTAGTCGATAGATTCCCATTACCTAGATTCATTGATACCGAAGAAGGTGGTTCCCAAGCAAGATTTTTATACTCTAAATTAAATCCATCCACCACCTATAATAGTCAAGATTTGATTAGAAATGGGGCCGTGGTATTAACTGATGATGTTTCGTTACAAGTTTTCATGGGTCATTTACAAAAATTAGTGGTTTCAGGATCAACCTAGACAGTTGCATCACCATTTGCAACCATTTCATAGTAAGCCAATGGGGAAATTTTGCAACCAACCATTGGTTAGAAATTCGCAGCCTTACCGTTTACCTATATACTAGGATGTATAGTCCAATAAATATCGATAATGTTTTATAGTTCACCTCACGATCTCCATCGTTACTATCCCGTCGATCCCTACACCAGCGGTTCCATGGAATCATGTCATACCAACATCTCCGCTAAATTTCCCATTACTGGTAATGAGAATGTTGGCTCCGAGGTTTCATGTGTTATTGACCCCAGAAATTTCACAGTATCGCAGTACTATAAATTTCAACGAGGCAGCACCATCGGTAAAAAATTACGAACTACAATAAACGAAATACACCATGGGATTAGATAAATCATATTTAGATAATTGTAGTTGGAAACCTGATTTATTTAAAGGTAAAGTAGTATTTGTCACAGGAGGAGCCGGTACGATTTGTAGAGTACAAACTGAAGCGTTGATATTGTTGGGTGCAAATGCTGCGATTATTGGTCGTAATGAAGCTAAAACCGTTAAAGCAGCCGAAGAAATGTCCCAATTAAGATCGGATGCTAAGGTGATTGGTATTGGTAATGTCGATGTTAGAGATGTACAATCATTAGTTAAAGCGGTGGACACTACCGTAGCCCAA
Organism: Yamadazyma membranifaciens; assembly: GCA_030572415.1. Classification (NCBI taxonomy): domain Eukaryota; kingdom Fungi; phylum Ascomycota; class Pichiomycetes; order Serinales; family Debaryomycetaceae; genus Yamadazyma; species Yamadazyma membranifaciens. Next base: position 548,306 of record JAJLZV010000004.1, read on the forward strand.
TTAGGGAGGATTGATTTTGTCATTGCTGGAGCTGCTGGTAATTTCTTGAGTGATTTTAATCATTTATCGGCCAATGCTTTCAAATCGGTGGTATCGATTGATTTATTAGGATCATTTAATACCGTTAAAGCATGTTTTGAACAATTGAGACGTAATAAGGGGGCCATTATCTTTGTTAGTGCCACCTTGCATTATTACGGGGTCCCCATGCAATCTCATGTTGGTGCTGCTAAAGCTGGGGTCGATGCATTATCCAATGCCTTGGCTGTGGAATTAGGTCCTCTTGGAATTAGATCCAATTGTATTGCTCCTGGAGCCATTGCCGGTACCGAAGGGATGGCCAGGTTAGCACCTCCGGGAGGTAAGTCCATCGAGGAAAAGACGCCATTACAACGTTACGGGACGGTACAAGATATTGCCGATGCTACGGTTTATTTATTTTCTCCCGCAGCATCGTTTGTTACCGGTACCATTGAGGTGGTGGATGGAGGATTATGGCATATTGGTGGTATTGGGGGGGATTTTTATCCTCAATTGGTGATTTCACAAGGTCAAGATGATCCTAAATTATAATCTGGATAATATATAGTCAGAGATCTAGTTGTAGTTTTAATCTTTTATTCATCTTTATTCATCTTTATTCATCTTTGGTTCTCACTCTGTCGCGATATAGACTACGTGGTGGTCGCAGTAAAATTTCACGTTGGAGAATAGTGACCAGTAACCTATAATGTTCCCAGGACAAGGACATAATTCTTATGGAGGTCATAGACCACCTCAAGGACCTCCCCCTCAACAATATCAACAAGGATATAATAATAATTATGGTAATTATGCCCCACCATCCGGTGCACCACCACAACAATATCAACAATCCTATCAACAACCGCAAGGTAATTATAATCAAAATCGAGGACAATCCAATGGTGGAGGATATCAATTACCATCATTTGCTCCGCAACAATTTGATAGTAGATTAAATGCCTCATTTCAATATTCCAATTGTTCCGGTAGAAGAAAAGCGTTATTAATTGGGATTAATTATATTGGTACATCCAACGCGTTAAATGGATGTATTAATGATGTGAAAAATATGAGTAATTTCTTAAATGAACGTTATGGTTATAGTTGGGATGATATGGTCATATTAAGTGATGATCAACGTCAATATAATAAGATTCCTACTCGAGAAAATATTTTACGGGCTATGCAATGGTTAGTAAGAGATGCTAGACCTAATGATTCATTATTTTTCCATTATAGTGGTCATGGTGGGGTGACGAAAGATCTTGATGGTGATGAAGAAAGTGGATATGATGATGTGATTTATCCCTTGGATTTCCAACAATCGGGTGATATTACCGATGATATCATGCATGATATTATGGTAAGAAATTTACCCGGTGGTTGTAGATTAACCGCATTATATGATTCATGTCATTCCGGTACTGCCTTGGATCTTCCCTATGTTTATTCTACCAAGGGAGTGGTTAAAGAACCCAATATTCTTAAGGATGTAGGATCCGATGCTTTAGGGGCCGTACTTAGTTATGGTAGAGGTAATATGTTGGGGGTATTATCAGCGGTGGGGGATATGGCCAAAACCGTTTATAATTCGGGGGGTCATGATGTTGATAAAGTTCGTCAAATGAAAGCTTCTCCGGCTGATGTCGTTAGTATTTCTGGTAGTAAAGATGATCAAACTTCAGCTGATGCTAGTTTTAATGGTCAAGCTAGTGGGGCCATGAGTTATGCGTTTATTTCCATCTTAACCCAAAATCCTGAACAATCTTATATATCATTATTAAACAATATGAGAAATTTCTTGAGTGGTAAGTATACTCAAAAACCTCAATTGAGTTGTTCCCATCCTACCGATATGAATTTAAAATTTATTATGTAGGGATGTTTGTTATTGTTCAATTATATAAATATATTTAGATATAAATGTTTAGATATATATATAGATATAAATATATTAAATATATAAATATCTAAGCGTCCATAAATAACTCCGGTCGCAGTTTCAGACATAAATTTAATTTGCAGCATTATTTACGCTCAGTATTTGGATTCTCAAAAACCTTTCATCACGTAGCGGTAACGATGGCTGATAAGTTTGGCAGACATAAATCGACTCGATGGGTAAGAGCATCGGTACCTTCATATGGTGATGAATGGAATGATGATTATGATTATGATAGTGGATCTCAAGACGATGAACAACCACATCAACAGGAACCAGATGACCATGACGAGGACCAACCAACCGCAGGGGATATTCGTAGTCCAGGATTGAATCATGTGGTAGCCGAAAGGTTTGTATTGCCAGAAACTAAGGAGGTAGAACCACAACTAAATACTGATAAATATCATCAACCACCATCATTAGATAATTCTCCTGAAAAGCAGGTTGACGATAAATTAGTATTATCCATTGATAATTTAAATGACGATACTGACGATTCTGATTCTGATCATGCAGTTAATGATTTACATCAAGATAATGCTCCCATTAAGAAAACCGTGTTACGGCCAACCAATGAACATTTCCAACCGGAACCACCTACTCCCAGTTATAGTGCTAGAAGTATTAGCCTTCATTCCCAACCGGAAACTCCATCATCAGAACATAGTTTCCAATCGGATACTGATTCGATTCAAAATGAGCCGGAAAATATAAGGATTGCCAGTTTACATAAAAAGGAAAATCTGTTTGGTTATGATAATATTATTGAAGAATATCCTGATCAAACCGAAAAGGAAGATGAATCAGAAAATGAAAATAATGTTGACCAGGACTCAGGCAATATTCCTCAATCTAAAACATCTATGGATGTTGACGCTTTAAGTCACCAACTGCCTCAAACTAATAAATCCGAAGCATCTAATATAGATGATGCATTATCACCACCTCAAAAACCTGATAATTTAGTTTTATCCATTGATCATAAAGATTTTAACGATTCATCAGATTCTGATGAGGATCCTATACCTTATTATGAAAAAAAATCCCTCAATTATGATGATAAAGATTCCGATAGTGATAATGATAATGAAAATGAAAAGGATGTTGTATTAGATTCATTCATTAATGATTTACAAAATAGTTCGATTAACGAACGTGAAATGTTACCTAATGTTGATACGAATGATATATCATTACCTGATTTTGAAAACAATTACGATTATTATGATTATGATTTGGATGAAGATGAAGAGGACACTAATAATTTCACCCCCATTGCTCCACTTTCCAACGTGGATGAAAAGGAATATCATGAAAAATTTGTTAATCAATTAAGTGGTCATAAACCATCGATTCGGAAACCTCCAAATGCAACTAACAATTTTGATGATATAAATTCTAGCCGTAAGTCATCCATTAGAAAATTTCCCCCTAATGCTAGTTTCGAACCTCCCCTCGATTCTCCTAGTTATACGACTTTTGGTGATGTTGTTGATGCTTATACAAGTGATAAAGAACACAAGGTGGCAGAGGGTGACGCTCGTGGACAAGAAAGAAATCAATTGGCAAATGAAGTTGATCCGGTGACTACAAAAGATGTTATTGAAGGGACTCCTGAACAAGATGATCACATTGATAATTTATCAAGATCAAGTGACGAACATTTGGATCCTCCTGAATTACCATTACAGCCAGTTACGTCAAGTGGATCATTATCAACAGGTAAATTTTCCTTCGATCAAAAGCCAGATGTTCCTGAACCACCAACTTCAAATTCTGAAAAAGACTTGCATAGACGTGATTCCACTATGAGTACCAATACTTTTAATATGGGGGCTTGGAAACCAAATACTAATAATTTCAGAGACCAATTTATTAATGATAATGACAATGAATCAAATTTCAATGTTAATTTAGATAATGATTATTCCAATAAAAGCTATCAAAATTTTACCAAGATGAGAAATGTTTCCAATGCATCCGATACTATGTCATTTATCAGTAATGCATCGGTACCGGAAACGGTAGATATTGCATTACCAAGTATTAATGAGGACCCTGATGATAATGATGATACGTTCACCAGTAGTCATGATACGAGTGGTGGCAATGATACTTCTAGTCAAGGTTTAGGTATTATAACTCAATCCAGTGACTCCATCTTAAAGGATAATGTGTATCATGATGGTAAATTTAAGGAAGACTTAACGTCTAAAGAGAGTTTGGCTGCATCAACTAATAAACAACAACGATATGCCAGTCTATTGGCTCCCCTGGTAGATGATGAGAAATCAACGTTGGACACTAAATCAATGATACCCGAGGAAGCTTCAGTGGGAGATTTATCATCATCGATAGCCCCTAGTATGTCAATTGCTCCTAAACGAGTGCATAGTGAAGCCACCTCAATTGGTTCAGCCAGTACCAGGAAAGCTTTCCCACCTAATGCTTATCCTGTTTCTAATTGGAAGACCATTATGAAACCATCACAAACTATCGATAGAATAAATTTATTAAAAGATGCCCTAGAAAAGGAAATTGCTTATGATACAGGATTACAAACATGGTTAACTGAAACGTTGAAAAAATCTGATAACTTATCCAATATGCATATTGGTAAAATTGCATCGCAAGCATATCAAAATGCTGCTCATAATGATTTAAGAAGACATACTTCCATTAGGAGTAGAGTTTCTAGTGTTAGAGATAAAGTGGAAACTGGAGGATTGCATGCTTCAACGTTGGGTAAGAAACTCTTTAGTCGTAGTAAAAAATTAATGAGATCAAGTAATTAGAACCAATATATATTATACTTGGGGTGAGATGGTCTCTGGTCTCCTCACGGGACAGTTTCGCAGTCAGATAACGCACTTTTTAACCACATGCAATTTTAGATAAGTGTGATAATTGTAGACGCCAAAACAACTTGCTTAATAGTGATATATTAGATGTTGAAACAGTATAGTCAACACTATCTTCTACCGATTGTAAAATTTGTGTTCAATCATACTCCATCATTTATTTGGGTGATTTACGAATTTATTTTGGATATATTTTTCTTTTGGGTTAAAAAGATCTATCAATTTTATTATAGTAAAGATCCTTTAAAAGAATACGTTAAACATTTAAAAAATGTTAAAACTTATAATGAATGGAAGAAGACAATAATCGAAATTGATAAATTAACCAATTTAGACTTTTGGCGACAAAATTTTATTTCAAAACATTATGATTATGTATTAATTGATGAACGAACCAAATTATTAAGAAGGGCCCGATTGAATCAGGATTCTTCATTAATAATGTCATTATTAAGAGGAGGATTAATTCGTAATTTTGGAGGGATAGCTCAAAAAAAATTATATATGAAATCTTATATGGGTACCAAATTTAAAATTGAAGAGTATATTGGTGAAGTATTAAATTGTTTAAATTATTTAAATGATTCCATAAATTCTAATAATGATACAAATAATACCGAATATATCATGAATAGTAAACAATTAACCTTGGATTTTTTCCATGATGCTAGACAAAGTTTTGGTAGTACGGCATTAATTTTACAAGGTGGATCATTATTTGGATTATGCCATTTAGGGGTGGTTAAAGCATTATATTTTAAAGGACTATTACCTCGAATTATTGGTGGTAGTGCCGTGGGTGCTGCTGTAGCTTCCTTAGTTTGTGTCTTAACCGATGATGAATTAATACCAATATTAATATCCATTGCCGATGTCATGGGTAATATTGATCGATTAAATCATGATGTTGATGAACGTTATGGTAACGTAATTGAAAATGTGGTTAAAAAGGGTTATTCACAAGATATATTATTATTTTTAAAATTTGTCAGAGATACCATTGGTGATTTAACCTTTGAAGAAGCTTATTTGAAAACCGAGAAAGTTTTAAATATTGCTGTTCATCCAACTGATCCTTCGGTACCTTCATTATTAAATTATATTACATCTCCCAATGTTATTATATGGACAGCTATTTATGCATCGATTGGTACGGGAGTTCTTTCCGATAATGTTCAATTATACGTCAAAGATTTTAATAATAATATTGTATTGCAAAATGAAAATTTAAATGTTACATTTTTGAAACCACAAGATATTAGTTATAGTCAACGTTATTTTACTAAAAATAATAATAATAATAATGGTAAAAACAATTCAGATAATTTTTCCGATTCAAGTTTTAATATCAAATCAAAGTCGGCATACACAAGGTTAACCGAACTATTTAATGTCAATCATTTTATAACAAGTTTAGCAAGGCCATATTTAGCACCATTTATTTCTAATGATTTAAAACATTTTAATGAATATGGTAGAACAAAGTACCATAAATTGCCTCCCCGAAAATTACAGGTTAAACAAGAGAAAATATTGGTAAATGAAAGCGAATTAGAAACTGAAGATGATGAAAATAATAAAAACAATGATGATAATGACGATAGTGAAGATATCTTTGTGTTTAAAAGTCAACCAGATGAATTTTATTATAAAGCCGGAGGGATTACGATTTTTAAACATTTTAAAAATATAGTTGGAATGGAAATCCAACACAGATTAGAATTGTTGGATAAATTGGGACTCTTGTCAGACACTTTAAAACGATTTTTTATCGATGAAAAACCCTCGGTCCCACAATCATTATCTAGTATAAGAGACATTTCAATCGTTCCAGAATTAAGATATTTTTTGAAAGATTTTGGTAGAGTATTCGATGTTCATAAAACTATGGAAAATATACCATATTGGGTATTAGTTGGTGAAAGATCAGTCTGGCCTTTGTTCCCATTATTATGGACAAGATGCTCGATTGAATTTGCATTAGATGATTTATATAACATACATAGAAAAAAACATTAAATTTTAAAGGGATTATTAAGTAGGATGTAGTGGGAATTGGTGGAAAATTGGGTATTTATCTAAAATATAATTTAATATTAGACTCTTTTGAAATATTATATGTATAACTCTTTTCATTAACTGATATTGACGACTCTTTATATGGTAATGGACCTCTTGATACGGTTAATATCCCAGTTATATCGTCAGCCCTACCGGTGGTTAATGGTTCAAAATAAATGTTAGTATTGGATCTATAATGTAACTTCGTTATAAAGTCCGTGGTTTTATAAACGGGATCAGTAATATCACTGTTATTTAAATCCACCATTTGTGGTGAATTATGTGATGATATTAAATATAGATTACGACACAATCTATTAAGCTTTAAAATATAATTTGATAATTTAATTGATGAGATATTGGTTGATGATAACAATATTTCAGGATTTTCTAATAATATTATTTTTTTGCTACTGGTAGATGAATTAATTTGTTGAACAATGGACTCAAATAATCGGTCAATATCATCATCACAATTTTCAGGATTGGATATGATCTTGGTGAATAATTCACTAAAACAATCAATAAATTTAAATTTACTCTCTCTAGTTAAATCCACCCCATTCTTTTTTAAATTTTTAACATAATATTGTTTATTATTTACAAAGGATATCAAGTATAACTCACTTCGATTAATAATTTTCTTATTTAAATCTTTATTAACCAACGTTGAAGTCCCGATTAATGAACTTTCGATTAATGCATTAACCAAATACGTTGGTTGCGTACCTTCAACGTAAGATATTAACGTTAAATAAGAATGCTTCGACATTATCATATCATTAGGTATAAGGGTATTATCTTTGAATATACTTAAATCTTGTGGTTGGGTTGACGTCATTGTGTTTTTATATGATTCCCTTACTTTGCTTGACTCTAATCTCAGTATCTCATTGCATATTACGTCGCGGGCGGCTTATAGGCGGCAATGGCATTACCTAAATAGGCAATACGTGGCTGCTAGTGCCGCGTGACTGTTTCTTCAGAATTTGAGGGTTCCAACCCGAAAAATTGCGATGGGAGATTTTCGTGGAATGGCACTACTTTTGATGAAGGTCTCAAAGACTCTCATACAGAAAAAAATTTTCAAAACCTTCAAATAGATTAAATTATTAAACATGTCTCAAGGTACTAAATTTCGTATGAGTGTATGTAATTATAATTATAACAACTTAATGGATGAATATTGAACTGTCAAATAGCTTGAATGAAAATTGTCGAAGTTTCCAGAGTGGTGAAGATGGGATGAAGTGATCTTTAAGAAGAGACAATTTATGTCATAAGATGGAAAAAACTAATCACTAAACTATCAATCGGATAGCAACAAATAATCAGCGAAGAGGAATAAGATGATATAATATACTTCCATGTACATGAAGTAGAGTGGACTGAAGCTTGGACTTCAAACGAGACTTTTAATATCAAAATCCAGTTTATAATATCAAATATACTAACAAGATTTTAGTTGGGTTTACCAGTTGGTGCCGTCATTAACTGTGCTGATAACTCAGGTGCTAGAAACTTATACATCTTATCCGTTAAAGGATTCGGTGCTAGATTAAACAGATTACCAGCTGCTTCCCCAGGTGATATGGTTATGGCTACCGTTAAAAAAGGTAAACCAGAATTAAGAAAGAAAGTTATGCCAGCTGTTGTCATTAGACAATCAAGACCATGGAGAAGAAAAGATGGTGTTTACTTATATTTCGAAGATAATGCCGGTGTTATTGTTAATCCAAAAGGTGAAATGAAAGGTTCAGCTATTACCGGTCCAGTTGCTAAAGAATGTGCTGATTTATGGCCAAGAATTGCTTCAAACTCTGGTGTTGTTGCTTAAATCAGATTTTACAAGGAACTTAATGGAATAAAAGAAATAATGTACATTTAGCATTAACTTGAATATATAATCGTTTACAAAGAAATTTTAAACACTTTATATTAACTTAGATTCTTAATAATTCTAGATTCTTTAAAACTAAGACCAAGTACTTTGAAAACATCTCTTTTGTTAAAGCTTTGCAATATTTTACTCTTTTTAACAGGATCAACAATTTTTGCTGCTAATTCTAATTTTTCATTTTGTAATTCAACAATTCTTGATTCAACCGTATCATTAATAGTTAATTTATAAATATCCACATTATTAGTTTGACCAATTCTATAAACTCTATCAATTGCCTGTTGTTCAATTTGTGGATTCCACCAGGGTTCCATTAATATCAATCTTGTGGCAAAGACTAAATTTAACCCCACCGATGCACATTTTAATGAACAAATTAATACAATGTTATCTTCTTCATCATTCATCGCCTGTAGCACTTCACTTTTAAGCTTTGAAGTCATTCCTCCGTGATATGTTAAATATTTAATTCCTAATTTGGATAATTCTTTACCAATTGAAGGGAAATTTTTAACAAATGATGTAAAAATTATCGTCTTCCTTTTTGGTTGGGAAATTATAATGCTATTCATTTCTTTTAATTTGATAGCCAAATTTTTATTATCTGAATTGTCTTTAATTGATTTACAACTACCGCAATAATTTTCATCTACTGATTTATCCTTGATCGTCAGATGGCAAAGTATACAAGTGTCTTGTAGTTCAAATGATTTTAACGCATCAGCCAAATCATCCAATGAATCAACTTCTTCAGCAATTTCATAAATTATTTGCCAATTACTACATAATTGTCTTAGTCTTAATAATAATACGAAGGCAGCAATCATACTTGGTGCTGCTGCTTCCTTAGTTGTTTTTATCTCTTTTCGGAGTCTAATATTTAAATCATCAGTTTCTAATTTAATTTCATCATTCTTCTCATTATTCTTCCCTTGCTTTTTTGTATCATCTCCATCGTCATCACTATCAATGGTCAATGATTTTAACATATTTTCTTTAAATTTATCATACATTTCCTTTTCAAATTTTGAAAAATCTAATCTAATATCATGAATAAATTTTTGTTTTAAATTAAAACTATCGTCAACTTTTAAAATTTGTTTGGTCCTTCTTAACATTATAGGACGCATTAACTTACGAATGGCTATAACATCTGCTTCATTTATGTCTTTTGGATTTTTAAAACCCAAAATTAGGTGTTCTGTCGCTGCATTAGCTGTAAAATCACCAAAATAACTCAATCTAATAATTTTTAATAATGATACCAAGTCACCTATAGAATTATGAATTGGGGTACCTGTCAAACACCACCGGTTAATGGCATACAAATTTAATAAAGCTTTAGACTTTTGCGTTCCTTCATTTCTTGCTTCATGTGCTTCATCAATAATAATCCTCCAAAAGATTTGACTGTAAACGGGACTTTTCTTACGAATTCGAGGGTCATTCACTACAACTCCACCAGTCTCTGATAAAACATTCAACGTTTTATACTCATTAGCTAACGTATGAATAGAAGTTAATGCAACATCATAATCATCTAACCATTTTTTATTAGTTCCATGATATTTAAAAACTTTTAAATTTTTTGATTTTGTTTTAATTTCATTTTCCCACTGATCTAATAATCCTGGAGGAGCAATAATTAAGGTAGTCTTAACGGGTCCTTTAATATCTTGCATTGTTTCAAACTCGTGCTCAATAGGGAATTTATTCTGGGTGATTAATGATATAATTTGAATCGTTTTACCTAGTCCCATATCATCGCATAATAAACCACCTTTATGTGCCCCTTCAATTTCTTCACGTTGAAGTAAAAACCTCAATCCTAATACTTGATGTTTATATAATGGAACTGTAATATCTGGTATAATTAAATCTGAATCCTTAATGTCCAAGTTTTGACTTAAAAAATCTTCATCGTTATTTGGTATAGTAGGAAACGAATCAATCACAGTTTCCTTTTTCTGTAGTGAATTTCTGAAATCTTGGGAGTCTACATCGTCACTGCTTTTAGTCATATCCTCATGGATGCTGGTACCTCGTGTAGTAAATGAAGCACGAGAAATTTTAGCATTTGAAGGGGTAGTGATTGAAATTGCTTCTTCTGAAGGTTTTTTATGTTTATTTAAGCTACCATAATCCTCCGATTTGAACGTACTTTTAAATTTTGCACCCTTAGTTATGGCTAATTTTGAAAATTGGGAAAGTGTGGACAATAAATCCGATTCAGTATTATCGGCATTAGTATTATTACTTGGTAATGGTGAGGAAATATACGATGATTCAGTCTTGGAGGGTTGGTGATCGATTGGCTCTTCCAGTTTGAGCTTCCCTTTTTTCTTTAGTTTATTGTGACGTCCCAATTGAAATACATTCTGTGGACTATAATCACTCATGATATAATAAATGGTATCGCGAAAGAGCCAGAAAAGTAATGAGGATAGCATATAAATTAATATTACAATAAGTTTTCAAATAACGCAGTACAGCATATAGTTAGTATTACAACAAATATTCAACATCCCACCGTATTGCATTTAATTAGTGACGCCATTGATTCCACCATTCTCTTTAATATTTTCGACATCAGTAGCTTCGTTAACGGTACCATTGTGAAGTTCGTTATTAGTTACTTCACCATTAATTTTATCTCTCGTTTCGTATTGTACATCAGTAGGTTTAGTTGCATCATTAGCTTGACCATTTTCAACTTGTTTAGGTTGATTATCATGATCTGATACTGGGATTTGATGGTCATCAGATTGTGATGGATGATGTTGATCAGTTGGATAAGGCAATTGACCACCAAATGCATAATCTTGAGATTGAGAAGGTTGAATAGGATTAACATAAAAATACCCTGGTTGCTGTTGGGCAATTGGTGGAGGTGATGAACTGGTAAACTGATGTTGAGGTTGTGGTTGAGGACTAGCTGGGAAATATTGGGGTTGGGGTCCTTGATTTTGTGGTTGTTGGGTTATCGTGTAATACTGTTGCTGAATGGGATCATAAAATTGTTGAACTTGTTGACCATTATTCATATAATATCCTGGTACCAAGTTTGATGGTAACACCATTGGTACTTGTCCATTTTGATTTTGATTTACTCCATAAGATGGTTGGGATGGTTGATTTGAAGGTGGTTGTGATTGAACCGATGACTGTGGTTGTAAGTAATTCATTGTCATAGGTTGAGGAGTTGGTTGTTGAATATTATTTGGATTATATTGTGCTGTTGGTTCACTTTGAGGAGTTTGAAGGGGAACATCTTTAGTAATATCATGAGATTCCACGGGTGTTATAATAGTACCATCAGAATTAATTAAATGATTTAATCTTGGACTGGTTGGGTTTTTGTTGGAGAATGTTGATACTGATCTATTAGTATTTGATACCGCTGATTTTTTTGACTGATTAGTATCCATCGTTCTTAAATGATTACCATTATAATTATTATTAATGGTACTATTTGATAAAATACTGGACGTTCTTGAAGTTTTCATCACTAAATTGGGATTTAAATGAGTATCTAATTTTAATTTCTTATTAACAAACCTCGATCTTGATGATGGGTTTGGTAATGATGTCAAGGTTTTAATATCATCATACCAATCTTTCATGGTTTCATAATTATCAGCTCTAAATACCCAATTTTGGTTTCTATGCATTAAACCGTTTGTCAGTTTTGACGTCAATATAAACTTATAAGTACCATTATTTTTACCATCATCTTTTGAACGCTCACTAACTTGGCAACTATCCAACAGTATTGATAAAATTGGGACTTGATCCTTTTTACGATCATTAGTTTTAAATTCATGGATGAAATTACAAGTTAAAACATACCAACCTCGGGAATAATTTTTTAAAAATTTTGATCTTCTTTCCAAATAACCTTCTCTAACGGCTATATTTAATGGAGTATTATAATTATTAATTACTAAATCATTAAATTTTCTTGATCCAAAATTTAAATCAATAAAAGTACCATTTTTAATGGAAGAATTAGAATTACCAACCGCACTCATAGAAATACTTGGTGATGGAATATTTTTAGCAATAAATGAATCCCATTCAAATGTTGGTTCCTTGGATAAAAATCCATTATTTAAATTTGGTAATAAGAAATTTGGAATGGTTGAATGTTCATCATTTAATAAATTTAAAAATGATGACAAGTAATTTTGTAATTCCATGACAATAATACTTTCTAATTTACCACCACTTTCTTGTAAATTTTGATAGGCTTGAAATAAATAATTTTCTTCTTGTAATTGTCGTTTTAATTGACGATCTAATTTAATTTTAACTAAAAATGGATCATATTTTGAAACATCAGAAGAATCATTTACGGCATTATGATTCATACTACCAAGTTCTAATTTATTCGACATTTCAATGGCTTGATAATATTGACCTAATAAATTTTTTGTCTCGGCAATTTCTTTACCTAAATTATTTTTAAAATCATTTTGTAAATTTTTAATCTCTTTAATTTTTATTAATAAATCTTTTCTCAATTCTTCTAATTTGGGAATAACCACATTATTTAATTCTTTCAAGGTTTTCGATGCATTATTAACATTTTGTTGATGAAATTTAGTTAAAATGGTGGGTAAATCTTGAATCGAACCATTACCAATGGGTAAAAAAAACCGATTTATTTCATCCACGTCAACTTCTTTATAATTATTATTACTGGAATGACCATGACCTCCATGACTACTACCATGACCTCCACTATTATTATTGGTACTACCATGATTTACTGCAATGGATTTAGCAGAGATACCAACCGCTTGTTGTAATCTAATTTGTTGACGAACAATTTCTTCTTGTACGCTAGCATATTCTCGTAAATAACTAACGATATCTTTAATAATGGCTCTCCATGCTTGAAATCGGGTAGCTAATACTTCGGTAGGATAACTATCAGCCGTGGGGAATTGATAAGGTAAAGTTACGGCTAAAGGATTAGAATGATCTTTAACAGCCATGACGAATTGGGACAGGGATTGATAAGGTTATTTAGTATTTATCACCAATTGTGTCTAAGGTATTTTTGATGATTTGGAGGATTACCAGTGTTTATCGTAATTTTATTGTTGGTATAAATCCGGTCAATCGGTATCACAATCCGATAATCTATAAATTGACCCTAACTCTAAATATAACGGGATTAGGAATGGATAGGATGTTGGTTGGTTCCACAATAACTTACTTCAATCAATTACTGGTTACTAGTAATCGATAATGTAATATAATATGTTCCCTGAGAAATTATCTCGAATTATGTCCAATTATCCAATAAACGTTAATGACGGGGGAAAATGACAATGGGAATGTTGATTTGAAGCGACGATTATAATAATAACCCTAAGGTTACTCCAATATTATATATAACAGTTCTAACTCTAACGTAGCCACTTGCTTGCACTGGCACTATAGTGAAATTTCTCAATTGACCCTTTGACCAGCGTTCGCACATTGACAGTGTCAATACCATATAGCGACCATTCAGTGTAAATTTGCGGTAGTAATTAGGAGAGTCAATATTGATTACGTTCTACAACAAGTAATTGTTAGGACGATCGGTAATTGTAGCAGGCCATAACGGTAGTAAACGACGAGGTAACGCATGTCAAATATTGAATTAATCAATGTTTCCGATGAAAGTGATGGTGACGGAGATGGCGATATTCACCTCATCGAGATCCGGCAACAGACTAATGACCTAATTAACGATACTAGTCATAAAATTACCAAGAAATTAGGGGATGTAGAATGTCCCATATGCTTTGATACCATTACCAATGCCACCGCCACCTCCTGTGGACATATATTTTGTTTAGAGTGCTTACAACAAAGTATTTCATCATCTACAGCTCGAGGTCAAACTAGACGACGGGGTGTAGGATTATGTCCTCTCTGTAGGAAACAAGTACAATTTAAAGATAGTTTAGTATTACGAATGAAGACTAATAAAAAAGTTCAACCACCCACCGACGATAGTAACGCATCATGATGGTGGATAGCATCATGACCAGTGTAATTAAATTGGCGATAAACTGGTAGGATTGTAAATAGTGTAGGTAGATAAAGATTGGGATGGGAAAGTATAGGTAATAAATGGATGCCATTAACTGTCTCTACTCATCATACCGGTGAGCCTCGATATCATTAGCTTTCTTGATCCTAATACCATTTCTTGATCTTATGGAGATACAATTATCCCACTAATCACAAAATTTCAGAATATCATGAGATGGAACGTCTTAACTAGCTCTCATAGTCAAAATTTCCTCATACCGAATAGTGCCCTATAAGATAAGGCACCTTATGCTTATCAATGGTGTGCGAGTTAAATACAAAGGGTTGTCGGCCCTTAACTTGTTATATAAAATTGATTTTTCTCGTATACCGATAATTCTGATTCCAATTGGGTAGCAACAAATTTGTCGGTATTTAAGTGACATCTCTATATTTTTCGACGTGATAAAATGTTTATTTACCTTCATAATGATGCTAAATCCATCTTACTAACACTGTATAATATTATTATCGTCGTATTTAAATTTCGCAAATTTCGCTTATAAATTATGGATTATCATGAAATCCTTATCTGGAGCTTAACACCCTGTAACACATTAATATAACATTTCTCTAGATCATCATCATCACCTGGACACCCTAGTATCACCAAGATTGGTTGAATCCCGTTGTATAGAGTATAGAGAGGGTCAGCGATAAATCATGCATGACACTAGCTATCACCAAATCCGAACCACCGTTGGATAGATATCACCGTCCTGATGTGAAATATGGTATACAATACTAATATTTACCAGCGTAACCCCTGGTATTTTGGATTATACGATTTTGTCATTAATCTAATATTTAATCATGCTTCGCACTAGCAAAAAATCTATAAATATACTAGAGTAGCTATGAGTTATAGTGCTGTACCATCTGAACCACCAGCTTATGAAAATCCTTATGAACCTAGTGTTCCAACGAGACCCGACGGTGATAATATCCCCGATGATTTTAAATATTCGGTGGATGTAGCATCCTGTGAATTGCCCGTTCGTCAAATGTTTATTCGTAAAGTATACTCCCTTTTAACGGCCCAAATATTAGCTACCGTAGTAGTAGGATTTATTATTAGATCCAATACCACGATACAAAATTGGTGTCTTAATAATTTATGGTTATTTTTTGTATCAATTGTGGCCTCCATTGGCTTTATGATTGCCACTCATATTAAGGCCAGACTGTATCCGGTTAATTTAATCTTATTATCAGGGTTTACGGTATTTGAAGCTTATGGTATTGGGTTATCCTGTTCACTTGTAGAATCAGAAATTGTTATACAAGCATTATTATTGACATTGATTGTGTTTATTGGGTTGACTATTTTTGCCTTTCAAACAAAATATGACTTTAGAAGTTGGCAAAGTGTTGCTTCTATGGGGATTTGGTTTTTAATTGGTTGGGGGTTCCTCTTTATGTTTTTCCCCCAATCTAAAATGGCTAATTTAATTTATAGTGGTATAGGAGCTATCATATTTTCCATTTATATCATTATTGATACCCAGGAAATTATGAAATCTTGTCATTTAGATGATGAAATCCCCGCTACGATTAAATTATATTTAGATATTATTAATTTATTCTTGTTTATTTTAAGAATTTTAAACAATAGGAATGAAAATTAATAATTAACCCAGAGTAATAACCACTGATTGGAGATGTAATAGTTCTGATGTGATTATAGGAAATTTATTAATCCTATATAATTTATATACGTATGTGCAACTATCATTAAAATGTCGGTGAAAAAACCTCTGTAAAAACTTGGTGAACCCTAATTTCCAAAATCATAAATATAATCCTTCAAGATTCTCTTCAACTTTATTCTTCAATACTCTTTCCTTAGCTTGTTTAAAATCTTCCGCCGTAACTTGCATTCTTCTTTCTCTCAATGCTAATAAACCAGCTTCAGTACACATAGCTTTTATATCAGCACCCGATAAATCATCTTTGGAAGTTACCAATTCTTCTAAATTAACATCTTTATTTAAACTCATTTTAGAAGTATGAATGGTTAAAATTTTCTTTTTGGTATTCAGATCAGGATTTTCAAATAAAATTTTACGATCAATTCTACCCGGTCTAATCAAGGCCGGATCTAATGATTCAATCTTATTAGTGGCCATTATAACTTTAATATCTCCTCTATCATCAAACCCATCCAATTGATTCAATAATTCCAACATAGTTCTTTGAATTTCTCTTTCACCTCCTGATGATGATTCGTATCTTTTACTACCAATAGCATCAATTTCATCGATAAACACAATTGAAGGAGCATGATCAGCTGCAACTTGGAAAATTTGTCTACATAATCTTGGACCATCACCTAAATATTTTTGAATTAATTCAGAACCCACAATTCTTAAAAATGTAGCACTAGTTTGATTAGCCACGGCTTTAGCCAACAAGGTTTTACCAGTACCTGGGGCACCATATAATATAACACCTTTAGGAGGTTTAATCCCCATTTCTTCATATAATTCGGGATGAGTTAATGGTAATTCAACGGCTTCCTTAATTTCTTGAATTTGGGATTCTAACCCACCAATATCAGCATACGATTCTGTTGGTGATTTATCCAACTTCATTACTGATACCATAGGATCGGCATCATCTTGTAATACTCCTACCACCGCTACGGTTTTATGATGTAATAATACGGTACACCCCGGTTCCAATAATCCTTTATCAACAAATGACATAATGGAAACGTAATATTCTGAACCGGCCGTACTGGAAACGATGGCATGATCATCATCAATAATTTCTTCCAACGTTCCCACTGACATGGGATAACCTCTTAATTCATCCAAATTTTCACGTTCTTCAATTTGTTTAGCTTCAGTAGGTTGAAACGCTTCTTGATTGGTAACGAATTCTTCTTCCAATAATAAATGATCTTTAATTCGTTCCAATTTTAACAATTTTAATCTACATCTAGTACTAGGATATACACTAGGTAACTTAACCGCCGTATCAGGACCTTTTCTTCTCTTCTTACCGAATTTAGATTCTACGGGTGGTTCATATTTTGGCTTTTCTTTCTTCTTATCATCTTTCTTCTTACCAAAATTATCGCCTCCTGGCATTCCTGATGGTGCTTGACCCTAGAAAAAACGTTAGTATATGATTCTTCAAGGTTCTATCATCCCATTCATATCATAATTGCCATGATACTTCGGCATAACGCCATAATATAACGTACCATGATTAACAATATCGATCAACTGTTTAATCGCCACCGACGTAGTTTCGCAGTGCGGTACTACATCTTCCTCCCAGCACGTGACCAATATCCCGGTTTAGCTTGAAAAACCTTTATATACTGCTAGAGATGATTAGCAGGATACGTATATTGCTAATAAACCGGAACCACCCTACATAAACATAATATCAGGAATTTCACCGGAGATTTTAGCCCGATTGGGGCCCTAATAAGCTATATATACCGTATTGGTAAATTCGCCATGAAGGGACGATTATAATTTAATATCAACGTCAGCATGGTCAGAAAGCTTGTCAACAATCTTACGTAAATCAGCACCAATAACCCCATCGATATTTTTACCATCTTTGAAGTATAAAAGGGTAGGCATGGCGGAAATATTGTTGGATCTGGCAATTTCTTGTTGTTGATCCACATCAACTCTAGCAAATGATACTTGGGGGATTTTGTCGGATAATTGATTAATAAATGGCTCAATAGCTTTACAAGGACCACACCAAGTGGCATAAAAATCAACTAATGTCACTTTATCATTACTAATTAACGTCTTGAATTGATCAACCGATTCAATTTCTTGCACTTGGTTAAGTCTGAAACTTTGACTAAAGTATCTTGGGGTATTCAAGCTTCTTAAGCTATTAATTGTGGTAGTTAATGGTTTACTATACTTGAACATTATGAACTGTTGCTTTGTATTATATTGGTATATGACAAATCTGAGATTTTCTCACGGTTGGCCATATACTGAATATATGAGCAATGATGGCACGATGGTGGGATATCATTTTATCATAGTTATGGTGATATTGGTATCATTTGATAGGGAACGCTTGGATATAGTTATCCTAGCAACTTTGCCACGATTTAAACTCTAGTTGCCGTACCTACGGGCAAAAATGGTGCCAGAATTTCAACCATGGTTAATCGGTAATGAACGATATTTCACCCTCTAATATTTGACAGGTCCAACTGCCATATTCTATACTCTTCCATTGACGTAATTTACTATCCATAATATCAACCATAATGTAATACTACCCAAATATCATCCCCCATAGTTAAGAGTCGTGTAATAAAATCTCAACTCATCTCGTTTTGTGCAAAAACAAAAAATTATCAAATTTTCCAATTATAGAATGGGTTCAAAAATTAGAGGTAAAAGGTCGATTGAAGCCACTGAAGGTGGTAATAAAAAGGCCAAGGTGATTAAAAAGGTTGAAAGTGAAAGTGAGGTAGAAGAAAGCTCCGATGAAGAAATGTCCGAAGTTTCCCAACCATCAGAAGGCGATGAGATGGATCAAAGTCAAGATGAGTTAGACCAAAGTGATGAAGAGGACGAATTGGATCAAAGTGAAGACGATGAGTTAGATAATGACGAAGAAGATAACGAAGAAGATAATGACGATAATGATAAAGAAAATTCTGCTGACCCAAATAAAAAATCTTCTAAAGAACAACATGCTGAACAACGTAAATTATTAGCCGAACGTAAATTAAAGAGGAAATCAGGGGTGGAAGTTAAAGAAATTAAAGGATTATGGGAAAGATTAAGAGTTAATAAACCACCACCTCCTAAACAAGTAAGAGACAAATTAGCTAATGAAATATGGGAATTATCCAAAGATGTTATATTAGATTTAGTTATGAAACATGATGCCTCAAGAGTTGTACAAACCTTGATTAAATATTCCTCCAAGGAAAGAAGAGATTTAATTGTTAAAGCATTAAAGGGTAATTTCTATCAATTAGCCACATCATCCTATGGTAAATATTTATTAATTAAAATCTTACATTATGGATCCAAGGATTCTAGAAAATTAGTCGTTGATGAATTACATGGTAAATTAAGAAAATTAATGAGACATAGAGAAGGGGCCTATGTGGTTGAAGATTTATTTGTGTTATATTCTACTAGTGAACAAAGACAACAAATGATTAGAGAATTTTGGGGGGCTGAATACGCCGTTTTTAAAGATTCTGGTAAAGATAAAACGGTGTTGGATATCGTTAATGAACTGAGTGAAAAGAAACAATTAATCATGACCAATTTAAATGGTACTATTACTGCGTCGGTTGAAAAAGGTTCAACTGGATTCCAAATTTTACATGCTGCTATGAAAGAATATATAACAATTTTATCATCCGACATCGACCAATATGAATCACAAATTAGAGAATTTCAAGAATTATTAGGTGATCAATTTGCTGAATTGGTTCATACTTCTGAAGGGTCAGAAGTTGCTTGTTTATTAATTGCCATGGCTAATGCTAAAGAACGTAAAACGATTTTGAAAACTTTAAAACCTCACAGTAAAGATTTAATTAAAAATGAATATGGTAACTTAGTTTTAATTACGCTTTTTATGACGGTGGATGATACTGTTTCATTAAATAAAACTTTTGATAATGAATTATTTACCCCGGAATTATTACCCGAAATTATTGGTGGTAAATTTAGTAGAAGACCTTTATTATATTTATTAAAAGGATTAGATGGTAAATATTTCAACCCATTAGTCAAAAAAGATTTAGTTAAATATGAATCCGTGGCTTATGCAAAAACTTCGAAAAAACCCCAAGAACAAAGAAGACTAGAATTAGAAAAAAAATCATTGCCAAAAATTTACAAAAATTTAATGGAATCATTTAAAAATGAAAATACTGCCATCGATAAAATTTTATCGTCAAATATTGCTGCTCAATCATTAACTGAATTGATTTTAACTAAAATTGATAGTGAAGAAATAAATAATGAATTAAGACCAAAATTAGTTGACGAAATATTTAATGCGGTTATAAAAGGTGATGTGTTAGAAGATTTCCATTTAATTAATAAAGTTCCATTTATTTCAAGATCAATTAAATCATTAATCCATGGGAATGAATTTCAATTTAATCAAGAAAAGAAAAAATTAGTAAAAGTTGAAGATGCTGAAATTAATGGTATCGGTAAAGATTTCGCTTTAAGGGTTATGAATGAAATATTATCAAACGGTAAATTGTCTGATTGGTGTTCTGGTCAAGGTTCATTTATTATTGTTGCAATTTATGAAGTGTTAGATGCTCTGAATGATTCAAAGAACTTCAAAGAATTAAAATCTAATTTAAAAAAGATAAAGAAAGATTTATCTCAAGATAAAGACAATAAAGGTGCTAAAATCTTATTAAATCTTATTAATTAATCGTGTATTTATATATAAATTTTGGAAAATAAACCAGCTTTTCTTTAGTTTTATAACTCCATGACTTAAAGATCATCACTCTCATAATATTCATCGTCATCGTCATCATCATCTTCTTCACTTTCTTCAAAAACTTGATCTTCATCATATTCTTCTACACTGTCTAGATCAGATGCATCATCATCAGTATTATAGGATTGTACATTATTGGTATTTTCTTCATCATCTTCTACATCAGAACCTCCCTTTGCTGTGTTATCGCTATCTTCTTCAACTTCTTCATACTCAACCAAAATAGCATAGGTATCGATATCATCGGCATCGTCACCATACTTTTTGAACCACTCAAGTTTTTTACCACAACGAAGGCAACCATCAAAACTATCAAATGAATCAACTGCATTGAAAAGTGATGCTATACATACATAACAATATAGGTGACCACAATTTGTTTTATGAGGATTAGTGACATTACATGATACTGAGCCAATTTTTTTCTCTCCAGCTAATAGAGCCCTCTCTTTATTATGAAAACAAATAGCACATTGGGATCTGGGCAAATTAAAGTATGGACTAATGGGTTGATTATCAGATTTTTTATAAGGCATTAATAGTTTTTTAGACATTCTCCTTAATTTTTTCAACTGCAATAAAGGTAAAATAAACACTAAAAACTCAGTCATGACATTCCACACTAATTGACGATTTTGAAATTCAAAATTAACATTATCACCATTAAATCTAAGCAAATCAGTAACTATAGGAGTTAATGATATTCCCAAGATTCTATGAATTAATGAGGGATATCTACCACTAATTAAAAATAAAATAAAATTTAATAGATTTAAAATCTTAAAACTGTTGTTAATTTTCGTTAATATAAAATCTTTATTACGGAATAGAAACGTTTTAATGGAGTTTAAAATCTTGAAATTTGATGACCTTTCCTCCGATCCTGGTTCATGGGAAGCGTATAAGTAAGATTCAAATTTACTATATAAATAATCACCAATGATAAACCCCAATAATAATGACCTTTTAGTAATGCCAATTTTCTTATTATTTCTAAAGTTGACTAATTTTAGGTTTTGTAAGGAAAGACCATATGATGAACCATGTTTCCAGGTTGTTAATCGAAATATTAATGCATTTAAAATTAAGTCCCATAGCTCGGGATGTTGGTCATAAGTCCACCATTGAGTGTTATGCAAGCTGAAAATTGACGAAAGATTCTGTTTTAAAAGTGACAATAATTCTGAATCCAATATGGTGGCATCCAACTGTGCTACTCTTGGTGAAGGATACGATATTGGTATCATATTAGCTTTCTATAATAATTCACAGGATTACTATCAATTGTGTCTCCACATTAAATTTTATCACTGCGAAACACTATATAGTAGAAACCGAGACTCAATGGCACAATATATATATTAAACATGGCAGAATGTATACATTAAGATTATTCCAAAATCGTAATGATTTCAGATGCCAATTCATCGACCAATAATGAACTCTTTCGAGATTCCAAGGACGTTAAAATTGATTTAATACTAGTAAAACTATCAACCAGTAAATTTAAATGGTTGGAATTAATTAATAAACTCTTTAATATTCTTAATATCGTTAATTGTACCACGGAGTTTTTCAAATTTACTTTTAATTTTTGAATAATATTATCAATTATACTATCTTTAATAAAGAATTGGCAGATGGAAGGATTTACGTTGACTAATTTGTGATAATTATCTAATGCCAGTTCTAAGTTTGATACTTTATTTAGTATAAATCCCGAGGTTAAACAATTGATGGCTTTAGGTGAATTTAAAATTACGTTGACATGGTCATGTTTATACCAATTTAATATTGAATCCAAAGAATTGGCCTGCCAATAAGGATCAATTAATAAATTGAGATAAACATCTAAAATATTGTGCTTTACTAAATTATTTCTAACAAATTTATTACAATACACCAATTCACATAAAATTGGTAAAATAAATTGCCTAAATGGTAAATTAATTTTTGATAAATCTCTTAAATATGGTACAGCATCTAATTTAACTAATTCAATTTCTTTGGAATGGTTTAAATAACAATAATTGTAAAGTATTGGACAAATAATATTAATGAATTCCTTATAATGTTTAGTTGATGGTAAATGGTCTTTAATCAATAGGACTAAAAATTCTAATATATCAGCTGATTGGAGATGTTTTAATATTTCCAGAACACACGACATTGATTTTATAAATTTCAAAATCGTTAATTGATGATTACTGGATAATTTTGGGTATGATTTTAATAATAATTTAAATAAATCACTACTTGAAATATTAATTCTTACTTTAACCTCCAGTTGTCCAAAAAATTTAATAATTGAAATAATTTCATCGATAGCACCGGAATATTTATCATTATTATCATTAGTTTTGGTTAATCGATTCAATAATACAACATACCAAAATATAACCCCATAATGTGATAATTTTCTACAAATATTAGATTTTGAACCAGATAAATCTTTGGTCAATATAATATGAATTAAATTGATTGAAGTAATCGAAAATTGAGGATTAATATCAAAATCTTCTTCAGCAAATTTGGATAATACTCTTAAACCTCCACACGATATAAACATTGTGAGGGCTCTATCACTTTTGGAAAATAATCGAATGAATTTAACCACTTGTAATTTGATAGCCTCATCATATTTATTACTTCTAAATTGGGTTATAATTGGAATACCACCCAATAAACAAAAATTTTCAAACTGGTTTAAATTTTTTTCAAAAATATAATTTAACGTGACAATAGAATAATACCATAATTTTGGAATAATTGGTAAGTCATTGGAATTTTCTAGTAATTCAAAAAATGAAACAATTCCGTGGTCTCTAATTAATACATCATGCAGAACTGGGTACTTTTTAACTAAATGGGCAATCTTACCAGTGATTTTAACCAATGAATTAAGTACTTCTTCATTACCACTGGCACTTAGATCAACACGTTTCGAAAATTTGGTTATTAAAAATTCCATCTTACTTTGAATCTCTAATTCATTAGTGTCAAAATTATCAATTTCAATGTTTAAAAAGGGGTCATCAGTAACTTCAAACGAATCATTCGTCTCAAGTTTGATCTTGTAATCTTGATTATTTGGTTTAGTTCCATTATTTATGATGAAATCATCAATGTGCTCTTCTTCAATACCTTCTGAAAATTTATTTAATTTTTCAGCTTTACTCAACAGGCTAATATCTTCTTTAACCGTACCACCATTCGAAGGTGATATAATATTATGGTTTAGGTTATTACCATTCGTGGGATTATGTATTTTAATTTCACTGAAATCTTTTTCCCAGTCTTCTTCATAATTTTCACTATAGATATTGATGTTATTCGGCGATGTCAATTCTTGAACCACATGGTTCTTATGTTCCCTTTTTTGGGTTATTTCTTGATTTAACCATTTATGTTTTAATAATAATTTAGCAGTCTTTCGTAAACTTGGTTGTTTTTGGAAACATTCCAATAAAAAATCTTTAGCCATTAATGAAATATTTTTAGGCAAGGGAGGATAATCATCAGTACCAATAGCATGTAATGTTGCCATAGGATTTAAATCATGATATGGAGGATTGGTAGTAAATAGTTCAATGATTGTGGCCCCCAATGACCAAATATCTGATGCCGTACAGAGACCTTCACCACCTAGAATGGTTTCTGGTGCCATCCAATTTGGAGTCCCCACCACCGATTGATGTTGATCCGTCACTTTAGTGGCAACTCCAAAATCTGCCAACTTAATTTCTCCAGTTTCAGTAATTAATACATTAGCGGCTTTAACATCTCTATGAACCACCCCTTGTTCATGTAAATAACTCAAACCATTTAAAATCAGTTTGACAAACAGTATAATATTAGATTCTGACAACCCACGATTTTTACGTTTATATAATTGTCTCAAGGAACCACCAGCACAAAATTCTAAAAACACGTTCAACGATGACGACGTCTTTACAAATCCATGATATTTGACAATATTGGGATGTTTTAAAATTTTCAATAAATCGATTTCTCCCATTAAGGCTTGAACATCTTGATATTTTTCCAATAAAATTTGTTTAATGGCCACTATTTGATTAGTTTTTAGATTAATTCCTTTATAAACGTTGGCAAATGCCCCCCTACCAACCATTTCTTCAAATTGAAAATTTTCCAAGGCATTGGTCAGTCTAATACCAGGTTTTTTTTCCACTCGTTGTGCTGGAGTCAATGAAACTTTAACGGAAGGGTTTCTCATATGTCGATGTATCGGTGTGGAGGATGAAGTGACTTCCGGTGATACCACCGTAACATTTTTCTTCAGGCCTCTATTTTTTGGAATCGTTATTCGATCAGGAGTATTTAAACCATGGGTAATTTTTTTATTGGGAGGTTTAAACGGTATATTTTCATCATTATCCGTCAAGATTTCTCGGATGGGATATATATTACTGGTACCACTACTTGATGATGACGATGGTCCCCCATTCATTCGTATTTCATTTTGATGCCGTATATCATTTAGTTTATGCTGTATCTTTTTAACAAATGGAGATTCTTGGGAATGAGTGTTAGATATTGATATGGCCGATGCCTGAGAAAATTTAGAATACGATAAATCCAACTCGTCATTATCGTCAAGTTCAAAATCTTGATCTTTGGCCGTTTCTTTATATTTACTAAGGGTTCGTTGCTTTTCTGTCAGTCTTAGACTTTCTTGACTTAGTTCATTCATATTATCATATCTTTATCCACAATTCCGCTAATGATGTTTGTTTACTCGATCGCGCATTTTGTCTGACACGGTTATAAGATCAGACTTAATACCAGACGTAATACAGATTCTGATGGTAGAGAGGTAAAGCGATACCATAAAAACAACGTATATACAACCTACACAATAACGATTATTTCTCGGGATCGGCCAATTTAGTAATTAATTTCCCATTCTTCTTTTGACCATTAAATAATTTATTTAACGTGACTGGAATATCTTCCAAAGCATTGGGATCGTTAGATAAATCGGTAATTTCTACTTGATTAGCTTCATATTTAATATAACCACGCTTTACCCACCACCACATATAAAAAATGGCCATGGTTGCTTGTCTAATGAAATCAATCACAAGAAGACCCTTGACGTTTAATCGTTTAATGGTGATTAAACCCCAATTATCAACCTTTGATTTTTCACTATCATTATAACCAGCAACTGAACCACAGGCAAGGACAGTACCGTGATTTTTAAGGACAAGAAACATTTGACTTAAAATTTCACCACCAACTCCATCAAAATAAACATCACATTGTTTATCTTCCCCTAAAGCTTGTTTCATATTTTCAAGGAAATTAGGTTTTTTATAATCAACACATTCATCAGCCCCTAAAGATTTAACATAATCACATTTTTCGGGACCACCAGCAATTCCAATGACTTTGTTAGCACCAATAACTTTTTTAGCAATTTGCACCACCATAGAACCAGTAGCACCAGCAGCACCTGATACCACCAACACATCAGATTTCTTTAATTGGATCACTTTAAACATTGAGTAGTAGGCAGTTAAACCGGTACCACCAATAATATCCACATAAGCATGTAACGGGAATCCAAGGAAATCAATAACTTTGGTGAAAATCAGGGAACCAGGAATAATTACATTATCCCCCCAATTAGTTATACAAGCAGCAAGGTCACCGGGTTTATAGCGACTATCATTAGATTTTAACACTTGCACTACACCATAACTTCTCATGGGTTCATTTTCTCTAATTGGCTTGACATATAATGCTTCTTCTGGTATATCTTTCTGAATCCAAATTCTTTGTGTAGGATCATTGGAAAGAATTAAATTTTTAACCAATACTTCCCCAGTTTCTAATTCACGAAGTGGTTCTTTAACTTTTTTAAATGTGGAATCTGGTTGACCAAATGTGGTGTCAATGGCAGCAGTTGGGGATTTATTAACATATAACGTGGTAGTATGATCAGGAATAGTTAAAGTCATATTAGTTATTGACGATATTAATTATTATTCGTTATAGCAAATAATTAAGGTGGATTGGGACCAATTTATAATAATTGCTAGTCAATTGCTTATATAATCAACGATAAACCTGCGCAAACTTAAGATGGGCTGCAAAAGACGACAATAGATAAAGCATTAATCAAAACATTCACAGAGAAGATGAAGTAGCGAAACTTTGACCATTAGGTTAAATGACAATCATTATATTAACCTGGTTCATCTTGTATATGATAGTAGCTTACTGTTAATTAGTCTTGTTCATGAACTATCACATGGATTAATGTCCCCTCCTAATCAGCATTGCAAGATGTATACTCTATTGCTTACTAAGAGTCATTAAAAAGGTTCGATGGGATTCTGATGGAAGTGAAAGGCTTAAAAAAACATATTTCCGATGTCATATCGGCATTAAACCCAAGATTTACTTGAGGCATTTGAGATTCTACGGGAAGCGGAGATGCGATGGTCCGCATATTCGGTAAAACAATGTGAACGGTTGCAAAACAGGTTAACGGTTGCAATCGTGGTAACTATGAGGAGATCAAAACTTAATTGTACCACGGTATATACAGCGATGTACGGACTATGAATTACCCACTGCCGTATGATTGACAATTTCAATAGTATAGAGTTGAAGAACTATCGTACAGGAACTTTTGATATATTAAAAGACTCTTACAACTTTTCAGGATCAGCTAACTTGGTAATTAATTTTCCAGCTTTCTTTTCACCATTAAACAACATATTTAAAATTTTTGGAAACAGTTTAAATGGTTCAGGGTCGGTTGAAACATCAACTAAATGAATGGTATCTTTATCAGTTTTAATTTTACCTTGTTGCACGTAAGAAATAATGGCTTTAATACCTTCTTGGAATTTTGCTGCAAAATCTAATACGATGAAACCTTTAACGTTTAATCTTCTAACAGTAATTAAACCCCAATTTTTGACATTTGACTTTTCACTGTCATTATAACCTGCAACCGAACCACAAGCAATGATAGTACCAAGTTGTTTCGTTAAAAGAAACATTTGATCTAAGATTTCACCACCTACTCCATCGAAATAAACGTCACAATGTTTATCTTCACCTAAAGCTTGTTTCATATTTTCAAAGAAGTTAGGTTTTTTATAATCAACACATTCATCAGCCCCTAAAGATTTAACATAATCACATTTTTCGGGGCCACCAGCAATTCCAATAACTTTTTTAGCACCAATTACGTTTTTAGCAATTTGGACTACCATAGAACCAGTAGCACCAGCAGCACCTGAGACAACCAAAACATTGTCCTTGGTTAATTTAAAAACTTCAAACATAGCAAAGTATGCAGTTAATCCAGTACCACCAATATAATCCAAATAGGCAGTCAAAGGTAATGGGATAGATGTGTCGATTTTAATTTTATATGATGAAGCAGGAGCCACAACATAATCCCCCCAACATGTTGTACCCATGTAAATTTCACCTACTTTATGATCTTCGGACTTTGATTGTACAATTTGAACAAGGGCAAATGATCTCATGATACCATTTTCTCTAATTGGCTCAACGTACATACCTTCCTTATTGATATTTTTTTGAATCCAAGCTCTTTGACTTGGATCATTGGAAAATAACAAGTTTTTAACTAAAACTTCGCCGGTTTTAAGTTGATCGATGGGTTTGGTGATGATTTTAAATGTTGAATCTTCTTGACCAAAAGATTCATTGATTTGTTTGGTTGGGCATTCATCAACCGCAACTAATGTACTTTCAGTTGGTAAACCCATGTTCAATATGTTGTTTTATCGATTGTAATATAGCCCTAGCAATAAAAGTTGAAGTTTCTTTTGCTGCGGGATCCTCTCACTATTTAACAGATTTTTGCAGCACTTTTCACTTAGAAAAGGGAATTGTAATATATATATTATTGGTGGAATCGGAGATACCGTCTATTTTCCTATAGAAGTAAAAATCCGTCTGAGTAAGTGTATTAATTCAAGCTGTAACAGCGGAAATGTAAAAATAGTTTGGTGACGGAAATTGGTAACTAAAACGTCTATCCTCGGACATCATTTAGTCCGCATGCCGCTTATAAATGAGGTTTGCATCGGTTATAAAATTACATATGTAAAACAATTATAATAAAAATACAACTTACAGAAATCAGTAATATCCGTATATTCAATTCTATTTTACATGATATATAAAATTTTTAGTTAATCAAACTTACTCATTTTGTTTATAACTTTCTTGATTCCAGCTTAATAGTCTAACATCACCGGTTTTTCTTGGTTTAATAAGATTAACAATTAACAAAGCAATGGCTAATAGGAAGCAAACACCACCACCAACCATCCAACTTATACCCAAGAAATCATTTTTACCACCCATGACCGATCTTTGCGAGAAGTAAATATATTTACCACCCTTAAATGGTAAAACAGGGAAGTGTAAACCAATATTAATTTGATAGGTACCAGCTTTTATAGCATCATCATCATTACGTAAAACTAACTTATTAAAGGTTGGTAAACCGGCAGGGTGCATCCAATTTTGGAATTCTTCCCAGGTTTCAATATTTGGCATATTTGTTTCATTATAACCATTTGGAAATTGTTTATACCAATTTGGTGGAGGAACCACATCTTCAGGAGAATATTTTGTTTTTTTAAATCTATTTTTATCGGCCTTCCAAGCAATACCTTTACTTGTCATTTCATAATCATCATTAGTTCCATTAACCCCAATTAAAGTATTCGAATAAGTATCATTAAATAAACTATTAGCGATTAACCCACATGGATAAATAATCTTACCATTTTCATCAGTGGACATAGGTTGACAATTTTGACCAGCAGTGTCCTTAACAGTGCTTTTACTGGCTGCTTTACCTAAAATTTGATCTTCACTATATGATTTAACATATCTACGATGATTAGCATAGAACTTTTCTAATCTATAAAATAAATAAATAGGAGCCTTTATATCCTCAGCTAAATTGAATTGAATTTGACAAACATTTCTCTCGTCTTCAAATGGTTGGGATTCATCGGTTGATAATCTCCATTGAGGTTTTTGATAGCTACTATTCTTTAAATGATATTGTAAATATTCTTGTGGAATTTCTGTCCAAGTATTTTCATTAGCTAATAATTCACAATGACTATAATCAATTGCAAAATCTTGAATTCTAAAGGATGCTAACCACATGGCGGCTCCTAATGGAACAAATATAACAGCAATAACAATTAATAATGGTATAACTGTCTTGGCAGTGAAAACTGGATTATACGCTTTTAATCGTTGTTGTCTGAAAGCATTATTACCTGGTCTTCTGGATTTTTCTTTAGGCTTTTCAACGATATCATCTAAATCTGAATCACTAGAATATCCATCATTTATAGGTACATCTTCAACTGGTTCATGTTCTGGATGGGAAATAGATTGGTTTCCAGCAGCATCCACAGACTGACTAACCCCTTGATTTATATTAGAATTTGAATCGGAATACTTACTACTAGATGGCATCTTTAATGTTCAATATCTCAATACTCAGGTAATTCCCACTTGATTCTTGGTGGAATTTTATCTAATATATAGGTTTTGACGGTTTTGGAAAACAGGAAATAGGAATATTAAATAAAAAAAATATTTCCGAGTTCACTTGTGATTTCAGATTAATCGTTTATTGAAACTTATAGATGTTATCCGTTAATTCAATAATATGTAATTACAACCCGTAGTTCCCTTTTTTTTCTTCACTTGAACAGTGCGTATATTGGATATGTCGCGGCGTGCGAATATTTTTAGAATGTCTCACCATGGTTTGGCTGCAAAGTTGTAGTAGTTCAAGGTCATATATTGGGCATGGTTAACCAGAAAAATGGACAGACATAATGTAGGTCTAATAATACAACCGTGATAAAGTTAAACCCCTTTTTCCCAGATGAAAATGTGCAACGTAAAGAAATAACATGGTTTTATGACTAATTTTGTTCATTTTTAATCAGGAAAAGAAATCAACCTCTAATTCCCATCATGAATAATCCATTGGATATCTTCTCTAGATATTAATCTAGGTTTATTATCAATGTAATTCCATTTTATGACGGGCCGGGTAATGGAGATTTCATGGAAGGTCGTGTCACACCAGATAAGAAGCGAAAAATTTTTTTGAGACTCATTTTGAAAGATTATAGGATCACTTGAAGCTTTTATAATTCATTGCATATTTCTTGTTTCCACTAAAGAGTATATATATAGATAAAGGGAAATGGCTGACGCTGCAGAAAAAAACATTGAAGTTTGGAAGATTAAAAAGTTAATCAAAGCTTTAGAAGCTGCCAGAGGTAATGGTACCTCTATGATTTCATTAATTATACCACCAAAGGGTCAAATTTCATTAATTCAAAAAATGTTAACTGAAGAATATGGTACCGCATCCAATATTAAATCCCGTGTTAACAGATTATCAGTTTTATCCGCTATTACTTCTACTCAACAAAAATTAAAATTATATAATTCCGTTCCAAAAAATGGTTTAGTTGTTTATTGTGGTGATGTTATTACTGATGAAGGTAAAGAAAAGAAATTAAATATTGATTTTGAACCATTCAAACCAATTAATACCTCATTATATTTATGTGATAACAAATTTCATGTTGAAGCATTAAGTGAATTATTAGAAGATGATGATAGATTTGGGTTTATTATTATGGATGGTAATGGTGCATTATTTGGTGCCGTTACTGGTAATAATAGAGAAATTTTACATAAATTCACGGTTGATTTACCTAAAAAGCATGGTAGAGGTGGTCAATCTGCGGTTCGTTTTAGTAGATTAAGAGAAGAAAAAAGACACAATTATGTTAGAAAAGTCGCTGAAGTTGCGGTACAAAATTTTATTACTGCTGATAAAGTTAACGTTAAGGGTTTAATTTTAGCTGGTTCTGCCGATTTCAAAACTGAATTATCCAAATCTGATTTATTCGATATGAGATTACAAGCTAAAGTTATTAAAATTGTTGATATTTCATACGGTGGTGAAAATGGGTTTAATCAAGCCATTGAATTATCCGCTGAAACTTTAGCTAATGTCAAATTTGTCCAAGAAAAGAAATTATTAAATGACTACTTTGATGAAATTTCCCAAGATACTGGTAAATTTTGTTATGGTATTGAAGATACGTTAAAAGCTCTAGATTTAGGTGCTTGTGAAATTGTCATCGTTTATGAAAATTTAAATATAATTAGATATACTTTGAAAAACTCCGAAGGTGAAGATGTTGTGGTTCACGCTAATCCTGAATTACCTGATAAATCTTACATGTTAGATAAAGCTACCGGTGCTGAAATGGAAATTGCTAAAGAAGAAACTTTCTTAGAATGGTTAGCTGAAAATTACAAGAGTTTTGGTGCCAATTTAGAATTCGTTACTGATAGATCATCAGAAGGTGCACAATTCGTTCAAGGTTTCGGTGGTATCGGGGCCATGTTAAGATATAAAGTTAATTTTGAACAATTGGTTGATGAATCCGATGAAGATGAATATTATGATGATGACGATGATGATTTTATTTAGATAAAATTATATGCATAAGTTACATAGATTTTCTGTATATTAATAAATTTTCTACTTTAGTTATTTCTTAGTTTGCCTTTTGGTATTGTTTTTATTATTCCTATTATTCTTATTATTCTTATTATTTTTAGTAACTTTATGTTTTTCATTACTCTTGCTATTTGTATTTGCACCTTTTTTATAATGTTTACCTTGTAAGTCCTGTAATGCGTTGACATTCTCATGACCTAAAATTTCTTTATGAGTGTTACCAGTGACCATTATATGGGCCAAGTTATCCAAGCCACTTGTTAAATATGATCTTCTTGATAATTTTCTAATTGGGTTACTTAATAATTGTTTTAATTCATATCGAATTGATTTTGATTGGTCTTTGGTCAACATTTGACTTTCTTTTCTTTTCCTTTGCTTCTTAACCATATCATCTTCGAAATCTTCCAAATCAGATAAATTATCAATTCCTAAATCATCAGCAGCTTGTTTGACCCAATTATCTTCTTTTCTCGTTGACGTAGTGGATAAGGTAGCATCAGCTAATTTTGACGATAATTCCACTCTTGGTTTAATTTGATTAACAATATCCATTTCAATGGGTAATAATTTAACATCATTATGCATATTCAATTTGGATGACGAAGGGTCTTTCAGGGAGGATGCCACTAATTTTCTTAATTTTCTCAATGGTCCCGATGCTTCAGTTGGTGAACAAAACATTACTGAAACCCCTTCATTTCCAGCTCTAGCAGTTCTACCTGATCTATGAATATAAACATCGGCTGATCTGGGTAAATGATAGTGAGCTACATGGTCAATTTTTGGAATATCCAAACCTCTGGCAGCAACATCGGAAGCCACCAAGACGGAAATTTGACTATTTTCACTGGCTTCCTTAAATCTTTCTAATGACCTTAATCTTTGTTTTTGAATCATTGATGAATGAATAGCAAAGGCTGGGATATTTAAATTATTTAAGAATGGCACAAGTTTTTTAACTGTATCAATGGAATTAGCAAAAACTAAGGTAGAACCTCTATAAACCATTAAAAAGTAATACAAGTACAAATCCCTCTCGGTAGGACCACATTCCACCAAAGCTTCAGTGATTTGACCTGATACTATTTCTTTTGGATTAGCATCGATGACTAAAGGTTTCTTATCTTTAAAGTTTAATTTTTCATTCAAAAGGGTCAAAATTTCTTCATTATCAATTAATGCTGAATCAGAATTTTTTGATTTAAAATGTTTGGTACTTAATTTATGAAATAAATCTCTAGCAAAGGTAGCACTGAAAACCAAAGTTTGCCACTTCCAAGTCGATAAGTTTTTTGGTCTATGTTTTTTAAAGAGTGATAATATTCTTTCAAATTCATCAAAATGACCATCTTGTAATAATCGATCAGCTTCATCCAACACTACAATGTCGGTAGAACTTAATCTTGTAAGTAAAGTTTCTGATTTTTCAATCAATTCCAAGAAACGACCAGGAGTGGCAACTAAAATACTAGCACCATAATTTAATAATCTTTCTTGTTTTTGAATCGATAAACCTCCAGTAATACTTACCACCGCATTGTTAGCAACTGGGAAGTACTTGGAGATTCTATTTAAGTGATCGGCAACTTGATGAGCTAATTCTCTGGTTGGAACAAATATTATTCCCGTAGGTGGATTTATTATTTTATTTTTTTGATTCAATTGGTATTGTTCTAAATTACTCAAATATTTCTCCAAGATTGGGATACCGTAGGCCAAAGTTTTACCCGAACCTGTAGTGGCCTTACCTATAATATCTCTACCTTGAATTGCTAATGGTATAGTTTCCTTTTGAATGGGAGTAGGTGACGTAAAGTTTAATTTAGATAATCCAGTTAACGTGTAACTACCGACGTTTAAACCTTGCCAATGAGGTAAGTTGACATTATCATCTGGTAATCTTACATTAATAAAAGAATTTTGTCTTAATTCATCCTTTTCTGCTTGAGTTATTTCATCATCATCATTATCATCAACTTCATCAATACTGTTAGCATCATCCTTACTATCAATTTCATCATCATTTGGTAGTAGATTATCCTTATTATCCATAATTGGCTCTGAATCATCATCAAAACCAGTGAATTCTTCTTCGTCTTCTTCCTCATCTTGCTCATCGTTATCCTGGTGGTCAACGACATCGGATTTTATCTTTTTATCATCCTTGACCTTAAATTGTGCTTGACCATCAACAATTTCCACATCAACCCCTTCAATTTCTTCTAATCCAAAAAATCCTTCATAACTCTCTAAATTATCAGGAATTTCTACCGGTTTCCAGTTTAAAACTTCGGCCTTAACCACCTTAGACTCTTTTAAAAGTTGTTTCTTCAATGACATTGGCTTTTGATTACCTTTGGACTTACCTTTTGGTGTCCATTTAGGTTTACCGTTTGACTTGCCTTTGTTATTCCCTTTAGGCTTATTATTTGCCCTACCGTTAGAGGCTTTTGGTTTATATGCTTTCTTCTCCATCCTCATCACAAAATTTTTCTCACTAAAATGCTGCAAAATATCTGATATCGGGTTAGAAATGAGATGCGCATAGACTAAATCACTATTCATCGTAGCTGCAAACTATTTATACTGTTTATCTCCTGTAAACGCTGGCAATAAGTCAAACGGTCATTTATTAATGCTATTAGGTATTTAACATAGAGTTAGTATTTCCAGTGGATAAAGATAATGAAGCCCTATTAAAAATAAACTAAAACAAATTATATATTAAGTAAAATTTCTAAACACTAGTAGACATCAGCATATTTGGATCTAGCTCTTAATTTTGGACCATTCAAGTAAAATAATACTGGAATCAAAATCATCACGAGGGAAATAAATGCCAACACCGAAGAACCCCAGGCCACCGGGAATTTTACAGTTTTTAAATTATTATACAAAGCGGAACCGAAAAGGGGGAAACACCCAGCAATAAGTGATCTGAATAAATCATTTCCAGCAAATACCGAAGCCAAATACCTAGGAAACGATGCTGACAAGTATAAGAACCCTGACTGGAAGATAAAGAACCCCCCAACCGCAAAAAGGGCAGCACCTACTAAACTACCAAACCAGTGCAAATCAGGACTTACGGTCCAGCCAAAGATAAAAATACCAATAGGCATCAAAACTGACCCAACAATCATAACAGGAATAAATACTTCAGGATAAACCATGGTACCATTTAAAAGTGGTACTGTAAATTTTTTATAAACATAATAAATATATCCTGCGGCCCCTAGTATTACTCCAACCATAACACTAACAAACGTAACTCCCAGAGGTATTAAAGCAAAATGATAAACTTCACCATAAGCAATGGGGAAAGCTTCAAACCAAAGGTATAAAATAGAATACACCAAGGCAATAAAGATATTAATCAACAACACCACCGGTTCAAAAAGCGAAATTTCCACTGGTCTCCATAAAGTTTCAATAGCCAATTGTCTAGCAGTTAATCCTTGATTCTCAATTTCTCCATCACTAGTAATATTACCGTTACCAGTTAATTTCCGTAATCTTCTAGCCTTTCTG
Organism: Yamadazyma membranifaciens; assembly: GCA_030572415.1. NCBI lineage: Eukaryota > Fungi > Ascomycota > Pichiomycetes > Serinales > Debaryomycetaceae > Yamadazyma > Yamadazyma membranifaciens. The sequence goes on from JAJLZV010000004.1 coordinate 584,815, forward strand.
TATAACAAAGTTTTTTCAAATGTTTCAGGTAAAAGAAATCCTAAAAATACAAAGGCAATACCGGAGGTCATGGTGACAAACCAAAATGTCCAGTGCCAATCCCTTTTAACCACCATAATACTACCGATTAAAGGACCCAAGGCCGGTCCACAAACAGCTGAGATCGACCATAAACCAATGGCTACTGGCATATAGGGAATGGCAGTAATATCCCCCATTGACGCACCACCGGTAGCTAATGCTGGACTAGCAGCGAGTCCACTAAAAAATCTTAAGGTAGCCAACGCTGGTAAATCATTAACCAACGAAATGGGGATCTGGAAAATGAAAAAGATAAATAATGATATGATATAAATATTGGTTCTACCAAAAATGGCATTTTCACTCATGGGACTTAAAAACATCGGACCAATACCATAACCTATAACAAACATCGTCAATGGTAACGTAGCTTTAACTCTAGTGGTATGTAAATCTTCCATGATACTTTGTACCCCAGGGGTGAAAATCGCCGATGACATATAAACCACAGTAGTTAAAAAACAAATTTCAAACATAAAGATGGATTTTTGCCATAATGGCCAATTCTTTGGATTTTCAGGATCATCATCACCATCCCAAGTGACAATGATTTTATCGGTACTAGCAACCGTACTATTATCACTCGACACACTATTATTATTACCTTCCGGTAACGTTGATTTAGCTTCCTCCGTCAAGGTTGGTTTGACCTCAGCAAGATATTTATCAGGGATAATATAATCGGCGGCCTCTTCCTTATGATAAAATAATTTATGTCCTGATAAGTGGTAGGCAATTCTACCCCAGAAACTATCTCTCATAAATCGATTAATACTAGACATGGTGATGCAATTAACTAATATTATCAGTTTCAGGGGCAATCGTGGTAAATTTATAGCAAATTTGGATTACGTATATCGTATTATCGATTACTAACCATAAATATGGGGGATTATAAATAACGGAACTAGAGACGGGGGTTGATGGACCTCTACTGCAAACAATCGTCTCGGTAGGGTATAATTATCCACAATATCCTACCAGGTACTCTATACGAGACAATTTGCCACCATTTACGGCAATGTGGGATAGGTGCCACCGTAGTTTGGCCATTATCCACCAATCGTAATCCAACAATCGTGGTGAATCATTAATAATACAATTATCTCACCCTTACCTTAATGCGTTGCACCTGCGACCTGCGTAAACTGCACAGTATAATGGAAATGCAGCCTTACAGCCTCTCACGCAACGGAGGGCAAATTTACCTTCCTTGCCTTCCGTTAGCCGTATCCCACCTTGCGTGAGGCCGTAAGTTATCCCCGTAGTGGCCCATTACCCGGCCAGTGCGGGTAATGGCTGGCGATAAGCCTCTGTCATGTGCGGTATCAGGTGATAAATCCGACGATCTGTCAAATGACAGGGCTGCTAGAGAGATCTCCGAGATAGTGCTGCGGCGCAGGAGCAAGGGCTGTCAAACTTTAGGCTAGTAACGATTCAACAACATGATACTAATTAACAACATGGTAAATAATAAGATGATGGTATTATTGTTATTATCTAATATATTTTTATTAGGATGGTTATATGTCAGTAATTATCGTTATGCCCCTACGCCCAAGTTAATCAACCCCCATCCTAAAATTAATTATGAATATGAATATGTTGACCCATTCCAAGTTTATCAAGATTATCCCATTGATTTGCTTAATGCTTCAGCCATATTTAACACCGTACATGGAGCATTGAAACAAAAAGATGCTAATTTAAATCCGGTAGGGGTTAGTTTTATTCCAGCTTATATCCCTCCCAATACCAGGTTTTATCATTCTAGTGGTAGCCCTAATTTACCACCACTGTTTGAGTGGATTGCCATGCTGTCAGAGTTTAGTTATAGTTTTGCTCATTTTAATAAAGGTTCCAGGAAGCATAATGGTACCAATCATCCAGGAGGAGGACCAGGAGGACCAGGAGGACCAGATGGGCCAGAAGGAGGGCCAGGAGGACCACCACCACCTTCCAAGGACCACCAACGTAATAGTAGCTTACCATTTGAAAATGATGCTTACTTGTACACCTTCAGAACTACTAAACCTCTTGATAAATTGATATTATTGGACGGAGCATCGGCTGCTAAAACATCCCCAGAGATGGATCAACAAATGATCTTAAGCAGACAAAAAAATACTACCGAAAGGGTTCAAGAGGATATTTCATCGGAGAAAATATGCAATTGGGGTAAAAAGTTTGGATTACAGGGAATTATTAGAATGGAAATGGGGTATGAAATTATTATATGTGATTTCCATAAAGATCTTGAGTTAATTTCTAATATTACTTTGGACTTCGCCATTGAAACTATATCATTTCCTAAGCAAGAAGATATTCCAACTAATGAATTATCTAAACAACGAAATGATTTAATTGATAAATTCCGTGCCAAGTCAGCTTATGAGGTACTCAAGTCGGCTGAAGTTGTGGATAATGGAGAAGGGAGGATTAAACTTGATCTCTCCAATATGGTAACCCCGTTAAATAAAACCTATATAGATCCCAACCCTTATACAAGAAATATCAGTTATTTAGATCAAGAGCTTAAGGATAATATTATAACTGATTTAGAACAAATTTATGAAAATTCAATTAATCCTTATGACAAGACTGATTGGCAAGTAATTACCAAAGGTATTGAAACTAAATTTGGCCCTATATTTGATATATTAAATAAAACGTTGGGGAATTTTAATGGCTCCGATAAGGGTTTACAACAAATCGGTGATGATTTGACCATTTTGACATTTAATTTCATGAGACGATATAATGATTTAAATCGAAAAGATTTCCAATATGAGTACGGATTTAATTCAAGTATCTTTGATTATGTTTATCATACATATCCGCTACAAAATTCAGATATTTTGATTTATTCATCAATATTTAAAGTGCAATATGAAGTGGCCACTATAATTTTTAAAGCATTTGATTTAGGAAAAAGAATTGTGCACGAAATCTATGTTAAAGATTCAGTTGACCAATTCGACCAGTTAAAACACCAAGTATCAGATTTGCAAATTGAATTAATTGAATTATTAGATATTTTAAAATGGTCTATTTTAGTGGATTGTAGAACTAAATGTGGACCTAACGAATTCTGTTATGCTCCTGCTTGGGGACCAACACCTTATCATTGGCGGGAGAGGAATGACAATATTTTCGATAAAATCGGTGATCATTATGAGGTTAAGCAAGACTTGCAATGTATTAGTTACAAAGACCTTATTTGAATGGTGGGTTATGATTATTTAGAGATAATTCGATGTATATTCCTAAGTTTCTCTAGCAAATATCTTCTCCATAGTATTGATGGCCACAATAGAGGTTAAATTAGTTTACAATCTAATTGAATCTACGGTATCCAAACCTGATATCAATTTACGTAGGTAATTAGACTCCATAACTGACTAGACAATTATTCTGAGCACGCTATAAGAATTAATAAGCAAAATGTTTATTCTAAAGTTCTAAATCTACCTATAATCTATTCATCACGATGTAAATGAACGGCACTAGCTTGATTAGTTGAGAATACTAACGTTTCGGCCATGACAGTCTTTTGTTTTCTGGTAATAGCAAAAACAATAAATTCAGCGATATCATCGGCGTATAAAGGTTCGGTACCAGCATAGACTTGTTTAGCCTTTTCAGCATCACCTTTAAATCTAACGTTGGAAAATTCAGTTTCGACATTACCGGGATCGATTTCAATGATTCTAATTTTCGTAGCAATCAATTCCTTTCGTAAGACATGAGAAAATGATTTTACACTGGCTTTGGTAGGACAATAAATACCACCACCAGGATAAGGATCTCTACCAGCAATGGAACCAAGATTAATAATATCTCCGGAATTTTTGGCCTTCATAATTGGTAATACGGCTTGGGTTAAACTAATTAATCCCAATACATTAGTTTGAAACATGGTGACCATATCCGATTCTAATATGGTACCAACGGGGTCTCTACCTAATGCCAATCCAGCATTATTGATCAACACATCAATATCATGGAATTCTTGGGGTAAATTATCAATAAATGGTTTAATGGTATCTAATTTTGATACATCAAACTCCATTGGTAATACTTTAATATTAGGGTAGGTGGTGGTTAATGTTTGGGCTAATGTTTCCAATTTATCTTTTCTTCTAGCGGTTAAAATTAATTTGATGGCACCATTGGTGGTAGCAGCAATCTCTTTAGCCGTAGCTTCACCAATACCTGATGAAGCACCGGTAATTAATACAACTTTATTGGCTAATCTTTCACCAGCTTTAGCACCGTAGGACATGATTGATAAACTGATATCGCGAGTCGATTTCCATTTATCGATCTGGTAGTGCCTGGCCGATATCGCTAGCGGATGGTAGCGGATGGCAGTGATTAGAAGTGGATAGTAGTGGATGGTGGTGGATGATAGAGAATAAGCGTGGATGATAGAGTATATAACTCACGTCAGGTACGGTAATAGAGATCAGAAGTTGACAAGCTACCAAGGTAACCATCAGAGATAACTGTACATCAAATATATTTACGATAAACTTCAACTCTCGGTTTCCATATCATCATCGTCATCTTCCTCATCATCATCATCTTGAGCAAGGTTAATGGCTTGTTGTAATACATCATCGGGGACAAATTGATGTTTACCCTTAGTAGCTTGCGAACACCAACTAATTTCTAATTCATAATCCTTATCTTTATTATCTTCATGAGCTAATTTAATAATTTTAGCAGCGATATTAACGGCCTCATTAACGGTTAAATTATCAAAATCCAATTTTTCCAATTCTGATTTAGCAGTTTGTCTACCTTTACCGGTGGCAGCTCCACTATAACCCCAACAAGTTCCACTAGGTTCAATCATATATAAATGGGATCCATTTTTATCGATCCCACCCACAATAGCAACAATACCAAACGGTCTAACCGAATTATAACAAGTATAATTTTGTACGTAAATCCCTAATCGATCCATTAAATGGGGTACGGGGATAGGATTTTTATAAATTGATTTAAAACTTGATGCTTCATCTCTACCACGATTAACAAAATGACGACCATCGGGTAATAATCCTGAATAAGCTACCCCAATATGATTATCAATGGTTTGAATACGCTTATTTTTTCCGGGGACAAGTAATTTGGAATTGATAATCTTTTCCACCGCTAACACAATCCCATCCTTACATTTTATCCCTATGGACGTACCACCATTTTCTACCGCTTTCATAGCGTATTCTACTTGAAAATTTCTACCATCTATTAATCGTTAGTATTGTCCCAGTTCCACGTCGATAATCTCATTATCAACGCTATTTAATGCAATTTTTACATACCTGGTGAAAACACCGAATTGGATAAATCGTAACCAGTACCAATCGAACTCTACATCGTTAGTATTTGCCTCGTCAAGGTCGTTGATCTTCGTCGTTTACTATTACATACCATTATAACTCGCCACTAAATTGAAGAATTTTGACCGCGAACTTGCCATCCACTATGCAATTACTGCTTCGATGGCCCATAATTGGTATTATTGTACGTATCGTAGTTTTCTTAGGTTTATGACGGTATACTAACCACGGTAGATCCCCAGTGGACTAATTGCCATCTTGGGATATGGTAGTCATTACTTTGTATTGTATGAAACGACGATGACAGCCCAGATAGGGTTTGAAGTAGCTTTAACCATGCTATGGTTATCGTATTATATGGCGATTGTTACACCACCAGGAAGTCCACCACCAAACTTTAGACCGGTTAAAGGTGAATGGAAACGTTTTTGTAAGAAATGTAACAATTATAAACCCCCTAGAACCCATCATTGTAAAGTATGTAATATTTGTGTCACAAAGATGGATCATCATTGTCCTTGGACAGTCAATTGTGTAGGTCATGATAATATGGGGCATTTTATACGGTTTTTACTATGGGTTATGGTTGATACGGGGTACGTTGGTTGGCAATTGACGAAAAAGGCGTTACAATTTTATCACGATCGTCATTTACCCAGTTATTTAGTCAATAAGTGGCAACTTGCCAGTGTGATATTATTATTACCCTTGGATTTGTTTGTATGGTTGGCCATTTTCTTATTATTTGTTCGTTGTATGATGAATTGGATTGGTAAAGGTATGACGCAGATTGAAGTTTGGGAATGGGAACGATTAGATAGTCAATTCTTTACCGAACGATTATGGCAACAAATTACCAACAATTATCAGGCATTATATGGCACGGCGTTACCACGATTAACGTCATGGAACCTTCATTCCAGTTTTTATGATCGGGATCAACCCTATGATGACGATGATGTCGACGAAAGTCAACCTTTACAAGACATGGGATCGATTGCTGGTGGGGATGAATCATCAGTGGTCCCGGAAGAATTCACCATTGATGATTTCATCTTTCCTTACGATTTAGGGATCTATCAAAACTTGTATACATTTTTCAATTCGCCCTACCGATGGTTATTACCGTGGACCACACCTCCAATTCCAGGTACTAAATTCCCCAAAACTGATGACATGGAAGCTGACCAATTATGTTTACCATGGCCTCCTGATGGTAATAATACCTTACCACCCGATCCTGAAATCGACTTGGATAACTTGACTGATGAACAGTTGCGAGATATTGCCAAATTAAAGAAACGGTTAAATCCTCGTGCCCGCATGGTTAGAACTGAATGGGTTAATGATTATGGTGAAAATTTACAAGATTTTGGTGTTGATGTTGAAACTGAAGGTAACTACCAATTATAAGGTTAAATAGGATGGAATATGCAATATCTAACGATCTTCCGCATCTACCTCTGTACACCCACCCATTGAGACGATGACGTAGGAAATATGTAGCACGGAAAAATTGAGAAATGCAACGATGAAGTTAGTCAAAGTATGTGGTATTAAAACCAAAGATATTGCTAAGATTGCTATTGATAATGGAGCAAATCTAGTAGGTATGATTATGCTTCGTGGAGTAAAACGTAGTATTGATTTGGAGGAATGTAAAGCCATTAACAATATGGTTAAACAGCATCGAAAATACAGTATTAATGATATTGTTGATATGACTAAATCCCAATCATTTGATAGTGTTGATGATATGTTGAGTTATATTAAACAGTTGATAGTAGATCATGGTCCATTTACCGTAGGGGTATTTAGAAATCAGAGTGTTGATGAAATATTACAATTAGCTGACGATACTGGCATTGATATTATTCAACTCCATGGTAGTGAAGATAAATTATCGTATATTAAACAATTAGGAGATGCTGGGAAAGTAGTTATTCCCAGATATGTAATACCCGATGAAATAGATTCTATAACCTCCACGTTATCAGCGATATTCCGTGATGGGAAATATTACGGTCATGGATTCTTGTTGCCACTTTTAGATGGTGAAATGGGAGGAACCGGTAAACAGTTGGATTGGTCAGTGGTGAGTTCATTACATGGTAGATTTATATTAGCTGGAGGATTAAACCATGAGAATGTGACCAGTTTAACGTTTGATAACTTATTAGGATTTGATGTTAGTGGTGGTGTTGAGACCGATGGGGTCAAGGATGCTGAAAAGGTGATGAAATTTATCAAGGCTGGTAAGAGTGTATAGGGATATTGAGGTACTAATCTCTACCAGAATTTGTGTACATAAACATAATATATACAGGGAATTTATCAACGGCGTAGCATATATTAAATTAATCTTCTTGATCCCAATTTTGTGGGGTTGGTCTATTAGGCATAACTGGACCACCAGCTCTTTTGGCCATGATAATTTGATCGATTGATAAAATGGTAATCGCTGCTTCCGTTGCTAAATTAATAGCAGATTTTTTGACATTGGCTAAATCATAAATAACTTCTTCATCAACATTGAGTAATCCTTCGGGATCTTCGATATTAACACCGATATTTAATCCAGAATTATCATTTAAGGAATGGATGGAATATAATTTTGATAATATTTCGGTGGAATTAAGACCGGAAGTTTCTGATAAAATTTTAGGGATGATTTCAAACGCTTTAGCATAATGTTTAATTGATAATTGTAATAATCCAGGGGTTGATTCACCATATTTGGTAATTAATTTAACTAATTCGATTTCGGTAGCCCCGGCTCCTGGAACCAAATCACCATCTTTAATTAACCCTTTAATAGCATTAACACCATCATCAATACATCTTTCAATATCATCCAAGTTATTTTGCGTGGCTCCTCTTAAAATAATGGTAGCGGTTCTTGAGGTGGAGTTAATTTGTTGGAAAATGGTAACACGGTCACCACCAATTTCTCGGGTTTCAATATTATCAATTTCTCCCATTTCATCCACCATTGGGGCCCCTAATCTTGGTAATGGAGTAGCACCACATACTTGACATAATCTTCTTAATTCGAATTTGGAAGGAATTTTCAATACCAATATATCATATTTATTTAAATAATGTAACGCTAATTCACCAACCGATGCTCCAGCAATAACAACTTTGACACCACTATCACTTATTTCTTTACACATTTGATCCAATTGTTGTTCTTCACCAAGAGTAAAGTCCATCATTTCTTGAGCATTATGTAAAAGTACCGTACCTTTAGTTTCGGTGGTGGAAATATCAATTGGACAAGAATATACTACCACCTTAGATTTTGATTTGATGGCTTTAACTGATCCTTCGGGTTCTCTAGGGAATACCATACCTTTAATAACTTCGGAATTGGCTAAACTGGATCCCATAATCTTTACCACACGGATAGAATCAATATTAAAATTGGTAGGTTTTTTGGGATTAATCACTAATTTTACGGCATTAATAATTAATTTGGAAATCATGGATTCTAAACCATATTGTTTCGATGATACTACCGATTTAACAATTTTATACAATTCTTTATCATCAGTTAAATTTTCCACCTTATTAATGACTAATTTATCAATAGAATCCATAGCAAATTTACTCGATAATTTATAACCAGCGGTAATTTCACTAATATTTAACCCGACATTGATTAATTTTTCAGCAATATTTAACAATTCTCCCGCTAAAATTATCACGAGATTGGTATTATCTCCCATTTCAAATTCTTGTTGTTTGGAAGCCATAATTAACATTTTCACGGCAGGATGAACAATTTCTAATTCATTTATCATGGTAGCAGCATCATTGGTAATAAAGATTTTACCCAATTTATTGACGATAATTTTATTACGGCCACTAGGTCCCATCGACGTCTCGACAATTTTGGAAATTTCACGTACAGCTTCAATATTTCTAATGATTGCCCCATCAGCAGCAGAATGTGATTGATAACCTTGTTTGAAAAGTCCAGCATTTGGAGCCGTTGGTAATTTCAATGACATCTTGGTTACTACTAGTGAGATTTTCCACCTCTGCTTGATTTGCCTCGCGTTGGAAAATTTGATGGTGCGACCACGACTTTTGTGATATGACATCAGTACACCCACGCTACTATGCCCTGGTACTGGTACTGGACTTGGTACTAGACCTGGTATTAGTACTGGTCGTAGTGCAAGTCGTAGTCCTAGTCCTAGTCCTATGCCTATTGTCCTATGCCTATGATGTTCATATAGGTGTTAGTGATAGTAGAGTTAAAACAGATCGTTCTATTCACCCAGTATCCAGTACTATATCGCCATCCTATGTACAATAATATATAAAAATAACAATTATGCAATTTGAACAACATCTTTCAATGTAATTTTACACGTAATATTGTTAGCCCTCAGAAATGTTAGTAACCTCATGGTTAAACCCTATTCGGTCTTAATTCCATTGGCAAAATTATATTTGGTTAAAATTTCAATCATTTCACTATAATTATCTGCTTGCAATACTTCCGATAAAAATCCATTAGGTTCAACCTTATCCAGAGGACTATTGACATTTTTATGATAAAATTCTTTAAAGGCATCAAATATAGTTTCATAATTATCTAATTTTTCACGTAATTTTTTATTTTCAAAATCCAACTCATTTAAATCATCCATTAATTGTTGTTGAGCTTGTTTCTTACGCCTTCTACATTTTGAAGCAGCAATTCTATTTCTTTCCAATAATCGATCCTTTTTCCACGCCGCCGTACCTGGTACTGGTCCACTATTGGGATTAAAAATTACCTCGTTATTATAAATCAACTGATGATTGGGTGGAGGAACCCCAGCAAATTCTGAATGATCAATTTTCGATTGGGATGATGGTTCTTTCAGTTGTACGGGTACCATAGGAACCGCTGGAGAATGAGGTACCATAGGAACAACTTGTGATGATGCTTGGGATGAAGCTTGGGATGAAGCTTGTGATGGAACTTGAGGGGGTGGTTGGGAAGTCACTTGAGGGAGTGGTGGTGGTGGTGCATTTGATGATGCTACCATCGCATCATCATGGGGTACCGGTACCATCAAATTAGGGGGTAATTGATGGTGGGCCACATTACCACCTAGCGGTGGTACGGGGGTGACTGAGGTGGTGGAGTCCATGGCAGGGGTTATTAATGGTGGAGGTACCAAATCTGGTGACACGGATTGACTAGGTTGTGGACTAAGGGACTGTGGAGGTGGTGGAGGTGGTGGAGGTGGTTTAGCATGGTCGGAAGTATTATGCTCGATATTAAATACATTAAAATCATCATAAATCGCTTCATGATTAATAATTTGACCAATTTGACCATTGGATATGGAAATTCTTCGTCTAGGAGGATGATGACCATCCTGATATAAAAACATCGATTGATCAAATAATGGAGGATTCGTCATGGGATAATTGGCAAATTCAAAATTATTGAAAAAATTGTGATTATTCTTATTACCAACTGTCAGTTGACCTGTCGGTGGTGGTGGACCATTGACTATATTATCGGATATCGTTGAAGCCCCATTTGTCAGATTAGCCATAATATTAGCTTGATTAGTACCGCCAGTGGCTGATACGGTCGCCGGTAAATTATCACTCATCAAATTTAACCCATCTAATTCATGCTTTTTTTGTTTGGTATCATAATCATAACTATTTATATAATCCATTTGTGGGTGGTGTAAGGTTGTAAGTTACGTTATTGATTGGCAATCTAACCTGTAAAAATTATTCACCTGCAAGACGTTGATGAGATTAATTGAGATTGTCATAATCTCACTAATCTCACCATCACCATCATTATTTAGCAAATTAGCAATAATCGACATTGGTGGTTTATTAACCTCATTTATAGGGTATGGTCCGGTGAAGAATGATCAGGTAACGTTAGGGCGTTATACCATGGTTTTTTGTGGAAGTTTAGGGACCCTTGGGACCATTTCTGGTGACCCAGCCGGTAAGTTCGTGATAATTTTCCCATTAGAGGTAACTAGTATTATATATTTCTACACTCTGTGACTCACGATCTTATATGGGCAGGTTGGGGGTGACTAGGTAACCTTGGGTCAGTGTTACTGGCTGACGGTTGCTCCTCCGGTATCACGATAACATCATCATTGATCGTGGTATAGGCTGGCGGTGGTTCGAATCCTGGGGGGATATATTGCTCGGTAGTAGCCAGGGCTATAGCATTATTACTAGTCACCGTCTCTCTATTATCACGATTAGGTCGACGGTGTGGTTCATGAAGTGGTCCAGGGACTGGTCCATGAACCGGTGGTCCTTGTCCTTGAGGTTTATCACCACCCTGGTTCCGGTATAGTCGATATCGATAAAACCCTATACTCACAATGATAGGCACAATGATCACCACAATGATCCAGGCATTGGACGACATACTACGCTTATGGAGGGTGACGTGATGGCGATAATCAAGTATCATATTGTAATGCTTTTATAACTATATAAACGTTACTAAATAACGTCAAGGTTAAATAATTAACGACGTTAATCACCTCTTTTATGGTGGTCCATGATATTGCGATGGATGATGTGGGCTTAGAGATAGCGATTAGCGATTAACCCCGTCATTTTTATAGGATGATCAACCAATGATCAACTATCACCGTCATGGTCACTCCTGATAGGTCTAGTACCTCGCCAGACCGTTTACCAGGCAATAATCAATAATCTCTGTCATTATTATCCCCATCGGGTTTATCACGGTTCAACGCGGATTATTATATGGTTGACGAGGTACAGTATTACTAGGATTGATTGATAACGGTTAAGCTTTACTTAGGGTTAAGTTACGGTAGTTAGTATAGGGTGATATCAAGATGGAAGAATTGCTTGATAAGCCCATTAGTGTAAAATTTCTTAAATTACCCCAGATTATCGAGTTGCAACGCATCATTGATAATCTCGGTGATATATTGAAAACTAAATTATATCACCTAAATGACGCCCCGGAATCGTCTGATGATCACCCTGATAATGTTAATGGTGATAAGTATGAAGTGAAATATGATTTGGTGATTGAAAATCAACGAGGTATGAAATTATTTGGTATACCGTTATTTTCCCAGAATTCTCTCTTACCAGTGGTAGATCCCTCCCATTTCCAGACGATTAATGGCAAAAATTTGAATTTAACCAATAATCTATTAGCCAATTATCCGTTGCCGGATTTAGATTGGCATTGGGGTTGGCCATCATGGTATATTGTGATGTTGAATGATGTGGATGATCAAGGCTGGATTTATTCAAAATTCCAGTTTAATAGTAGTCATTGGAAGGGTAAGTATTATTTTGGTAATTTTGTCCGTAGGAGAATTTGGGTTAGATTAAGAACCAGGGTTAAACAACCGTAACTCTAGGTAGTTGGCAGGGTTAGTCTAGTGTTATTATGGTCGAATGTGAGGCATCAATCGTTACTATGACAGATAGATGACAGGGGTGGTTGTGTATATGATAGAATAGCATCGGTAGATGACATGTAGAGTACAGTATCGTAATAAGTATATCGAATCAAGCTTAGTATAAGTATATCGTGTACAAGCTGTAGTCCAAGCATAGTAGCATATTGTAGCATAGAAATATATATAGCATATTAAGCAGTTTGTTACATTGAACAATCTTATTCGTTCATCTAACACGTTATGTAATTTCCGATTCTAATCCGTAAATTGGTAATTAACATATATAATATAAAATCGTTGATTGAGAAATATACTTATACATTATGGAAGTAATTATAGCTATTTTGCAAAAAAAGTACATAACCAACGGATCCTTATCGGGGACGTTAGATCATTATATTTATAGTATCAATGTTAATCAATCACCTAACTATCGGCCTAGTTTATCATTGCATTATTTATCATCATTACATCAAGCCATAGCTGCAAATGACTACGTTAATATTTCCAATCACGATTACTTTAAAATTTTAGACTTTATTGTTCTGGCGTTTAAATATAATGCCAGGGAATTGGGCGATATTGTGGCAACATCGGCTCCTATTCTAAAACAACGATTCCAACTGGGTCAAAATTGGAAAAAAGTGATTAATACTTTCATGACATGTTTACAGCTGATATTCCTAAACTATCCCGAGAGTTCTTGTTGTCATATCATGGTAAAATGGTGGTATTGTTTGACAGTAGAGGTGGTAGCTGATTTCAAGGATGATCGATTCATCGATACCTTCCATAAATCAATTTATGAAAAATTAACCAAACTCTCGGCGGCTACACCATTACATGATGAAATTATAGCTAACGATCATGGTAAAATGGTGATCAAATACTTAATCCTCATGTATAACATTTATCCTGCCAGTGATGATAATCATTTGAAAATGTTGACGTTGTTACGTGGTTTAGGATACGTTAAAAATTATCAAATGATGCAAGAAAGGTTAAGATCGTAACCCGATAGGTCACAGATTTTATATATTCCTATTTCACCTATCACGTTGTGTAATATTAATGCATTATAGTGCCTTGATGGATTTTTTAGAAAAAATATAACTAAAGGCACTGATTAACGTAGTACCACCAACAATATATTCAAATGCTTCCAATCCTTGATTAAATCCACTAACCCCATTTAAAATATCAAAATATACTAAACTACCGATATAGATCATTTGTAAACCAGTATTAACTTTACTAATCATATTTGGTTCAATTTTAACGGTAGGTATGGATAAATTGGCCAATCGTTTCCAGGTTTTGGGTGGGGGTAACGTCGTATACCGATAATACACCCCCATTAATGCTAACATGGAGTCCTTAACTATGAATAACCCCCCTAATATGGGATTCATCGATCCCGAAATTAATAATGCAATCGTACAACATCCCATCAATAATTTATCAGCGATAGGGTCTAATATGGTACCTAATATGGTTGATAATTTGAATTTACGTGCAATAAACCCATCGAGGAAATCGGTTATACATGAGATGGTAAATAGTACCATGGCATGATTGGTTTGGTGAGTAATGATGAAATACGTTATAATTGGTGTGGTTACAATACGGCTGGTGGTTAAAAAATTGGGTACCGTATATATGTTTTCTTGCAAGATTTTTTTACCTAGAGGTTTTTCCTCTACTTGGGTTGGTTGTGATGGTTTAAATGAATGTTTAACTTCTACCGGTTTAACTGGGGGTAGTTTTGGTCGATCATTGGTAGCATGATTAAACCTGATGAAATTTGAATACTTTAATGTATAATAAGGAGCGATGGTCGATCTTGGTAACGATCTAGTCACTAGGGATAATGATTTAGGTAATGTATGGAAACATTGTATAATGGGTAATCGTATCATTGAAAAATTCTCAGATTTTTTATGCAGTGAGCAAGAGAAGATTAGTATATTATTATGCAAATTCTAGTTTTACAGGTTATGAAGTCAACTATGACGCAATTATACAGAATTATAGTCAGTCATACCTAAGGAAGATAGTTGATCGGTTATTTAACCCATTGACTAATTAATTTTAAAGAATACTACATTATAATCAGTTTTTAGGAGTTCCATCATCGTTAATTAAATTGACATCAACGATTTGGGGACCGGATCCAACACTACTCCAAATAAGCTTACTAACACCAGTTAATTTTGCACTATCATCAGAGGCTTTTTCACCTTTCCATTCTTGTAAATGGCTCAAGTATGGTTGGAAAAACGCTTTGACCTTGGCTTCATGTTTTG